>VXAY01003304.1:1624360-1752300 GCA_013399855.1 Oxyruncus cristatus
AAAAAAAAAATAAAAGGGGTAAGGAAACGTGCAAAATCCGGGCGGGATTGGCGCGGCGCGGAGCGGGCGCGGTGATCGGCTCCCCGCGGGAGCGGCCCCGGGGAGCGCCGCGGCCGGAGCTCGGCTCCCTTCGGGTTGTTGTTTCCCCCCGCAGTTTGTTCCTTTCTTCTCCTCGACACAGGGAGAGGCTGAAGCCAAGGCAGAGTAAATAAGGCAGAAGCACCGACCCCCTAAACAAGAATCGGGGACCCCCTGGCCAGCAAGTAGCAAACCATCCCTGGGGTTTACTGACGCGCAAGGTAATGGAGAAAAGCCAACCTGGGGGAATCACCACGCCGAAGCTCTCCAGCTGCAGGAGCACTTGGTCTCAGCATCCAGCCACACGCCTCCGCCGACGCCGTGGCTCAAAGGCGCCCGTGCAACATGCAGCCCTGACACGCAGCTGGGCACGCTCCCAGCTTTGCCTGTGCATCCAGAGCGAAAAATCAATCCCATGGCAAGCACGGACCCCTAAGCTCCTCCAGACGAGGAGGACAGTCCAATCATCGCATCCCTGGCCGTAGCCTGCCAGCCCCTCAGGGGAGGCATGACTTTACAGGCAGTATAATATCTGGTAAAACATCACGGCAGAAAATGACACAGCCACACGCATTTTACTGCTGCTTCCTCTCGCCTCCACTCTGCGCGTCGCGCGGTTCAGCACTGGACCAAGAAAAGGAAGCCAAGCAGGACTTTCATACCTCCTCCATCGCCACGGGAAAAGGAGTAGCAGAGTTAAAGACACCCAAACTTTCTGAAACCAAAATCACATGAGGGGATAATGTGACCGGCATGAGTCTGACGTTCATCACTAAAGTCTGAGTCACCCATGTACAGCTGAACCTTCAGTGCAAAATACAGCATGAAGCTTAGACTCATGCTTCTGAAACCAGAAGCATTAAACCATGTGCCTGAAGTGCTCTGTTACCCCACCCTTCAAGAAAAAGCCAGATCCCTTTTCTCTTTAGTGTGTGCAGCCTCTAAACCAAGACAAGGACCCACTAGATCTGATGTTCCTCGTACTACCCAGGAAGTCAGCTTCCAATGCTACAGAGCAGCACCTTATTAATTGAAAAGGTCTCCCAGATCTTAAATGAAAAATCCTGAATTCAGCCAAAGCTGCAAGCTCAGCTTGGACCAGACCACAGTTTCTCTGATTCACTGCCTCCAGCAAACTACAGCCCATCCATGGACTACAGGGTTTCACCCTGCATCAGTGATATCCGTGCACCCAATGCCAGTAGAGGTAGCTGATTTTCTCCTGTTGAGCTTGGTGGGACACAGAGCAGTATGCACTACACCTAGCTAGGAGTAGAGCATGGTAGTGGAGGAAAAATTCACTATCTATTTTTAGTCTTTCCTAGAAGTTTTAGTCCAAAGCAGGGCTATAAACAGACCATAAACTAAAATATGAGCAACTCACACAGCCTAAACTGTCTCTGCTAGTCAAGAATCACTATAGCCCTTCTCCACCCCTTAAATAAGCTGCTGAATCACTTGCATAGGGAAGGTGATTTTAAATTCACCTGCATTTGTAGTGATTTCTGCCATTAGCTGCAAGGTGTAGAGCATTGTCATGGTTCCAGCTGCTTTCAAGTTGGTTGGGATTTTGACTCAATCCTCACCAAAATTTTACCCTAAGGGCAAGCCTGTACCATGCAATGGGGCAGGGCACTGTATGGAGATGCCAGAATGATCATGAGCCAAGGCCTCTCATCATCCTGGCTAAGGGCACTGCCAGGCTGAAGCAACTTACTCTGCCTCCTACTGCCTTCTCCCTCCCCCTGCTGCCTCCTGTCCTGGGGGCCACACCTTTCTGTGTCCTCTTCTCCCTTCATCCTTCTGCTTTTAGAGCTGGCTCACTCAAATGCAGCCAGCACCTTGTCTGGTAAAAATGACTTTTTCACTAAACTATAGACTTGACATTGGTCTGGCTGTCTGCATCCAGATTGGCTTTGTCCCACCATGGCAACAGAAGTGGCTCCTTGGCTACTTTGGTACAGAGATCTGTGGGCATCCCTACGTGAATCACAATGGGACTCAGATTTCACTTCCCAAGGATTCCCGTTTTAAACATTTTTAAAACCCTTTTTAAAATGTTTTGTCTAAAGTTTTCCACTACCTTATTTTTTAATCATTTTCATATCTTACTACTTTCTAATAATTCCATGATTTTTAGTACTTCATCTGTTCACTGCCACATGGCCACACAGAGCTTATTCGATTAAAAACTGAGCATCCAAAAATATTCCTGTCCAAACAGTTACAGACCGTGATAAAGAATAATACTTCATGTTTTCCTGTGTGGTCTAGGACAGTGCATGTGACATTGGTGATACACAGAGCAAAATGTTTGCCAGTTGAACTGTCAATATTTTGTAAGTAAACTGGACCATCAGAGAAAAATTTACATCATACTGATGCTTTGCATCATGCAGCCATGGCATTTCTGAAGTGGTCCAGGGAGCCCTGAAATTGAATTTGATGTGTCTTCAGACCTTGCACCAAATGGGTCCTCTGAGTCTGGGTTAGACAAGAAGAGTAACATCCATCACTTCCCTGTACGTCTGTCAAAGACAGGACCTGGACTCATTCTCCCTGGAAACAAAACCATGCAAACAATAATATATTCAAAGACTATTTTCCACAGCCCTCTAGTGTCTGTTCTGTTAACAGCCATTCAGAAGAGACATCTGCTGGGGTTCTGCTGGTTAGGTGCTGTCTGCACGTTATGTGCTGCTCATGCAAATATACTTGCGCTGCCCATAAACCGCTGAGCAGGTAGGTGTGGAGTACAGAGCTCATGACCCAGCCCTGCACTTGGGGCGATGCCTGCTGTGTGCACCATCTTCTGTCCTAAGACCATCTGAGCTCCCTGGCTTAAAGCTAATTCATCAGTGTCCCCCAGATACCACATATCCCTTTGACAAAAGCTCTCTGATGGATGTACCTGACAGGGCAGAGGACTCTTCTGGCTTCAGTTCTCCTTCACAAGAAACCAGCCTTCCTTTTAGAGGGTCCTGCAGCTGTGATATTTTCTTTGGGCACCGGCCAGTGCTCGTAACACTTAACTTTCCCACCACAGCAATATAACTCTGTCCTAACAGGGCTCCGTAAACTGGTGTGAACTCTATCATAAGCAAGGGTAACAAAAACAGTGAAGCAGAATTAGCTGTAATTCTAGTGCTGGGGGAGTGAAGACCAAGTGTTTCCTTTGTGTTATGTTACTCCAGTCCTCACAATCCAATAAGGCAAGTCCAAGAGGTTGTAGTCAGGACAATGAAAAGCAGTATCTAATGTCTCTTTATGACAATCCTTGCAGATGTGCAACAACGCAGTATCAGTGCTGTCTGAAAATTGTGGTAAAGGCAGACAGGGAGGTGAGCTGCAGCAACAGACAAATCACTCAATTCTATTAGATCAGCAGCCTGCCTAGGATGTGGTTGCAGTGCTTTCCCCTGCATCCTCCTTTTCAAATCCTTCACCTTTTGCTAGCTGCTAAGCTCCTCTTTCCCCCAACAGAGATCAGCCCCTACTCATGAGCATTGTAAATACGTACTTATTTTGCAGAGTCCAGAAGACTTGCATTTTATGCCTTCCTGTATCTCCCAACATATCCACAATAGTTCTGTAAGCTCCTGTTTATGACTAAAAAGATTATTAAATATCATAAAAGCCATAAGACATGTTTATTGGCCTCTATTAAAATGGAAATTGAGAGGAACAATCATATTCCTATCATTGTAATTACTACAATGTCTCTACAGCCATAACCACATTAATCAGACATCATATGAATGGCTGTCAGCATTGTAAGATACTTGCCCTTAAGCTCATGGCACACAGTGAGGCAAGAAGAGGAAGCTTTTAAAAAAATGAGTTAAAAAAGACGTTATTAAGCACGGGTCTTTATCATTAGCCACAAGCTTCAACACAGCTGTATACAATTAATGGTAAGAAAAAGATCAATTTTACCCTTAAACGTTTTCCTGTGCAAGGTTCCTTAGCAAAAATATTTAGTGCCATGGCTGGATAGAGCAGGAGCTTCTTGTTAACAAACAGTAGTCTGTCTGTTTGGAGCTCTGAAAAAGTCCGCAGTAAACGTGTTCATTTTACATTTTGAAAAACAGAGCTGCTGCTAAACCAGGTCCTTAATTGCTAGTTTGCTGGAACGGTCTCTGGGGAAGTTAGAAAAAAACACAGACATCTCCCTGGGAGCCACTGGAGACTGGAGTCCTCTTGAGGCAAAAGGTAGAGGAAAATTTTCAGTGACTGATGACTGCTGAAAACGGGGGCTCTGCACAGGAAGCTGCACGGTGAGTAACAGGTAGAGGCAGTGTCTGCTTTGTAAAGAGCTTGATGTCATGTTGCAGAGCATAAAAGCAGCAGCATGAAGACTTCGCAGCTGGCAGTGGGCAAGCATCAAAAGGAGCAGGATGCCACTGTGTTTTGATACTGCAAACTGTGCTTCTGTTTACTGTGGTAGCTCCTGTCTGGTAGTGTGTTCCCTGCTGAGATGATGTTTCTGGCTGGGGTTTTTTTCTTGTTTGAGGTTCTTTTGGTCTCTGTTAGAAGAGGTAATTTTTCCTGAGAGTCTCGCCAGCAAGAACTTTTCTCCTGGCTAATATATTCACTCTGCAGTATCAGAGGCCAGTTTCCATCCTTTTTCTTGTCAGTCTGCTGCTGAAATGGGGAGATAACACAATTCTAAGATCTTGTTTGGATTCTACTGCTCTGTATTCTGTCTCCTTTTCTGCTGTGTTATTTTCTATCTGCAATAGTCACTATGGACTGCCTTGAGTTCAGCTTAGGAGACGTTTCTGTGAGAAGCGATGGATGTTGGCCATGTTAGTGCCATGCTAGGAGCAGCTCTGGAGAAGGTGAAGTAAGTAAATAATCTGAAAGTCTTTCTTTACCCACACAGTGTGGTCAGGAAATTTTCACTTGTCCTCATTTGGGCTTGGGTTACAACAAAGAGGTTATCTGGCCAGCAATTTCACACAGTAGGCTAAGCCTCCAACAGTCTCGTGAGCCACTGACAGCTCTGGTGGTCCCACAAAAGAGGTCTTGAACTATCTAGTTCAAGACTAGAGTCTGCAGTAGCAGAGGTTTTGAAGGCAGCTCTAAAGACCTGCCAGCAACAAGATAAAAGGTCACAGATGCTCTTACCTGGTTTATTTTCTCTCTATGATCTGTCCTGTGCTTTGATGGTACACTGCTTTCTATAACCTTAACCCCAAGGGTGTTTTTCAGGAGTCTAGGTACAATGTCATTTCGCCTACTTCTACCAAGACCTCATCCCAGAGAGATCTTTTATGATCCTAGGTATCTTATATTAAACAAGACTTCTCAGGTAGACCTCACCTTCCCTACCCTGCCCCCTCACTAAAATAAACTTCTGTCTCAAGGGGCCTCACCTTCAGGAATCCTAGATTGTGTAAAACTGTTCCACACACAGCAGGAGTCAAATGCTCCTCATTTCTTACTGTTCAGCTGAAGCCTGTTCACATCAAACACCATGAACCTATTTTATTTTCCTCAGAGCTAAGATAGCAGATTAAGATGAATGCTGCTATTTTGGCTTTGGTGTGAAAAATAGATCAAAGAGTTTGGCTGCCATTGATTTGCTCCTGCAGGCCTGGCCAGTAACTAACTGCAAGTCTCAGAGAATAGCCCAATGCACTGAGCTGATCTGGTGAGCAAGGTTCCTTCTGCAGCTAGCAGCAGTCTGGAAAGGAGCCGAGATATCCAGGATCTGACAAATTGTGCAGTGAAATCTGGGCTAGATTTCAAAACCCTTGATCAGACATGACACAAAACCAATTTGGTATTCAAAAGCATTCCAATAGCCCTTGTTGTTGGTCATATTTCAAGCTAATTGCAAAGCAAGCTAGCTGTTACAAAGCCTTGAAAGATAAAACAAAAACATACAGGTATACGTAAACATATCCACACCAACCCCTCTGCGATCGGGTAGATTGGGTTGATCAGAGCCCCATCCAATCTGACCGTACAAATATATTTCTGAATGAACTTCTTGCATGGCGGGGTAAGATTGGAACATCAGCATCAGTATGGATAGCTGACATGTTTCTAAATGATCACAGATTTCCTCAACAGCTAATCAGAGATGTCTGTATGAAGTCAAATTTCACGAACAGCCAAGGTTTGTTTTTTTTAGTTTGTTTTTCTTCCTGCCCTAAATAAACTTTGGAACAGATGCTGAGAAGTTTAGTCTGTCTGGACTGACTGCTGTTATCATACTGAAAATATTATAGTGAGAAGAAATATAAACACATGTATCTCTTTAAAAGATTTTACTGTCAGACTCATAAATATAGACACACGGATCTTCATATAAGCGAGTACCAATCTCTCCACACATATTTAGTTGTGTAGTTGATACTCTGTCCATAGATAGATCTGGACCTAGACACCCAGAAATCACAGCTTAATTCCAATTTGTTTGTTACTCCATTCTCTCCAGAGAGGGGCATTTTGACGGACAGATGACTGAATCTTTTTCCTGACACCCAGTGTATACTATTGATCTGGGAGTCAGGCCAGAGAGTCACAAATCACCTCTATTAGTAGTTTTGTAATAACAGTGTATCATATTCCCAAGCTTGCAGCTGCTTCCAAACATTACAGGATATGTTTGTTCTCATACTTAACCCTTTTTATTTTGCCTGACTCTTGACTCACTCTTGCATCCAGCTCATCTCTAATAAATTATGGAACCTCTCACAGCTTCTTTCTTGCTCTTCTGTCTGAAATCCATCTTCTGTCTCCCTTTGTGATCAAGCAAAAAAGTCTCCTTGGCTGTTGCAATTCATTTTAAGGATTCTTTGTTATTGCTGATGCCTCCCATGAACTCCCACAGGGGCTTGAAGGAGATCAGGAAGAGAAAGTGCAATAATATTTTTTGCTACTGCTGAAGGGCAGCTGCCTTATTGGTTTGTCTGCACAGTATTTTTGTCCTCCTTTTACTTCAGACAGGGAGACCTGTACAGTGTTCCTGTCACAAATTACAGTTACAGAAGTAAACCACAAAAGACTAAAGCCTGAAAGAAAAATCTGTTTCCCCAGAACAGATCTAACATTATCAAAGACCATGGTCTGACTAACAGCCCGAAAGGACAACAGACAGAGCAAATTGTCCATCCCTTTTATGCCACAAAGGACCTGATTTGATCCCGGAGTCACTGATTAGATCTGTGCTGTTGAAGTCCAAACACAAAGACACTCTTGCAGAGGGTGGCTGGATTTAACTACTGTTGGAGTCTTGAAATAGTGGGATAACTTGGGAAGTGTGATGTCCACATGCATGACCTGGTGGTAGCCACAGAGAACTATAGATATTTGCTCAACCCAAGTGCAAATAAAATTATTTGTGTCCTGGCTGTTTTCAGCCCTGATGAACGTTATTGTTCCACTGCCAATTTCTGTGTCTCCTGATGCCTTCATAGAGTGAAATCAGGCCTGCTACGGTGCGCGACTTTCTCATTCGATTGTTACATTAGCAAGCGGGAGCAGATCTGTCTGGTGAAGAAATTGACAGCTAGGATGCAACATCCACACTATTTGCTTTTCAGAGAGCTGCCTTTGCACTAGCTTTAGTCTGGTCCCATCCAGTCAGCACCCATCGACAGCTACAGCAAATCAGGCATGCTCCTGGAGTACATCTTCCCATGATGATTCACTGAAAAGGACTCCAGGTGCATGCGCTCTGAGACTGCTCTGGCTATGAATCAAAGAGCAGTAAATAAAGACAGTCTAGAGATTTACCTCAAAACCACATTGCTGATCTGTCTGGAAAAAAGAAAGAGAGTGATATCCGAGACATGAGCAGGCTGCTGACCGTAAAAAAGAGATACTGGTTTAAAAAAAAAAAAACCCAACTACTGAATTCAAAGACATGGATTTCAGGATAACGTTTCACCTTGTCTACTGACTGATAAAAACTCCTTAGGTTTACACAAGCCCTGGAGCATATTGCACAGCTCTTCTGTTCTACGCTCCCTCGGTTACTACCTGGCCGTGAGGGTCAGGCTCCTTGTCCCTACTTCACACCCAGGGGAAAACAGCTGTGCAACAAGTGGAGCCGCTAACCCACATGGGACACCACTGGAAGCAGATCCCATGGCTGGAGCACCATAACCCCATATTCCACCCAGGCCTCTACTGGGTACAAGCCTTGCAATGAGGCCAAAAGCTCCTTTCTTCAATCAGATGCTGTCATATGGTGGTTTCATGCTCCTGTGTTTAAATGTAGCAGCCATTCACTTTGAACTCTCATGGTAAAGATACAGGAATTAAACATAAGACCAGCTTCTAAAAAAGACAGATGTCTTTTAAAAAAGCAATCAATGAAAAACATACCATAGGTTTGAACAACAAATGCTACCTTTGGTTACATTGACTGAAAAATTGTAATAAATAGACAAATATATTAAATGTATTAGTTTAAAGTGTTATTATTTATATTTTTACAGTTAGAGGAGTAATGTTGATCAGGTATATAGGAATTAAACCACAGTTCAAGACCATCCATGATCTCTTGCTACCCACAACAAGAGACTCTGTGACATTCAATTAATCCTTGTCCTGCTTCCCATTGGCTACAAAGGAGAGAGTAGAATAAAGAGTAGAATAAAATATTCTCTTTAACTTTCCTCAGGGGTAGACAAATAATTGCATTTGAGCTAATTTTATAGTACTTTTCAAAAGTACCCTAAGTAACCCTTGGGAAAAGAGGGTTTTTTAAGCAGAGCAGAATCCAAGGGAAACTTCCTGGGTGTGGGGTCATACTAAAACCTTGAAATTCAATCTATTTTCATCACAGTTGTGCCAAGCGTCTCAGCCAGCTTGTGCTTCCGCAGAAAAACTTTGTGCTCCTCACAGCTCTGTCAGACTCTCCAGTGAAACCAGATGAAACTCAGTAGTTCTGGACTCAGTCAGAAAGCTCGTAGAGTGCCTGTTTCAGCGGTGACACTGATACAAGGCTCTGCTGGTTAAAGCCAGAGAGAAGTCCAGCCTATAGATTGGTTTTGAAAAATTCCACTTGCCACTGAGAGGAAATTCTTTTTATCAGACAGCAAAACCATAATGGAGTAGATCTGTAATGGAGCAATACCATTTGCTGTCAGCTTGGGGTCTGGACATCATTATGTGTTCTTTTTCTTTACCTGAGAAGGTTGCTCTGAGGTTGGGTCACTGGATTATGTTGAGTAGGCAGGTAAATTTTAGGGATATTTGAGCAAAATTGTTTTCTCTTCTTCTCTCAAGTACATGTCTTGGAAACCTGCTTATACATGTACACACAGTTTCTCCCTGAACAGATGTTACTTTTCACAAAATTGCAAGGCTATCGTCTGTGATGAATACTAAGTAGTTTCAAGAAGTCTGTTCTGTGAGCTGGTACAAAAAAATAGAGCCCAAAGGAAAGAAAGGAGGGTCTGGTGAGGAAAATAACATCCTTATCAGACCAGGTCCCCGTTCTGGCCTCCGATACTGAATTTCTCTTTGCAAACCTTCTACCCCTTCACAGTTCTTCATCTGCAGAACTGAATCTTTCCCACAGACTTTGTTTACTTACATTTTATACTCTTGACGTCAGTACATGTCTTACCTACCATGTGTAGAACTGCAATTACTCCTATTCTCATGTAAATAACAATATTTCATTTCAGTTCAGCATTGCACTTTAGAACTTGTACAGAAAAACACAGTCACTGACTCATTCTTCTCTATTGCTTTACTGGGGATTCATTAGATTTTCCCTTGAAAAGACCCAAGGAGTTTCTAAAACTACCAGTTTACAGAACAGAAGACATTTTAAAACTAAAAAGACCTTCAAAGAAGAAAAATTACCTTTATAAAAGAGACAAATCAGTCAGAGATGGTACCTCTATTCTGTGTTTAGGCTGTTGCCTGTGCAGAGAAAACCCACCTAATAAATGTCTTTCTATGCCTTTTTTGTAAGAAACCAGTAAAATACACCCTAAATAATGTAACCCTAAAAACATAAGGCCATGAACTGGCAATAATTTCTCTTCCCCTCTCCTCTTTAGTTTGTTTTCTTTCTAACAGAAAGAAAAGCTTTCTTGGTAGAGGGAGGCCAGGGATGGAAAGGTAGGAGAACACTATCTGGAGAGGTGGCAGACTCTCAGTTCTTACTCAAAGCACAGGTAAATGGCATCAGCTCCAGAAAACATAAAGGATTTGAGATGTCTGGCAGTTCCTTGGCAAACTCTCAGCTGGCTTGTAAAAGTAAATTCTGTTCCGTTAAAATAGGAAAGGATCTTTCTAAACACAAAATGAATATAAATAGATACCTGTGAGCTTGTCTATGCAGTTGGTTTTTTTCCTGGTTTTACTGGTCTAATGAGATGGTTCATCTTAGATGAGGGTGGACGTTCTGATTTTAGGTGAAGACTGGATCTTGTGAGAATAGCTTAAAGAATATGCTGCAATATACAGTAAAAAAGATAGGCCTTGATTTTAGACACAAAGTGTCCTTCTGGGAACCACTGCTAGTTTAATTACAGAGGATTGAAGTCTCTCCCTTCCCCTTTCTATTATAACTATCCCATGTTGATAAGCTGAGTTTGAAGAGAGACTGAACTGATCTCTGCTGCATATTTGCCTTCAGTTGAACAGATGCCAACTCAGCTGACAAGTATTGTAACTGTAATGTCTGTAGACATTAACTACTTCACTTCTTAACAAAGCACACAAGGAAGTCAAAGGACCTGCAGAAACACTTCCCAGAATACCAACCTTGAAGAACACAGAACTTGGCTGTATAAAACGAATATATTTAAGTCTACCTGCTGTTAAATTGCAAGAAAGTTGGGGGTGAGGGAGCACCAAATGAAGTGATTCTTCAGGAAAAGGTTAAGAAATGGGCTAAGTTCTGAAATGCTAGAGAAATAATACTTTTGTTAACAGGTTTCTCTCTTGTTTCCAGAAAGACGCTGTTTTTAGGCTCTGGGAACAGGACTCTGAAACAGAGTCCTTTCAGAGCTATAGCACTGACCTGATGGGTGGGCAAGAGTTGTTTGGGTGTTTTAAATAAGCTACAGTGTCTTTCCTCAGGGACTTCTAGAGCTTAAAATGCTGAGAACAGTTTGTCTCAAAGTATGACAAGAGGGAAGAATGATAAAGAAAACAGGGACAGGTCATCTGCTGAATTCATTGCACTGCTCAGAAATTATGCCCTGACAATCTCAGTTAACTGTCTGTTGATGAAAAAGAATTTTAAATTGAGAGAAGGAGGTAGTATTGACTGCTGTGGGTGAATTATATTCCATGGTTTTGGAGGAATTCTGTGAGGAGCTTTCTCTGAGGAGTTCAGAAATTAATCCTGCCAGCTTTTTGAGCATCTAGTGATGTGAGAAGCAAGGCTGGAAATCACCTCTGCAGAGGAGCATACATACAAAACACATCCCATCAGCTAGGTCTGAATATAGACATCTTCCATCTCCAGCTTTCCAGAGGGACCACAACAACCAACATGTTCTCCAATGCAGAAAGGGTACCTCTATATAAATCCTCACAAAATGGAGCAAATCCAGCCCATTGTGCTTTAAAAATACCCCATGCAACTGCTAGAGAAGTACACACAGCCACAAGCCAAATTAACCATCCAGAGTGTGGGTGTTAACGCTGCAAAAATTTGCTTAGAGGAGTAAATCTTAAAAAACCTCCTAGAAGAAACAGGACAGCTCTTTGCAGTAGCTGTTTGACTGCCATCACAGAAACACTGATTTACTGATTATGCTTTCCTTCCAACAGTGCTGCTTTCGGAAACTCATAATTCTAGCTAAGAGGGCAAATCTCTACCAGACAAAAGAAGAAAGTGTGGTGGAAGGGCAAACTAGAGATAGATGAAGTTCACTAAAAAGATTCAAATATTCTACCAGCAAGTGAATTTGGAGAGAAATTTAAGCAGTCTCTCAGTACCTCATGCCTTATTGCTCCCATGCAGGCAGGACTGGTGATTGTTCTTAAAGTCAATTAAAAATTAAGAGTCCAGTTACCATGACACATGCCAGACAAGTCAAAAAATCAACACCATTCCTTACCACATCTGCAAAAATCTAGAAACTCTGGACAGAAAAGGCCTATTAATTCAGCTCATTTTGTCAAGGTCCAAGATTGTTCCTAGTCCTCTCTTTCTATTCCTCATCACCCCAGCAAAGTGTCCCATTTGCAGCACGAGGCTGAAACAGCTCAGGGCTAAAAGTACAAACTGAGGCGCAGAAAGCCTGAAAAGAGAAGCTTTATCTATCTCCACACTCTGATAACCACAACCAAATTGAGCTAAACAGATGCACTCTTTTGGGGTTAATTGTTTTTGCTATTTCTTTTAGAAGAGACAGGATAGGGTTTTACTGTGTCTTTGAAACAAACTGAAAGAAGCAGAATTCCTATCAGATAATATGACCATCTTTTCATGCAGCATGCACTGGCAACTCCAGCTACAGCACAGGAAAGCTCTCCCTCTGGTCAGATCCTGAAAGACATTTTCTCCAAGAGCATTCAGAATCAAATGTGCATTTAATTTTTCTTTCCATTTCACACTCCATTTCTAGTGATTAATGCTTGTGTTCTAGATGGATGAAAGCTGAAACAGATGTTATCCATTCACAATGCCATTCTGATAACCCTGAGCTAGAGGCTGAAATCCTTAGCAGATTAGCAGCTGAAATAAAAAATGGATAAATAAAGTGGAGGGTACGGCTGAACAAATTCTTACAGGTTTTATTTCTGCAGATAACAATGCACAGAGGCTGTGTAATCTCCGTGCTAATCTGCCAGAGAAAAGATTAAATGGCAAAATTCCAGCACTGAGACCTGCAAGTCTCCTTTGCTGGACTCCCTCAGTGTGAACACCTAACTTTTTAGCAGAATGTCACTGTGTAACCTCCATTATGTTGCTAATAATGTGGGGGGTTCCACCTTATTTTCTTTTTACTGAAACAAAGTAACAGTTTTTCTTATACTTTCCTATGAGTTTATGGTATTTCTGCCATTAAAAGTACCTGCAGCCACTGTGTGGTCCACCTGGTGCTGAGAACGTTAGGAAAAACATTTGAATTTTCACTTATGTGAAACTCTGAGTGGTTTTTATCAAAAAAGAAGACACTTTTCAGAGAATTTGGGAATTTCTTTTTTCTTATATTTTTTACTTCAAACCTTGAAAATCCGCTGGAGCAGTGAACTTGATATAGCTCTGTTAGGGAAAGATTTAGTCTCCCTCCTTTGTTCTTTACCTCAGAGAGTTACAATATGTCAAAAATCTGTGATGTATTAAACTGTAGGCAAGATAAACCAACTCAGCTGAGGGCGTGCTATTGGAAACTAGAGGAAAGGATGTGCAACATCAATACTCCAAAGAGCAGAGAACTGGCTATAAATGTCCCAGCTATATAGCTTGACTTATCAACTAAACCACTCTTTTTTTCAAAAGACCCTCCAATTACTTTCTTTGGAGCCCAGGAATGGGAACATGGATGCAATAATCTAGCCCATTATCCTGCCTCAGACAGTAGCAGATGTTTCTGGGGAAGGAACCAACAACCCGCAGTAGGCTGGTGTAGGATAATCTTACCCCCACATCAAATCACATCCTGTTCTTCAGTTGTTAAGAAACTGGCTAAGGGCAGAGTATTTAATATCCTCTTGAAAGGATTTTCTACTCCAGCCACATTAACGACAAATTTCTTCCCAGTGCCCATCATGGAGGCAGGTATCCTAAATGTCTCTGCTTTTTTTTTTTTTTTACAACAGTAAATCAAACTACCTTTTCCAAATGGAGAGAGGGACACCCAGCTTCATGTGGATAAGTTGTTGGTTTTGGTTGAATTCACATTGCAAGTTCCTTGAAGCCTCTTACATCACTGCCAAATCTGTGTTAGTTCTGTATCTATCAGTAATGTGTAATAAATCATAGCAAAGTAACTGGACAGGAAACCTCAGCTTTTCCTCCCATCCTTAAGGAAAGGCCTAAAGACCTAGACTATACAAAAAAAGCATGACAGTTGTGCTTTACAATATAATGTTGACACAACAGCTGTGAAGCAAAGAGCAAGAAGATAAATGCATTCCTTTAAAGTTATGTTACAAAAAAAGCACCTCCAAACTCATGAACCCCTTTCCACCGCCTCCCAAGAATCATTTAGTTTTGCTACAGACCATAAGGTGACTTAGCTGAGGAATAACATAGCATTGCAAGTTTCAGGGTGTTCATTCTCTGATGCAAAATTCTCCAGAGCTTCATTCCCCAGTAGCCACAGGAATCTCTGACTCCAAGTTGCTTCTAACCTTCTCCAGGCTTCACCTCTCCAGGCTGCATTTAAGATCCCAGTCAAGACTACTACTAAACTTGCACCTTTCCTGGCTCTTCAGTGACACCTTCTGGGACAAAAATAGACCAAAGCAGTCTTAGTTTTTCTGCAGCTGTTTTTGCCTATGTGTAGGACTTAAGTGAGGCATTTGGAAGCTAGCTCTCAAGAAATGATGAGCCCACAAGAAATGCTACTCAAATACAGCTGCCTGTACACAGGGCCCTGAAAAGCACAATCTCTCTGGAGACTGGGCAGAAGATGAGTCCCAGATGGTCACAAATCTGTAAGTTTTCACTTCTCCCAACACATATTTTGATTTCCTGAAATTGCTAACAGAGGGGAAAAAGTTACACTTGAACAGCTGGATCCTTCCTGTAAAAGCAGTAAAGATGAAGGTGGAAGTTGATATTAAAATATTTTATTCTTAGCGAGAGGGACCTCATCTTTTCTTGAGGGCAAGTTTTAAATGCAGCTGTGGTTTGACTCCAGTGCACAACACTTTCATTTCACTGTGGCAGTACTGTAGAGGGCTGGACTGCAAATCCCACTCCCATGCAACCCCAGTCACAAGAGACGGGGGCACACAGGGAGGTTCTCCTAACTGCAGGGGGAAAACACCTCTTTATTCACTCTCAGGAGAAGTGCTGGAAGGACAGGCAGGCTTTGTTAGTGGGATATTAACTCACTGAATAGGCTGGAGCTTAGCTGAGAAAGAGAGCACACTTAGCAAAGAGATCTGATCTTCAGGACCTGTGCATGTATAACCCCAGACTTCAGTAATACACTGCAAATTTACTGCCACTCAGACAAATAGAAACATCTCATTTTCCTGTGTGCATAGTCTGTCACGAATAAATGTGCCTTTGATCACACTGTGCTCTGCCAATGATCCATCTGGTACTTTTTGGTATTTTTATCCTGCCTGTCCCTGGCCTATTTATTAATCTATAACTTTTTACTGTCAGATCAGGCATCTTGGGCAACAGTTCTTCATGTCTTGTGCAGCTACTGTTTTGCAAAGACCACACACAGCGAATGAAAGAAATTGTTTAAAGTCTGAGATGCTCTTCAAGTTTAACACACAACACACTTTTGTTTGACCTGAACAAAAGGTAAGCCGGGAGAAGGGCATCCTCTACTGCAGTGGTGACATAGACACTGTGCTCCACACCCGAAGGCAGAGGATCAGCACTAGCAATTACATTAGTGTGACCTGCTCTAAGCTAAGCTCCTCTGTGTAACTCTTTCTGGACACTGACTGTTTTAATCAGTGCACATTTTCCTGAAGAGGTAGGGTTTCCCTGTAGAGGAAGTGTATTTAACATGACATTGGAGCCAGAAGAAGTTACTTGTTGTAAATGGGGAGTGCTGCACAAACAAGAGCCAGAGGCAAGGTTGGCAGTGTGCAAGGTAGACAATGTGATTTGTAATGGAAGCATAAAGAATTCACTCAAAATCTCCTCTGGATTGGTGCATTAATGATCCATGTCCTTCCTGTTGCAGGGATACTAATGTAACCCATGAATCATGCATAGTTTAAAAAAAAAAAAGAGGAGCAAAGAACTGCTGTGCTATCGGATCCCTTCATTTCTTCTCCGCAGCAGCCAAAGGCTGACCTCTTTGCCTCAGTGTTGAGCTGCTAAGTACATTGCCACAAAGTTGAAAATAAAGGAAACAATTCTCTGCATTTCTGTCCTGGCCTTGTGGCTCTGGAGCAGAGTAGCCCACATCTCCCTGTGCTTCTTTCCTGGCTACCTGGAGATCCGAATGTCTAGCCCAAAGGGCAGGGTTATATGTCTGTTTTCACCACTGCATAAATAAATTGCTTCAATCAGCACCAATTAATGCTTAGGTCCTAAGCAGATGAGTTCTTGCTAAATAAATAGGACCAGATCTGGGAATTGTCCTCTTGCTGTGGCTCTCAATTTGGATACTGGAGAAAACATTGCCCCTCAAAACTTCCTTACTTCCCTTTCAAACTAGAGTATTATCCCCCTCCTATACATTCCCAAATACATATTCTGTGCATAAGCCTGGACTTTTTTTTCTTAGATAAATTTATATATTGGAATGCACAGAGAGGTTTTTCTGAGTATTGGGTTCTTTCAGTGTATTACAGCTCTGCACATCTGAACACAGTTTGCTGTCACCCATTTTTTCAGGGTTAAAAGACAAATACCACATAAATTGTAAACCTCTGTGATAACAAGAATGCTCAGCAAGAAGATTTTCTGGCTTTTCTACTTTAAAGAAACAGGATCTTATGATTACTCTTCCCTCATGATACTGGGACAGCCTGACCCAAACTGAGGCCCCAACACGCTGGGTTGTTTCTCTAAAGACACAGAATGAAAGCAGCTTATGAGAATAGAAGGTTTCCAAGGCAAAACATTATGACTCACATTTGACCTCTTCAAAAATTGCTCTCAGCTGTCCTCAAGGACTCTGCACGTTTTCTTTTTACAGCTCTCTGACTAGCAACCTTTGCCATAGTCTGCATCCTGCTTCATACCCCTGGAAGCTGGTTCACCAGGAGCAGCCCAGCTATGGGTCTGTGCTCCAGAGAAAGGGCTGGGGAGCACCCTACAAGCCCACCACACTTCAACTTCATAGCCTCTTGTCCTGCACTTTGGTATCTCCACCCTCCAAACCAGGTTTTGCCTTCTTTTTGGACATGACTCAGAAGGGATCCCCTGTCTGCTGTCTGGCATACCTGTGAAGGAAGGAAACACGCTTCTGCCCCCAAGTGTAACTCTGCTAAAGGGGTTGCAGCCCCTCTCCTGTGCACATTACACAGGCTGCCCAGGGTGCAACATGCCTCTCTGCCCCACTTGCAGGGACATGCCAGCCTTGGGAAGGCAAAAAGTGGGATCAGATAAAACCGAACTGAGCTGCCCACACTCACTCAGGGCCCAGTGAAGTGTGTACCACTGGTGCACATCATTTGGCTATGAACACATATTCTGGTATGCTGATGTTTTAGGCATGTTCATGTCTTAGGCCCTCTTCGCACAAATATTAAGGAGCAGCCCAAGGGCATGGCAACAAAGCACCAGGACTTGAGGTAGAATTATAACCACACCCACCATGACGTATCAAGCAGTATGCTGGAGTGCCTGTTATGGATTTATCCCTTTTGGGTTATTTTTTGCCATTGACTATCACAGCTGATCAGGAAAAGCAGTGTGTTTAATAAATTTCAAGATAAGGGGTAAATGAATTTTCTTGACTACAACAATCCAGTGACTGAACTTCTCCTGGGCACAGGTCATCTTTGTTTTCTCCCTAATTGTAGACTGTGAGTGACTGTAAGTTGACCTGGTATGGGGAAAGACTCCCCATCTTATACAATAACAGTAAGATGCTATTTCCTAGCTTGGAGTCAAAAAAGGCAGATCAATCCTCAGCAAAGCACCATGCCTGGAAATGAACAGAAAAACTGTTCCCTGGGCTTTGTTCAGGCGCTCTACTGCAAGTGCCAGCAAGAGGGCCTCTTCCTTCTAACAGCAATGATGACCACAGAGTGGGGATCTAGGAATAAGATGTTAGGCAGGAACAGGCTGGAAGTACCATCTGATTTTAGATGGTACCAGTTAGCCACGCCTAAGCAGATGTCCCAGACTGCCCACACTGGGTCAGGCTCTGGGCTTTGGAGAACACTGGAGCAGCAGAAAACAGGTAAAGTGTTCCAATATTAGAGCGTGCTGTGAAAGCCCAGAAACTTTGGCCTGCCCTTGTTACTCCACATCTTTGAAGCAGAGGAGGTGGCTGTGCTCACAAAGGAGCGAGGAGAGAGTTCACTGAGCTCAGGCAGGACTTGTACATCCTGCAGACCCTCTGTGACAGCAGCAAGTGTCCCACCATCACTCATTATGAGCCTGAAGAAACCCAAAGAATTAAAGCTTAACAGTGTCTGCAGACATCAATATTTCCAGAAAAAAAATGAAAAAAAAAAAAAAAAAGCTAGAGAGAAGTTTTAGCAGCAAAACTGTTTTAACAGCTACTGTAGGTCTAATGAGACTGCTAAGGAAAGATGGAAAGCATATGGATTAGATTCATTGGCATAAATCGGGGGACATCAGCATTGCTGCAGAAAACACTATTATCAAGTCTTTGAAAATCCAAAAAAAGACAGCCTTTTAGTGCAGAGATATGGGAAAAAGAGGAGGAGATAGGATATGGTATCTCAAAAGAAATAGATACCTGTCTTATTTCATATGTATTTTTGGACTCAATTTTCTGCCTGCATAAATCAGTAGAAAAGTCATCTCCAGCAGCATATTTAAGTACATAATTACTTTAAGTAGAGGCTTCATCCTGATTGAAATCAATCTGTATTTAATCACATTGCTGCATTTGTGCCTAAATCAAAATGCTCGCAAGGATCTTAAAGCTACAATAGTATAAAATAGATGTAAGAGGTCAAAATCAGATATTCTAGGGAAGAAGGTAAATTGCTACTGCCAATGAGCTGTTAGAACAAATGGTGTTATCTTTTACCAAGAAATTACGCTCTGCTATGTTATGACCAAGAGAATTTGTCTTTTCAGCTATTTCCTACTCTGTTTGCCATCAGCTGACAATGATTCTACAGGAGTCAGAGCCCAAAATACAGCCCTAATTCTTAGGACAAAAGCTAAAACGCAGCAAACTTTGTGCATAACGTTTAAAGATACTTAATGAATGACACGACTGATTCCACAAGTAGAAAAAGCAGCTAGTAATTGATACGAGTTATTCAGGCTGACCAGATATTCTGAGACTCTTACTACTGTAAAATATCAGAATGGATGTTGCATGTCTAAATAATAAATATTGCAATTTAGCAAAGTGGTTCAACATGTGTTTCACTCTCATTGAAGTGAAGCTGAGATTAGAGAGCACCACATTCTGAAGTGGGTTATGCCTTAACATTGCTTATTCCAGTGAAGAGTAACACACAAACTTCTGGAACTTGCAAGGACTGGAGAATCATCTAAAAAATCCACATTAAAAATAAGAGAGAAAGACAATTTCACTAGTTCTATCTAATACAAAAAAATAGCACATTAATTCATACTAACATCATGGATTGCAGAGTAGATAATCAATCAATTTTTAAACTGCCCCATAAGTCAAGAACATAAAAAGAACCACAGCTTGTTTCAGAGCTACTTTCTAACGGGATACTTACAGAATCAACGAGCCAGAAAGTTTCTTGGCAACCCAGTGTTATGTATCTTCACCTTGTTTTCCCTTTGTCATTCTTCAGTCAATGATTTGTAATTTTCCAACACAGAAAATCCTCTACAAGGAAAAAAAAGACCTCCACACCAAAACCTTTTCCCTATTCAGGATCTATCCCTTTTTTAAAAGCTCAATAAAAGTCTCCTTTCTTTTGACACCACTCAGGGAGAAAGGAAGGAAGGAATGCTAATGTAAGAACCTCAGGACTAAATTATTTTAAAAGCAATGCCAACCTCACTCATCTGGCTGATGCCACTCTGGCTGAAGACCCACATTGACCACAGTCTCTTCAAACTCCCTTGCACGCACTTCCACATCTCCTGGCTCGAACTGTGCTCTGGGAATTGCCTCCTTTCTGTTCCCTGTCTGCACTAGACACCGTGGAGCTGCTTTGTGTTGATCAGCCCAGCACAAACACCCAGGCAATACCTCCCAGAGCAGCAAGCCCCTATTTCCCACTGCTGCCTCCACCTTCCACAGGAGTGCCTAGGACCAAAGAGCAGGAGTTGGGGCTTGGAAGGAAATCAGCCTCGTGAGATGAAAAGAAGTGAGAAGGTGCCACGGGTGGGGGAAGCCACCTTGGGTGGGCAGGGGGGATGAACACACCTCTGGGAGTCTGGGGCTTGTGCACAAGTGGGTAATGGTGGAAAACATAATTGTTAGCAATCAACAGAAACAAGATAGTGATTAGCCCAAGGCATTTGTCATTAAATCCTGATGAAACTCAGTGCATGCAACCATCTTGGTTAATGGGCTACCACTGATAGTGCATAACTAAACCATTCCAAAACACCACTGAAATGGGAAAATATCCCTGAGTTCTGTCACAGCCCTCATTCTAGGCAAGAAAAATTATGAAAGATTTGACATTGTACTGGGACTTTAAGAGTACAAATGCCTCTTCCCAGGAGCTATAACCCTTGACACAGAAAAATCTTAGAAATAATCGCTGAGTACTTACATATTCGGGTCTCGGACAGGCTTGTAGTACATGAAATCTACTTTGGCACTACTTGATCTCCAGCTAGCTGGAATAAATTCATCTCAGGAGCATCAGTGCTTTGCGCTGATTTATTTTACCTCACTTTCTTGCATGGGACAAGGGCCTATGGCTCAAGCTAATATGTTACAGTGCCCGTTGCAATAAATTGGGCACATGTGCAAACCCTCAGGCATCTAATTTATTCACCTGTAAAAATTAGTTTGGCAATTCTGGTTCAATACTGGCACATGTGTGGCTGCTGAAGCTGAAAGGTTTCAATAAATGTTAAGTAAAACTGCCTGCAGGCTGCTGGCCTGTCTCCTCATCCCAAGAGGAGTGAAAAAAAGCAAATCCGTTTCTGGATCCTGTGGAGTCTAGTACAAAGCTTTGCAGAGAAACAGAATAAAAAGACACAGGAGACAAGCCACCAGAAGCACTCTAGAAATGCCTAGCACAAAGCCTGGACAAAGCTTTGCTTTCTGAAGCCTGCAGTGCACCAGAGGACATCTTTACTAGGAAGTCTGGGGTCTATTGCTCACCCAGGGCTTGGTGCTCTTAGCAGAGTGGAAGAGAAAGTCCTTCCCTGGGCTCCCAGCTGAGGGCTGGGCCCAATATGTAGTCAGTGTGGGGGCTACTCAGGTGCTGGGTATGAAAGAGGACAATGCTTTCTGTCTAAGATGCTGCATTTTACCTGTAAAATGTGTGCCTTTCTTTTATTTTCTAGACATTTCTCTTGGGCATCGGCTTGCCATGGTCACCATCACAGCTTATTTTAAGCCACCTTCTTTATAGAGATTTTGCCTGTCTCTCTGGGTCTCAGTGCTCTGAGCTGGAGGACCTTGACTCTGAGAATGATCCCAGTCAACCCTGAAACTGTGTGGGATTTGCTGCTCAAGTTGAATCCCTACAAATCTATGGGGCCCGATGGGGTTCATCCAGGAATCCTCAAAGAGCTGGCTGATGTCATCCCACAACCCCAGAGCTGACTGGAAGGTGGTGAATGTTGTCCCAGTTTTCAAGGAGGACCACAGAATCTGGCCTGTCAGTCTCACTTCAGTGCCTTGTAAAGTTATGGAGAAGATTATTCTGGGAAGTATTGAAAAACATCTGAAAGACAACGCAGTCATTGGCCACAGCCAGCACAGCTTTGTGAGAGGAAAGTCTTGCTTATCCAATCTGAATTTGTTTTATGACAAGGTAACCCGTCTCATTGATCAAGGGAAGCCAGCTGATATAATTTCTTTGGATTTCAGTAAAGCTTTTGATACTGTCTATCACAGGATCATTCCAGCAAAATATCCAGCACAGAGCTGGATAAACACATCGCATGGTGGGTGAGCAATTGGGTCACGGTTCGAGCACAGAGGGTAATAGTGATGGGGCTTCATCTTGGGCCCTGTGCTCTTCAACATCTTCATAAATGACTTGGATTTGGGACTGGAAGGATACTAAGCAAGTTTGCAGATGACACAAAACTCGGAGGAGCTGTTGACTCTCCCAAAGGCAGGGAGGCCCTGCAGAGAGACCTCGACAAATTAGAGGACTGGGCAATCACCAACCACATGAAGTTCAACAAGGGGAAGAGCCAGATTCTGCACCTGGGATGGGGCAACCCTGGATGTATGCACAGACTGGGGAATGAGGTGCTGGGATGGAGTGCCATGGAAAGGGACCTGGGGGTCCTGGTGGACAGCAAGTTGAATATGAGTCAGCAGTGCCCTGGCAGCCAGGAGGGCCAACTGTGTCCTGGGGGGCATCAGGCAAAGCATCTCTGACTTCCAGAAGATTTTCGAGTTGAGATTAAAAAACACAAGGAAATGAATGGGGAAGGTGCCACTTTTGTACGTTAATTCTTCTGACTCTTCTAGGCACATCTTCTAGAGATGCCTTATGCAGTAAAACACAGCCCTGCACAAGGAACCCACACCTGGAAGCATTCAGAGTCAGGTCCCTGCTGGGAAGGCTTAAAGGTAGACTTAAGAAGATTTGTAAGCTTTGTGCCAGCCTTAGGACTGAGATAAATGTCTCTCCAGAATACAGAGCACTCTAATTTTCCCTATAGCCCTTTTCTCCCTGGAAGAGCTTTTTAGAGAGGCAATATTATTCCAGCCCCAAAAAGATTGACTGGGACAAATAGAAGCTAAAAGTAACTAAACCTTGGAATTAGAAAAAAAAAAAAAGATAAATGAGACCCCAGTGCTACCAACGATACAATTAGCTGACTGTCCCATGGGACTGTTAACAATAGACACTTTTCAAGAATAAATCCTTACGCTTTCAAGAGATATGTCTTTTCAATCACCAGCTCTTTTAAGAGTTTCAAGATAAATGAGTGCAAAGCAAATTAATGGAGAACACACTGTAGTCACTTAACATTCTTGATATTGATTCCATTTCATTAACTGGTAAGCACTTTACACTCCTGCAGAGAGATTTTCTTCCCTCCTCAGGTATCTAATTACAAGAATAAAAATAACTTAATAGAATCTTCCCCCTGGAGCCTACCTCTAGATATATTTCCAGAACTATACCGTGATGTAATTTTTTTTCTTCAGTCGGGATTATGTAGAAATTTTAGTACTGAGAAAGGGATGTGAGTAGTTTCTCTGCAGGCTTGAAGCATTTGATTTGCCTGTTAGAAACACCGTCCACAAAACCTGGTCTGCAGTCCTCGTCCTCCAGAAAGAGTGGCAGAGAGAGACAGTAGATGTGTCAGGATGATGTTTACTGTGCCCAAATTAGCAACGGGTGTGTGCACACCAGTGTGTGTCTGTGAGCGTTGGCTTCCTGTTTGTGGAAGTCATCCCAGTACAAAGCTTGAGCCTTTCCCAGTCATGTTGGCCATTTCACCGGGGCTACAGCAGTACTGAGGGAGGGAGCTGTGTTTTAGCCAGAAGGTGGTTGTCCTGAAGTACAACATATACCAGCAACACAGTTTTTCTGCCAGCCCAGCTGGAAAACAGGACACACTGGAATCATTCTCCACGGCCGTGTGACTCCTCTGGCACTCAGGGTACCCTGTGCAGAACAATCTTCCCGACTTTACACATCCCAGTGCTGTACCACGCAGATATAGCCTTAGCTTTCAACAGAGCATAACGGGTTTTCCATGCAGAGGAGATGAATAAAAAAGCAAAAGAAGACTAAAAACCATGTCTCTGTCTAGAGAAAATTACTCAGGTCTATAAGTAACTTAAAATCAATAATGCCTGATAAGAAAGGATATACTGGTCAAGAAGATTTGGGGTATATTGTGGTAAAACTTTTTTTTTTCTCTTCTTCAAACTATTTGCAAAATCAACACAAATTTTCAAAGTGTTTTGTTGATTTTCATTTGGCTTTTTTTGCTGAACAAGATTGACCCACTTATAGCCCTGACTAGAATGGAAATGACAAAATAACTACAGGAAATTGCTTCTTTCTGCTGCTCTCCACAGCAAATGTTTAAATGCACAGAAATTAGCACATTTTTCAGAGATGGAAGTTACTCAAGAAATTAAGGAAGAACAATATTTCTTAAAAGACTAAATCCGCTCCAGTATTTTCAAAACAACATGCGAGACCTGAGGTGTGTGACTCCTGCTAGCACTAGGGAGAGTAACAACACTACAGCACAGGTCTGTGAGACAAACATATCTGAGATATGATTTCACTAAGCTTTGAGCCAGCACTGCCCTGTAAGACCTTACAGCTTCCTGGGAATACAGAGAAGAAAGCAAATAAACAGAACCAGTGAAGAGAAAAATAATCTGAACAGCAAAGGCAATGTGCAAAGGAAAGGTAAACAGAAATTACAGTATTATTTGCATTCATTGCCTAGAAAATTGGCCACAATCAAACCGATCAAGATGAACACTTTTAAAGAATGAGTAATCTGAGTTCTTTTAAATTAATTTCACCTCTAGTATGAGCTACAACCATATATGCATACATACATTTTGACAGAGATGGACTAAGCTGAACCCTTTTTATAAGCACCTCAACACATGTGGTAAAGAATAAACATTTGGAGTGAACTACAGGTAACTGTAGTCATGTAGTCAATAGTGTAAAAATCCCAGGCAGTGCACAGAGACCCAGACCTTCAGTGTAGTCAATCCTGTTTTCAAAAGGGCACCACTAGTGGCTACAGCAGTTTGCTCTCTGTAAATGCTCACTCTCACTGACTATTGGGGTATTCCTACCAACCAGAAGTCTAACTAAAGTTAGACAAAAACTTACCTACCTAGTCTAACAAGGTAAAATAACCTCTGCAGAGTTAAAAATTTGCCTGGAAGGCTTTTCTGGCATGGCATTTTATATTTGTTTCCATTGAAATGAAGATCATTTTATGATTGACTTCAATGGGAGCACATTCCTGTTAATGCCAAACATTTTGAGACTGTTGTGTTTCTCATATTCAAGTGTAAAATCAATGATCTTTAAGGGAGTACTGTCAGAAAGAGAGCTGGACTTCCTCCAGTGATTTAATTTGGTCTGCAACAAACCACACTGAAAGATAATTATATGCTGGATATTAAGGCTTTTATATAGAGGTTCATCACATTTCAATTTCCACAAGAAGACCTTGTTTAACTGAAGGGGTTTAAAACAGCTCCTCAGAAAGAGCACTTTCAGAAACTAATTTGATTGACTTTTTTTATTAGCAAGGCACTGGGCAACACTGCCTGGCACCTTGGTGTACAGACCAACAGCCAGCTCAGAAAGAGGTGGGTGTATGACCTGACTTTGTATTTAATTGGAAAATCATCCTTCTTATGCCAAAGGCTTCTTCACCATCCTAGAAACAATCACATAGAGGAGATAAAGCTGGCTTTTCCTGTAACATACTGAAAAAACAGATAAAGAAATTAATTCTTATCCCAGTTGACTTACAGATACAGCAAAATTCAGTCTCTAAAACAGTAATCTCAGAAGACACGAGGACTGCCCAAAGGGATTCATGGGAGAGTTTTTCCCGCTTCCCATCCTACCTACTCAAGGACCTTCCCTCAGAGCCAGCTCTTCAATCCCGAGTAGACACCAAGAACAACCAGTAATAAAGCCTCCTTGGTAGGATCCTCTCTTTTGTGATTAGCCAATATTTTGGTTGCAACCTCAGG
This sequence comes from Oxyruncus cristatus, assembly GCA_013399855.1. Lineage (NCBI taxonomy): Eukaryota > Metazoa > Chordata > Aves > Passeriformes > Cotingidae > Oxyruncus > Oxyruncus cristatus. Next base: position 1,650,064 of record VXAY01003304.1, read on the forward strand.
ACTACTATGAATTGGAACTGGCTGTCCTCGCATTCCCTCCATAGACTCTGCACAGGGCCATGGAGCACACACTGTCATGCCAGGGTTGAGATTGTTGTCTACCAAAATGGAGTTTGTAAACTATGACACTGATAAATATTATCCAATAAAAACATTTCTAGTGTGAGGCCAAAGAAGAGGGTTGCAAGTTTAAAAGTCGTCGCTAAGGGTACATTGTTCTTCTAAGCAGAGGGAATATGAGGCAAAAAGAAGCTAGAAACCAAGCTACAAAAATATTAGTGCTTCTAGGCATGCCCAGAAACAAATAAAGAGAGGATTGTATTTTGTTTGATAGAAAAGAAGGGCTCTGTTGCCCAAATTAAAAATAACTCAACTTCATTTCTCTGAATTTACTTCACTGCATTGCTTTATGCTGCCTGGCTTAAATCCTGAAGTAATTGGAAATCATTTAAGTGGAATAATTCATGCTTATAGCACTTGACAATTCAGTTCAGTGAGTTTATGAGAGTTTTTGCAAAAAGCTTACAGTAGACGTGAGTTTGCATATTTGGACCTTTACTGGTACCAATATCAGAGGACAGAGTGGTGTGTTCCCTCTGTTGACACACCAGGAAACCACAAGGCAAAAGATGCATGTGTGAGAGCTGATGTTTGACATTCTTAGGCCAGGAGCCAACCTGGCAAGCACAGCACTTGCAAGGCCCAAGCAGAAAAGGTTTAAACTATACCTTAGCAGCTGCAAAGGCTTTTGAAATCCTATCCTCCAGAAATCATAACCTATTTCTTCCCAGCTTCTAGCAGAGCACACCCTCTTCTTGTTAATAAAGCAGAGCATCTCCAAGGAATTCACAACCACTGGAAAAAAGTCTCATGTAAAGTATGGATTTAATTTACAGAGCTAAAGGTATTTTGCTGTGGTATACAACATGAGGCAGCTACCAGGAAGAAAAGACACTTAACCATACATGAGGTGTTTATAAACTTCCTTGACTACAAATACAGCAGAGCCAAGGCCATGCAGAATTGTGTTCCTGACTTTTGGCAATTTGCCCAGTTTCAAAATTTGATGCCTTTGGCCCTCTTGCTCCTTTTGCAGCGGGTGCTGGCACTGCAGGCAGCCTCCCCTCTTGTGACAGTCTCCTCCAAAGTGGAACCTGGTTCCAGTCCCACATCTGCTGAGCGAGGTGGAAAGCAGCAGCTGGGTGCATCGAAAGGCCAGAAACCCCAGAACCAACCACTCCGAGCAGTCCTGACAAGCTACCTCCTCGGAATTACTAGGAGGCTACACATAGATACATCCTAGCAAAATACAGCCTGCCATCTTTAAAAATAACTCTTTCCACTGACTGCCACAAAAGAGACTTAATGGGCATGAAACATGGTGAAACACTTGCCCAGGAAAATATTCCTGGGCATTCACTGTTCAGTGAATTTTGCTTCATATTCGAAGTCCCCTAATTTATATAAATCGTTATCTTGATGCAATTTATTCTTGGTCATGCTCAACTCTGCTAATATTAAGGACAGAATTTTTTTTTCACATTGGGTCCTCAGTTCTTCAGAAGTTCTGGACTCTGAGACTTCCCTTCAGCTTTCCATTCCTAATTCTACAGGGATATTATGAAATAATATTCGTTATTTTATGCCAGAATAAATGAAGGTCACTAGCTATGAAGAATCAACTTCTTATTAAATCTACTTGTGTGTCAGAAGAAGGATCCAGACATATTTAAAGAGAAAATTAATACTGTACTTCTAATATTCATTAGAACTCTATAAATTATGTATAGAGTCATTTTTATAAGGCCAGAAAAGATCATTGGTCATAGTCTGGCATCTTGTTTAGACAATATCACTGAACTCACTCTTACATATGAATTTTATATTTTAAAAAGACATACATGATCTTTATTTAACCATTTTAAGTGGTAAAGGGTCCCCAGCAAGGACTGATAAGTTGTTTCAGTGGTTGATTATCCTCCTTCTTGTAAAGATTATGTTTATCTGCTTATCCTCCAACCCCAGTGCTGACTGCCAGAGCCTCTGTAGTGCTGTCCCTACAGCAGGATGCCGAGCTGGGCAGAGATGGCAACCAGCAGCACAGCCTCCAGATACTGCTCCCACTTTACACAGTCAGTCTTGTTGCAAGGCAGGCTAACTTAGCCCAGATTTTAGGAGAAGCTAAGGCAGTTATGCTGCTCCTGGTACCCAGAAAAAGCCACAGGGAAGCAGTTTGGGTATCCCTACAACTGCATCTTCTCATGGTGCCGATATTTACAGGCTGCAGTCAGGTTGCCTAGGAAAGGAACTCCTTCCAGCACACTGGCAGGAGGCAAAACAGACAGCTCCCTCCCAAACCGTAGTCTTTGGTGAGAGGACTCTGAAAACCAGCCTTGCCAAACCACCTGCCTTGCCTCCTTGTGCTTCAGCTCAGCTGGCTCAAATGCCTGAGGAGAACACCCTCCTCCTCTTATGCCATAGCAGAGAGATGTGGCCACATAGAAACACACAGTTTGCTTCCTGTGCCCACCTCCACCTGAGCCAGACAGCCCTGGCCCAGCAATCATCTTCTGTTTCGTGCTGCCTCTGACCCACATGTCATCAGCTGCCAGTGTCGGCAGCACTTTTGCTATTTCCTTCCAGGTCACTGCCCTGGCTCTAAAAGCACATTCCTTCCACCTTCAAAACATTGACAGAGTCTGATTTAAAACACCCACTGTCAGCACTGCTGGCAGCTCGACCCTCAACTGACAGCAAAGCAGGCAGATCCTTCCCACCCCCAATTCCTGCCATATATATGTATTTGCGGTAACAATAAAGTATCAGGTACCTTCCCCATCACCATTCAAGACCTTACAGCAGCCACTCAAAAAAGCCTTTTCCTCCCTGATTCTGCTGCTCACTGAACATCTGCTCCCTGCCCTTTCCCACTGCTGCCCAAATAGAGTCCTATAATGAAAGCCGATCAATCTCAGGTAGTTACTGGGAGAGTAAAAAAAGAAAATTTGGTTAGGTCACAGTCTGATTGCTGCTATGAATCTGCCTAGTCCCATCAAAACTCCTGATGAAGTCTTGTTCACATCTATTTAGTAGACTATAATAGGAGATGTGTTTCCAGCCAAGCATTTTTAGAGGAATATTTTTCTGCAGACCCTTTCAAGGAAAGAACCCCCTGACATTTCATTGCTCATGAGGATCTGAACATACACTGCACAACTCTTGTGTTGCACCTGACTGATCCTTGTGCAAGCAAAACCAATCCTCCTCTCTTCAGAGGGTTACTATTTCCTTCTCTCTCCCAGAGATTTTGGGGACGTAGTCCAGCTGACACATGCTGGGCCACAATCAGTATATGGGACTCTCCCTGAAGACACAAAAACATATCTCCAGTTTTGGAGTTCTGTCAGCTCAGATAAATCTTACTCTGCATCTAGCTACGGCCAGGACAGAAATGCTTTTTCCAGAGGAAGCTGATGAGCTTGGCAAACCACATCCTCCTGCACCACAGAGGGGCAGGGGATAAGCAAATCCTTGGCTGGCAGAACAAGGAACATCAAAGTGGAAAGCTGCAATGTACCCTGCCAGTAATTTTTGATGGGGGACTCAGGGCCAAGCTGGATGGGCTTGTCTCTGCCTTCCACTGCAGCTTGGGCAGCCTGTCACGCCTCCAGACTGGTAATATATTCTCAGCATTGGTTCTTTATCCAACTTTTCCCGTCATTTTCTTGGGCCAGTACCTGACCAGCAATGCTTCCTTTACCAGATGGAAATGACTGCTAAGATACGTGGAGCTACTCTTGCAGATTTGCTATTTAAGGTTAAGAAAATGGGGTCAAAAACCCCAGGGCTTTTGCATATATTGTCAAATAAAAAATGTCTTTTGTTTCTCATGGGGAGGCAAGGAACAAACCATATTTAATGCTACATCATTTCCGTTATGAAACCCTGTTTTATTCTCATGCAATTTTGTGAAAGAAATCGTTTTCTTTGTGAAAGAAAGTTCCAAATGGCCTGATTCTCTGCTGCAGAAAAATGGTAACTAACTTCCATGTGAGCACCATGTATTCACTTACAGTTGGATGAAGCTCAAGTGGCACTTGTCCTTGTAAGTCATCAGAGAATGTCATCGATACCTGCCCATGGGGCTGGGTACCTGCTGGGTGATGAACTCAACTGGCTTTGGCAGCACCCCACCAAATGGTGCCAGGTAAAACTCTGCCCCAAAGTCTGAGGTGGCTTTTTTCAAAGGTTTTGCTATTGGTCTTATTTTGAGGGTATCCTCCAGCAAGGACAGCTTGCCTCAGCACTAACAGGTCAGGCTGATCTTAAGGTTGCCCTTAAGAGTTTCTTTTCTTTTAATTTAATTGGCCCTGCAAGTGGCTTATTAAATTGGCATCAATTTAGCAACCATTTTTGCAGTAGAATTTTGATATTTCAGTTTCCTTCGTGGAGTTTTGCATTTCTTTTCTGTGCTCAAGGAGGAGGAGGCAGAGGTTAAAAAAAAGAGCAGTGAACAGAAGATTCATGAGCAGGATAAAGTAACATTCTGCTCTTGAAGCAATGGAACCAAGCAATTTTTAATGGGATTTGACTTCATGTCATATAATTTCAATAATCTACTATACATACAGTGATATTTTCTCAAAAAAATGCAAGACATTTAGTTATTTTAAAAACCCCTTTTCTTATTTTTTCCTGAATTTGTTTTACTCTTTATGGTAGCCAAATAAATTAATTTCAATAAAACAGTAATGTATGAAGTTTTTAAGGAATCCCAGTATTGGGGAACAAATAGTTTCATTTTTTGAGAAGTTTGCACTCGTTAAAAAGACAATTCTGCCCTAGGAAATTTGCCAAACAATCTTATATTTGAATAGAGGGATTACTATATTACCAACAGGCTATGTTTGTTTTGCTGACCAGGCTGAAGGTGTCTCCACAAATTTGCTTTGTTTGAAAACAAATGTAAGATACATCAAAGGGACCACGCTCCTTTTTTGGTTAACTGCCACAGCCACATCCACATCTCTTTCTCTCTAGATACTGCAGGCAAGGTGTCCTGCCAGCAGAAGTAATCAAGTCTAGAAACATCCTGTGCAATGATGCACCATCTTTTTATCTCCCCACAGACCACCTAATGGGTCCTGTATTTCTATGCATCTCTCCTCTTTACTCCTTTCTGTATCTACCAAAATCCAGTGGCTCTGGAGGATTGTCAACACTTGATGACTCCAGGTGTACTCATGCCAATCAAGCCATGGAATTGCCCCATCCGTGCCACAGCCTTCCCCTCAGTGCAGACACTTGCCATAAATTGTTTGCCTTTGAGAGTTGTACCCCTCTGCTGAATTTTGTTGTAGGGTTAATGCTTCATGGACAACAGAATCACAGAGTGGTTGAGGTTGGAAGAGACCTCTGGAGATCATTGAGGTGCCCTGCCATGGTTTTACAAGCAGCTGGAGGCTCCCTACAGCCATGAACAAAGGAAGCTCTGCACCACCTACCTTCTCCTATAATTTAACATAAATTTTCCAACTCACAAACACATTGGCTGGTCTCTGCTGTCTTTTTGGGCCTATTGCTTTTGCATAAGGATTGCATAAGCCTCAACTTCCTAGGAAACTGGGCTAAAAAAAATCAAAGCATATTAAGTGTCACATCTAAGATTAGAGCCTGCAGGCAGGGATATGTAAGCCAAATGTGTGCTATGAAGAAAACAGCAGAGTAACTGAACCCAACTGGCTCCTTACAAGCCTGTGACAAACTCTTCTGCATCTAGACTTCAAACCTCTGATGGACTCTCTAGAATGCAGGAATAAACAAATCTTAGGTTAAGCATCAGAAGAAACAGACCCTGGGCACAGAAAAACTGAAGGACTTGCATTGATTTATGGGCACCAACTATCACACCCCTCAATAATTAATTCCTTTAACAGGCCTGAAATCAATCTCTCATTGCTAAAGAAAACTGGCAGAAGCAGCAGAAATTGCTCTCGTTACACATCTGCTACACCTAGACCGAAAAATACTTTGCTCCCGTGCTGGCAGGACTGCTGATGTCACGGGAGCAGCTGCATCACTGGCTGCGCTGGCAAAATGAGCTTTCTTACAAGACGGGCAGACGCAATGTACTGTGAAGTTGCGTGTGAGGATCTGCGCTTTTAAGGATAAAGGAACATTCTGCACAGCAGCCAGCTGACCTACATTTGCAGCTGAAGACGTAAAGCTGACCCGCAGGGAGTTCTGTCTAACCTACAAACACAGAAGGAGTGCTAGTCAAGCAGACCATGTCTTTTAAGATTATAAACTGAGCAGGAGCAACAGCATGGGGACAGGATTTTCCTGCTGCCATATGTAAGAAGCAAACCGGTTCAATACAGCACAATGAGCCACTGCCAGCAGGGAAGCACATCTCAGGGTAAGTCCTACCAACTCAATATGCCTTTCTTCGGGGAGGAGAAAAAAGCACATTGTTGCTATGTGTAGTCAAACTGAGTGAGCAGTGAAAGGGCAGCATGGGCTGAGCTGGGCAAACCAGATCCTGAGATCCCACTGGAGACAGTGAGGCAAAGCCAGTGCTGCTGTGCTCTCTCTGCCACCTCTCTCATGGCTTCTAAGATCACGTAAGTAGAAACATCAAGCCACAAACACAGCTTGTCACGTGAGCAAGGATAACCTTCCAAAAACCAAGGGTGCGTTGTAGGGTTGCTAGGCCATAAAGAGAGAAGAGGAGGAGACAGAGGCATAACCTTCCCCAGGCACAGGGGTGATAATTGCATCAGCATAAGAGAATCGCACACACATGGGACTGGATTTTTAATCCCCATCAAACAAAGTAGCTCTGTTGAGATCAGGACAGTGCTGCTCCACATTGTATGAGGATCTCCCCATTGGCATAAATCAGCCTTCAGAAAAAAGGCTTCCAGTTAATTTGCTGAGTCCTGCCCTAAATACACTGACTTCTCTTGAACAGATCATTCTGTGTCCCTCTATGGAGCTGCATGGTCACATGAAAGCTAAAGAGCACTTGAGCTCTTTTTCCACTGCTACAGTGGTAGAGGAAAAATGTAAAAGAAAAATTGAAAGTTACTAGAAAACAAAATTGCATATCCTAAACCCACCTATTATAGACAGACTGTAAGTGTTAATTAAGCCACCTTGCCTATAGTTAGATTACATCACACCATTTTACCCCTGGAAGCATGAATGACAGCTCTATACTTCGGAATTTTATGAGGCAAAACCAGACCAAGGAAAATAGCTCTGCTGTGCTCTGTAAGTGTATGGAAATAACCACAGAAGGAAATGATCATTAATAAAGCCTGGATAGCAGGACATTTCCCAGATTACTCAGTGTTACTTCCCTTTTAATTTTCCTTTTCAGAAATCTAACCATCTTTTATCAAAACTTCACACAGATAAGACTTTTCCTGGGACCATGTAAATGCCTGATGTCGATGCAATAACCTGGAAGCCAGTGCAACTTAACTGCAGTATGAAGCAGGGACTAACTGCTGAGACACAGCCACGTGAATTACCTGCAACTCAGAGCTTGTGATGGTGCAAGTTGCTGCAGTGGGTATCTAAATATATCACAGACTTGACTGGGTCAAGTGTGTTACCTTTGGTTGCACGCAGAAGTCACCGTCTGTATGGGGTCTTCATAGCATTTCTGTGACACTCTGATGGAAAGTGTGCTGACCATATATCGGAGCCAACATGTGACAGAAACTTGAACACAAACCACTTATGTTTTCACGTATCATATCTTTGTCCTTCCAACCAGCCTTTTGTGATAAAAGAGGGGTAGGAAGTTGACTTAATATTTCCTTTTTTTTTTCAATATATTAAACTTTGATGTCCACCATGTTAAACAAGGGCAAGAGGAATGAGGTTTGGTTTGCAGGCCAAGCAGGAATGTTTAATAAAAAAAACCCTAATTTGCTGTGATAGAATGCTTGAGGAAATTCCTGTTTCCTGTGTCATGGATTCTGGAAAATAATTAAGTCACAGAATCATAGAATATCCTGAGTTGGAAGGGGCCCACAAAGATTGTTGAGTCCAACCCCTGGCTCTGCACAGGGCAAGTGCTCACTGTTGTTTTGCTGAGACAAGTGCATTGTCCATCCATGCTTACTTCCAAGTGTAATAATTTATATTACAAAGGTGGAGGCATTTACTGTCCCTGACAATCTTATCAGTTTAGCAAGTCACTTCCAAATTTCACTCCTCTCAGATAACCTTTCAGCAAGTTCATGATCAGCAATTATTTGTGGCCGAAGTTAAGCCCTTTTTGCTTGTACTAAATAAAGACATTTCTCTTCATTTAAGGAAGATGGACTAGAAAAACATTTCAAAGGTGATTATAGGATTCGACTCATAAACCCCTAAACCACTTTTAAATGTTAGAAAGTCAGAGGCTTTAAAGCTGCTTTTGACAAATTTAAACATTTTAGCCTAATCTTGAGCTACACCCATTTAGAAGAACCTGAGGAGATGACAGATCATTCCATACAGTAAGAAACAGCCTGTCAGACACAGTTTTTGTTAGCTGCCGTCTCCTCTAAGAACAGAGGTAATGACCAGCATATATTCCATGTGGCAAATTACATATTACATAAAGCCTGTACTGATCATCTGGATATATGAAACAGAACTCTCTAAAGGGAAACCAAAATAATAAGTATATAATCCCTTTGTAGTCAAGCCTGAAAATCACAGGCCTGTAACATCACAAAGAGCATTTTGCTCAAAAAAACCTTCCTAAAAAACCAAGAGAAATCAAGTATGTTGGGGAAACATTTTATATATTAGCACCAGAGTATTGGCTGAAAGTTCACATCATTCCTTGTTTTCACAGTGTCTTATATTTGAGTTCCATGAAACAGTAAATTAATTGATTACAGAAACTTGAAAGGTTCCCCCCCCTTCAGTTACCTATGTGGAGAACAACTTTTGCAGCTTTCTGCCTTGTTCTAGCTCTCCATGTGAGAGCCTATTTTAGCCTAGATTCCCACAGATTGCCACACTTTAATGGTTTCTTCATCAAAGGAGCAATGCCCTTCTGGACACACTTAGCCAGCCATGTTTCATTGTGCATACAAAATGATGAACGGCACAGAAATGCACCATCTGCCTTGGGGTTTCGGCTATCATATTGTACCCATCATTTGCAAAAGGTTAAGGCGACACAAATCTTTGCTTGTCTGTGGTAATGGGCGACTGTGCAGTTTTGCCATTTGCTACTGCCAGACCAGAAGCTGAAGCTACTCTGTGTTGTAGCAGTGACGAGTGGCCACAGGTTGCTGTCTTACTGATGAAACTTTCCCAAAGCAAGACCAATAAGCTTTCCCCCTCTCCTTCTTCCTGCTTCCCTCCTGCATCTCCTTGCCCCTGGAAGGATCCCATGAAAACTGTGAGAGGGGAAACCTCTTGTGTTTGTGCAAATAGAAGTGTACATATATACATGCTTTGTAAACACTTAAGTTTACATTAAAGGTATGAGCCGTGCATAATCGTTGTCTTTTTCTGGTAGGAACACCCCAGAAAGGTCCCAAATGCTGACTGCCCACCTAGATCAAAGTGGCTGCAAGAGCTACACTGTAAGGGACGATCCTATCACCCATCCATCTGTTGTGACTGTGGGTGCAGAAAACAGGAGACTAGTTGTCACCTAGCTCCTGCTTTCTCCCAGACTGCAATGCTCTGCAGATAATAATGAGCAACCTTCAGCAAGCTTTGCTTTCCAAGATGGTATTTCCATGGAGATATTCCTGAATGCCTCCAGCTGGTGTCCTGGCTACGGATTTCAGTTTTGTTTCTCAAAGGTACAACAAATACCATGACTAAAAGCAAATAGGTTGTCTTTATGCCAAGGTGTGTGCGTGTGTGAGGTTGGTGGGGTTTTTTGTGATGCATATTTCTCACACACAAAGAAATTCTAAGTTTGCTTTGCTTTACTTTCTAAATAAAGCTCTCTTATCTGGTTAGTTTTTTCTGTCCCTGCATGCCAGGCGTCCTGGACTCTTGACTCTGCAGCATGGAAAAACCATTCTCGCATATTCTGTGAAAGAATAAAATTTGCCGGTGAGGAAAAACCCTTCTGGTTCTTGATTTGGAATGTGAGGAAGCTGCTGGTTCTGCTTCTGAGGTGGGTGCACCATGCACCAAGCCTTCAGACTAGAAAACTCTAAGCTACCTAAGGTACCTTCTCCTGGTAGTGTCCATTTTCTTGCTCAAGAGAATATTCTGCTCAGAAAGCCCAGATCAAATGTTACATTCTGTATTCCCTGAAAATAAGTGCCTTACTGTTGCAGAAGCTGTAGAGCATGTGATCAAAGGATGCCATATGGGCCATTTATTAACAATGAAAAATGAATGCACCATTTGTCAGGCTGTAATTACAATAGAAGAACAATCCCAGTTTTCATTCCCACTGTTGATCTGGCTGTCTGTATCACAGAGCATAAACAGTTTCTTGCCTTATTACTCCTAGCATGAATCCACAGCACATCAGGTTTACACATGAATAGGGATAGTAAATATTTCATATTATGGCTCAGTAATATGCTGATATATATGCAAGCACATTGCCTACCAGCTTCCTACTTTTATATATGTTAATGGGATTGTGTTTATATACTTACACAGAAATACGAATTCAGATGCAAACTAACCAACAAACCCAACAAAGATAAAAATAAAGTCACTGCAGTTTACGTGTCATTCTGAATTCCAAGTGCTTTCAAATATTCCTGTAATTTACAAGTCCAAGTCCTAAATGGACACACTGTAAAAACATTGCACAAAAGCTATTTTAAACTGTCAAAATACAAATCAATGAATTTCTACTTTCTTCACTCAGATCTTAGTTGAAAACTGAAACATTTCCAGATAAATGCTTTTTTAAAAGTCATAGTTTTCTCTTAGATCCATTTCTACAGAATTGCCAAATATAATCATTAAGGAAGATCACAAGCTTTATGATATTTTTAGTTGCCTCCTTTTTCCACTTTTCTCCATTCCCCCCTCATCTTCCATTTAACGGCAGTGCCTGTGATTTCTAGAAGGGATCTTTCAAATCCAATTAGTATAAATATCAACTTCCCATGGCTCCCTTAGAATCCTCAGTCAGCAAGAACAGGAACAGGAATGGTGTAGAAACAGAGGAACAAGCGAAAAAAAGTAGTTTAGACTATTTATAAGGCCAACAAAACAAACGTTTAGAAGACACAGCATCAAAGTTAGTCAATGCTACCTGACACAAGTGCACCAAAGTCATACTAAACCATATTTTCTGCATAATTTCTCATTGATATAAGGTCCTACTTCACTCTCATAACCATGGGTGGTAACAGAGCTACACAACTTTGTGTACTGCCATTCCATTTGAAGTGGGAGCCAGTTCAATAAATTATTTCCTTCTGCAGCTGAAATACAGATGGAATTGCACCAAATAAGGCCTCCACTCTCCCCCATTTAAACATAAATGGGAGACTCTTCCTTACAGCTAAAGCTGCAAGTCAGTGTTCATGTCTCTCCTCCACGTGCAAAACTTGGCCCTCGTACACCGTCCTCTTCCCAGAGTTCTCAAAACGTAATTTCAACACAGCTTGGAAAGGCAGCTGTGGTGCAGGTGATTTTAAGAGGCCACAGCCAGCACCATGCCATCTACTTCTGTCTCCTGAAGGAACCCATTGCATCAGAGGCCAACATGGTACTGCAAAGCTATTCCAGCCAGGGCAAATCATGAAGCCACTCAGGTTATCCCTTGGCCCTCAGGAAGAAGAACACAGAGAAGTATAATTGCCATCAACACAGTTGTGCTACACATAGCCCAAGAGTATGGAAAGTTCTAGCTCAGGAAATCTTTGAGGACTGTTTATAGCTTTACTCAGCTTTAATTTAATACTTTGTCTTAGCCCTGGGGAAGTTATTTTGTCTGTGCACCGTGTTTGCAGAAAACACTGCCACCCCACTTCCTGCACCATCTCTCCCAACCAAAACAATGATGAAACATTAGAGAGAGGCATTTTGAACACATACAGTGATAAAAGGTTGTTTCCCAAAGCCATCAGAAAGATACAGTTTCAAACTCCATTCTGAGTATTAGGGGCACTGCAGGTTATTAAAGTCAGAATATTTAGTATCATTTCTGAAGCAGCAAGTATGATGTACTTTCAGGATTATCAGCTGCATCTTTGCGTATTATAGGGCTGCTGCAGTCTAAAAAGCTGCATTCCTTCATTCTGTTCCAGTGCTGCTGGTCAATCATCAATTCCTTAGGTAGCAATAGTTTTGGAGGCTCATCAGAAATGTTCATCGGGAGAGCTGTTTGCAACTGATGTAGGTGCAATGCAGTATCCTGCCACTTTGAGCTCCACACACTTTGGGGGCTACATTAAAAACATTCCCTTTCTTAGCTCTGCCCTATTTTTTTTCTGTTGCAAAGCACAACTTGCAAAACGATCCATAGCATCAAAGTTCACAGAAGTTACCCTTAAAAAAAGAAAGGGCAAGATTAATCAGCAATTTTTATAAGACTTGAGGAAATATTAGCAAGCAGCTCTGGTATTTTGAGTTTCCACTAGCAAAATAATAAAACTGAAGGAAACATTTCAATATCAACATCTTGCAGCTGCATCTTGTTCTCTTATGGCAAAGAGCTTAAATCAAAGTGTTGCAGCACAGGAAATAACCAGAGTAGGACACAAATGCAGTGTTTCAACTTAGATCATTGCAACAGTTAATCGAGCATTTTGTGAGAGCAAGCAATTTACCAAGTACATTTTCACATCATTAAGCAGCAAACGAGACACAGTCCACAGGAGCTGTACATTTAATTGTGTCAGCAATTATATTATAAAGCACTTTACGCATATACATGTGGGTATATGGACCTATCTTTGTATACTCACCGTGCAGCAAGGCATGGGTGTTACGCTGGTCTCAAAACAATTGCTTTACAGCCCCAGGCAGAGCAACCTTCCTCTCACTCTCATCTCGGGCAAGTCAGTGTTTCTGGAAGGTGGCCAGGCAAGATCAGATTCATCAGCCAATAAAATTGTCTAAAGCTGCCGTTCCACAGGAGACCGTTCCTCCGGCTGCAGGCTCAGGAGCAGCCAATAAAGGAGAAAATCAGCATCGGCGTGCAGGCGAGCATTTTGTCCCATACTAAGGGGCTGCTCTCCAAAAATCTGGCTTCCCCCTCCCTGTGCTGCTGTATGCAGTCATCCTGCATGTAAAACAACTCACACTTGGCTTGCCTGGCTAATATAGGTGCACAGCTAATTCTGAACAATGACAAGGGTAAAGAAGTCAGTCAAGCAGGTGCCTCATGTGCTGGGAAGCAATATAGCAACATCCAGAGCCGTGGATTCACGCTACTAAGAGGGATGCCATACCAGACCTAGCTTTTTATGGGGCAGTGGAAATTACTGCTCACAAAACGTAGCATTCACCTGAAGACAGAGATATTGTTCATGGTGGGCACTGTGGAGGCTGTGAAAACCTTACCCTATTTTATCCTTCAGAGCTGACCTGCTGCAGTGGCTGCGGGAAGTCATCCTGTCCTCAGACCCACGTGTTCATCCTGGACTTCACTGCCATTTGTAGGAGCCCTTGATTTCACCCTGGCAGTCCTACAGCAGCAGCGAAATATCCCAGTGTGCAACAAGACTTCACAGAGTTGGCAGTCGGAGCTGGCTGACGTTGGGGCACCTTAGGGTTTGCCTTTTCAAGGAAAACCAAAAGAAGTCTTACTATGTGGTTGCTGACCAACAGTCAATCCTAAAGATGACAAAGCATTTGTTGCAGTTACGCATGTTAGCAGGTCATGAAAGGCCTTTGGAGGTCTTTACTTGTAAGTTAACACTCTGAGGAAGACCAGGCCTATGTGTCACCAGTTTGAAAACGTATTTTGGCAGCAGATGACCCGTTTTGCCACAAAATCTAAACCGAGAAATAGCACAGGTGGTCTTTGCATATTTTACTCCCCTGCTGGAATCTACCTCTCCTGACTTCTCTGAGGTAACTTCTGGTCTCCACAGAAGTTTTGCACCGAGGTGCTTCATCTGCAAAGTTGACTTGCCACCCAATCTGAGGGCAGCCCAGGCCAAAGCCCATGTTACCAACAACAACATTTCCTTCAGTCTCCTGCCACAAATGAAGAGCAAATCCCACCCAATCTTCACCAGTAACATTATATACCCTCACCTACATGTATTAAAGGACAAAGTTGTCTGTAGTTCAGACAACCCCTTGCAAGGCTAAGGCTTTGCAAAAAGCTACACTGCACCTTGAAGTGGGAGGGGATTCTTAACGACAAAGCAAATGGTAAGGAAAAATGATTAGAATATGAAGATTAGAAATTAGAATAGATTAGATATTAGAAAAGGATCAGCAATACTGTCATTAACAATAACCACTTTTTGCTTTTATGTGCCATTGCCTTTAATCTCCTGGTTTGACGTGGATATATTTTCACTTATTTATGTGAGACCTCTGCTCTCTTTTCATGCTGATACTACAGCTCTTTGGAGGACCACAAGATGTTACCCCCAGAGCTCTGAAGGCTGTGTTACACAGGAGGAGGTAGAAAAGAGGCTCCTCAAGAGCCACAGTAGCTAAAATCAGACAGTACAGAGGCACAGCCTAACAATTCAGCAGACCGGACTTTGCACTCTGATCTTGAAAAGCGACACGTGCAAGCACTTAGGATCTGAATTTTTCTTTGATGTAAATTAGGACAGACCCATACTCATTCATGAAGGCTTTTCTTCCAGCTGGGGATCTTCTGCTATCTTTGGAAAACTCAGGGTTCTATTTGAAGCCATGGTATTCCCCTTTCAATGGCAGTGCTGGGCAGGGAACAAACGCCAGTCTGAGGGCAATTACATGCTGACGGCTCCCTCAAATAGACTCTTGTCGAGTAGTATCTTAGGGAAACAATGTCCTGGTTGCAGAGGCAGCCAAGCTGAACATTTACTTAGTAGAAACAACCGTCTTAAGGAAACTAAGGGAAACATGGCAGCAGGCGAGGAGCCCTCACACCTTTGGGAGTAGGAGAGCACAAAACCAGCAGCAAGGCCAGGCCCCACACCAGTGGCATACAATAGAGGGGGATGGCAAGCAAGTTACCAGAGTAGCCTGCCACCAGGAACTTCTCAATTTTCATACAGCTGAAAAGAAAAATCACTCAGCCAGGCAGCTGTGCTGGTATCCCATCTCACTGGCAAGGATTGGGTTGCTTTAGTCTGCAAGCTGTGCACATCATGCTAGAAACCTGGTGAACACCTACATTTTCTGCTTCAGTGTGTTTGGAGTGAGGTCAAACTGCACAGAGAGATGCTGGTGCAGGGTTTGGTTTATCATTCATCATAAGCTTTAGACTCAGGATTTAAATGCAGTAACAGTGTTTTCTAAGCTGCTTTCTACACATATCTGAGGTGGGTTTGGCTCTAATTAATTTGGAACAGGGCAGGGAGTTCAGATATTTTCCTTTTCTCTCTCTCACATCCCTGTGTCCCACTTTAGTTTTAAAGTGGTAAGGCCCATCTAGATTAAGGCACTCGGAGGGAGGAGGGAGACAAAGAAATCTAGCTGAATTAGAGATGGCTGACAGGGCATATCATCATCACAGTCCCCTGCTCAAAGCTTTTCTGAATCCATAACAAGAGTGGCCATGCAAATCAGTGAGTCATTGCAACAGCTAAAGGGTAAAAACCCTACCAGACAAAAAAAAAACCCAGCTCACCCAGGACTTTCCATAGCTTTCTTGTGCTTTGCCTGTCCATAGCCCATTTTTATCCTCTTGAGCACATTTATCCTTAGGATGGCTTTGTGAAATAGGGTGTTCTGTCCAGGAAAGCTATGTCACTTCCTTACTACTAGGATGGGCCCAGCAGCATGCAGGAAGCCCATGACACTTCAAGGAACTGCTAAGGCTCTTAAACCTGCGTTGGGCTTCTCTGTAACACGAGACCAAAAGCTGCTTCCCCCTTCTCTATCTCTTCCAGCACGTGGATATGCAGTTGCATCTGTGTGTCCTCAGTGAGGGGCTTATGCAGTCTTGACTGTATGTTTTATGAGCTCAGTATTTACATGCTTTTTAACATTTATATTTTTAACAAATAGGTGACCTCAGTGTTTAAAGAGAACATACTGATTTTTCGGAGAAAGCTGTTTTATACTCAGCTCTTCACACTTTCCATACAAGTGACAGGGAGATGGTTTGACTTTCCATAGTTTTACCTTTTCTAGCAAGGAATGATGAAAGACCATGTATAAGAAAAAACAGTAAAACAATCAGAAGAACACAGACTGGTTTTTCATCCACCTCAAAACTCAGCAGTCCCTGCTTGAGGGTTCTGTTCTGTGAACTCCAGAAACATGGAGAAATCCAAGTGCAATAAACACCAGAAAGTAAGCATCAGTCCTAGAGAAGAAGTAAAGCAGGCTGCAGAGAGTAACAAATTATTTCCCTGTGTATTGTCTACACCTGTGAGAAGTGAGATACCCTCTCTAGCAGCAGGCAGGTCAGCAGGCAAAGCATCCAGTGGCCCTTGCTTTAAGGCAGAAGACTGCTTTGGAGTGAGCAGAACACTGAAGGAGAGACAAGATCAAAGAACTGGTCTTTCATTGCTCAGCTCCAGATTGCTTCACACAGTCCTTTTCCATATACAGCCTGTGATGAGCAAAAGCTCTGTTAAAGCTGTGGTTTAAATGTGTCAGAGTAGCTGTACCAGCTATCTGTAATAACCATCTTCTGTGTGTGGTGTCCTGTGATCGGAGACCTTAAGTGATTCACAGTGGGGGAAAGAAACAAGTCATGTTGTTCAGAACTCACTTTGATTCAGATAGAGCAGCTCTGCAAGTCTAATAATGCAGCTTTTGGCCTTTAGTGTTAGTTACAGGAAAAGTAAATTTGAACAGGCTTGCCTGGTTTGTTTAAAAAAAGGGAGGTTTTTATTTACACACACCCCCTGCTCCTTAAATCAGTGTAACACTGCAGTATAGAGTTAGTGCCCTCTGGTTGGCAGCCTCATTACCATCTGTAACGAATGTAACACCTTATAAATAATTTATGTTGCAACAGCAACTACAATTTGGAAGGAAGAAAACATTTAGGGAATCCGGGATCAGAAGAGGCTAGAGTGAGTCAACATGGGCCTCACTGTTTCCATGGAATTAAGAGTGTTACCCTACCCGCCTTAGCAGCAGTCAAACTGCAGCCCAAACGACCAGGAGGGAAATATTGCATTAGATTATCAGAAAGGAAAGCACTAAGCAGGGAGGGAGATCTCCCAGGCAGGGAGCATGCTGGAGTGGGACCTAGCAGGAACCAAACTTATTTTCCATCTCAGTTGGTGATTTCTCTCCCACTCTAGGCAGACCCCTAACTGTGAGGGGGAGGAAATCTGTATAAATAAATGACAAATTTTAGCAAACAGCTGTTCTAGCGTAAATACCTTGTCACATCTCATTTTATGCTTGTTGAAAGAAACTTTGCTCATGCTTCCTCTGCTGCTCTTGGACTAATTTACCATGCATTATGTATGTTCCTCCGTCTCAGAGTTTAATTATTCACGAATCCCTCCACCCTCACCATCTTTTCCCTTCCACTTGCACAAGGACCAACCAGCATGATTCATCAACTCAAGCCCTCCATCACCATCAGCTCTCAAGGGTGTGAACCTGCAACCTGGCCCAGCTCTGGACATTGCTGGCTTCTGCCAGAGAAACCCAAATCCTGCATGTTTGTTGACTGGTTTGGTTCAGACCTTGGGAAGAGGTAGGAGTGCTGTGTCAGACCCAGCAGCTGATGCATGGAAATGTCATCTCCCCTGTGGGCTCCCTAACAACCCCTCCTGCCCCTTGAGCAGGTGCTGTGGGCTATGGGGGGAGCCTAGTGTACCCCTGAAAAGTCTGGTGTGGACACCAAGGCATGCACCAGAAATCCTGATGTGAGGTTTGAAAACAAAGTCCCCTCAGCCCCCACAGTGGTGGGAAACCCCAAGGAGCTGCCTCAGCGTCTCCTCCCACCTGCCCAGGGTGATGATGCCACTCCTGGAGGGCCCTGAGGGAACTCTCACCTGGGATGGGACTTGCTGTTTCTCTTGGCACCATTTTCACTTCAATTCTGTTTGGAGGGAAACGTCTGAAGAAGGCAGACCTATCTACAGGGTGCTACAAGGGCTGGTACCTGGTTACACAGGGGCTGTGCCAGTCCTGTTCCCAGAAATGCAGGAAGTGGAGTACATTGGACGTGGTGCCCAGGTTGGATGAGGAGCGTCGGCCCAGTGGTGGAGGGGGTGCAAGGAGAGGATCCCCGCCTGGTGTTGGTGCCCAGGTGCTGGCAGCAGTGGGGCGGTCACCGTGAGGAGAGGGCCCAAGGGCTGCCCTGTGATGGACCCAGCCCATTCCTCATCGGTCCCACCACAGGGGGACCAGCCTGTCACAGAAGCTGGTGCTGCCTCTAGGAAAGGACAAGAGAGAGCACAAAACACACCCGCAGTGAGGAGTGAGGGACACCGTGAAGAACAGCCCTGCTGGCAGCCAGGGGGCCAGGAGAGTAGCGGCAGCGTGAGCAACGTGCATAAACCCATGGAATAAGGTATTACATACAGAACAGTAGCTTTTTCTGAGGGCCAGGATCTTAAAAGTTGTTTTCAACTGCCAGTACCAATGGGAATCTTGGTTTAACTCACGTGTGTTCTCAGCAGGATCATGCATGGGAGCTATGAAGCCATGTACACTTGATGCCAGCCCTGGTCCTTCCAAGTCAGTTCCCCAGCATGCAAGTCTGGCCAAACTGAGGAAGAGTATGAAATTATTACTAGTTTCTGCAATTCGAGTATGAGATACCCTCGCTTGCATTTTGTTCCAGCCCCCATTTCCAAGCACCAACAGATAGATTTGTGTTAAAAAAACCCCAAAGCACCTTTCTCCTCTTTTTAGTAACAGTGATGTCCTGCAGTGTAGGAGAGGTATAAATCTGTTGTCACCACTGCTGTCCTTGCCCAGCGCCCTCACCTGCCTTGCACTGCAACTTCAGTTAGCACAGAATGCCTCAGTCAGCATCCCCGGCAAATGCATCAAGTGTAATGTGCTTTTTTTAACTTTTAAGGCTTCCCCTCCAGCTTGTATAACATTACTCAGCTGATCTCTTCATTTCCTACATGCAAAAATCGAGCTCTTTGTTCTCAAACCACACAGCTTTCATCCGCTGCCAAGGGGAATCCATCTGGGTGCCGTGACTTCCTCCCTTTGAAATGAGTCCTCCCCACACCCATTAGAAAACAGGAGGCCTGTGGCCACATTCAGGGTGCCTGCCTGGTTTTGGTTTACCAGCAGAGCTGGGTAGATTAGAGAGAGCAGGCACACTCAGGCTGCTCACAAGCCCTTCCTTGCAATTAAAAGTCAGCTTCCAGGGCAGGGGTATTTGCCCAGGTGTAGCAAGACTCTAATTACCATTGTGTTTTCCATTTGTTTTCTGCCCTTGCTGTGAGGTTACTTTGGAGAAGTTGGCATTTCATTTAGCTGAAAGAGTTATCTGGGGCTTTTCCATCCGTTCCAGCCCTATTGAATCTCTTGTTTTCCTGTGCTGTGGCTCTGCTTGGCACAAAGGGCCCCGAGCTGCTTCTGAGGACTGGCCCACAACAGGGAAATAGAGTCTTTGCAAGGCTGGCAAGGCATCACTCCACTGCAACTTCTTGGGCTGGTCCCTCAGCTGCTTTTGCATAGCAAGAACCAGACCAAAAAAGCCAGACATGTTCTAGGACAACTGATGTACCCCAAACATTTCTTCCCCCACCCCCAGTCTTCAGCATCAGCAAGTCCCCCTTGCCTGGCCACCCTCACACCTGGTGCCTGTGGCTCTGTGCAGCTTCAACCCCCACCTTATGTTTCAGTTTCATTGTTGAGGTTATTTCTTGCTGTAATTAGTCAATTCATTCCCCCATATGTGAATACTAAGCCATCCTGAGACTGTCACTTCAAAGGACTTTTGTCAGATTTGTCACTAATAATTAAACCATCTCCACCCAAGCAGACTGTGCTTTTGATCAAGGATATGCAGTTTGCTCCTGACTGTGGGCCAAGGAAAGCCATAATTTGATCACGGCACTGGCAGATGTCCTAGTGAGTAGGGAAAGCTCACTTTGTTATGCTTAGCAGGTCCTGCCTTTCAATCATGGGAAATCATAATTTGACTCTTAGCATGTATGAATTTTCCTTACACATCAGCAAAGTTAAAAGGCCACTGTCATCTTGGAGCATGATGCCTTCTCTACGCAGGCTGATGAGAGGCTCCACACTAATCTCTCCCTGCTCTTTGCCTGGTGGTTTCTGGTACAGTTACCTGTTATTGAGATGTTGTATTTTTTGCAAGGGAATTATTTAACTACACAGAAAACACTATTTTTTTCCTTTCTTTGTTGTGTGAAAGAAGAAGCAGCACCACAGCTTCACTTCTGCAAATATTTGCAGTGTACATCTGCAACGTAACACCGGTTTTCCCCACCACAGCCCCTCGGCACAGCAAGAGTGCCTTCTGCTTCCCCCAGCCTTGGGGAAGCACCCCCACAATACAGCTGCTAGCAAAGACGTCAGTTCATTTTGCCAATCCTTTCCGTGGCATTTCATAGATGATTGTTTGTCTTTGTCAATGATACAAACATTGAATCGCTCACAAAGCCCTCTGATTTTATTCCTACTCCACCCATTTTTTCTGAAAGGAACTACTTCTGAGCAGTTTGCAAAACTGCTTTAAAATCTCTCCTGGAAAATTTTGTATTTTAAGTAGCCCCAAAAATGGTAGACAATTGCAAATGCTGGTTTTTAGGGTGATTGTGGTCATCACTCTGCTGCCTTGTGCCTCATGCACTTGCTGGTTATGTTCATCTCCTGCTTCTGGCCACAGCACTGATTGCAAACCCTAATCAGCAGATGGTCCTTCCCTCCTCGGCAGCTCTGTCCTCAGCCCAGGAAGCAGCCACCTGAGCCCACCAAAGCCATCCTGACTTTTCTAAAATAACCTAAAGGGCAAAGTCCTTGAAAGTTGAAATGTTCTCTGAGTGAAAGCCCAACCCCAGGAAAAATAGCAGTGTTGTGTTTTCTCCAAGGGCAGAGAGAGCAGTCTCTGCAGACTGTGGTGCTGCTGGTTGTGTTTTCACATAGATTCTGGCTCTACCTTGTAAAAGCATTTACAACATATTGCTCACTTCATATAATGAATTGCAACTACAATAACGTTTCATCTGGAACCAATTGACCATAGTTCATAGAATATTTCCACTAACTTCTAATACCATTTAAAGAGAGTGGCTTTTAAGAAAGCCTTAAGGCTCTGGTTTGGTAATAACATTTTTCCTTCCTCAGACTGACTCGTAAAATTTTGTCGCAATAGAATAACGTTGCTAGAGGGAAAAAGGAAAAATTAAAAAAAAAATAAAAAAAAGATATGTAACTTCCACTGAAATAGAAACTGGACACCCAAATACATGATGGATGGATCAGTGCAATGCTTTTCAGGAAAGAGCACATACTTTCCACAGCTCCTTAGAATAAGGCCCTAACTCACATCTATTAATCAGGTAAGAGAATACCGTGGAAAAAATACATGTCTTGAAATAGGTCAACATATATAATACCAAAATCTACATATAGTAGAGCTATTTGGGTTAGGGTAATTTGTCTTCAGTTCTACATAACTCAGAGTATCATCTACAGAAAGTTTAAAGGGATATTACTGATTGACATCATATATTCAGATTCCCTATTCTCTGTCCCACCCTTTTCTAACTGTGTTCTTAATATTGCTCAAAAAAACCCCTCTAAGCTGGGTTTGCAAAGGCCCTGTGCAAGCTGTTTGGTTTGGGTATGCCTACATTCCCTCACTTGTCTGACTTGCAAGGACAGGTGAGCAGAAATAAAGTCACGTTCCACATGTGACAGGAACCAGTGCTTTCTTTGGATTTCTCAGTGTTTCAGTCCCCTTGACTACAAAACATATTTTAGGAAACAAAAACAGAATATACTTGTAAATCCTGATCGAAACTACTGGGTTCATCTTTACCTTAAATTGCTTTAAAAAAATGTCCAAATGGGAGCAAATTCCCAAGAATGGGGTTTTTTTGGTTTTTTTTTTGTTTGTTTGTTTGTTTTGTTTTTTTGTTTTTGTTTCAGGTGAAACTGTTCAAACCTCTGTTTAGTGGCATTTTTTCAAGAGAAGACTTTCTAAACCCTAAAACACTAATGTTTAAAATACCCACTTTCTAAACCCCTAAAAAATTCATTTTCAAAATACCAAGTGGCAACATCAAGTGTCTTAACAGAAATAACATGACTGGTACTAATGTGCTGCCAGCGAGCCTGACACATGAAAATATTCATTGCAGCAAACACTATGAAATTTGCTCGCATCTCAGTCACATTTTAGGTGATCATCATGCAGAGAACAATTCAATTCAGTAGCTTTAGACCTGGCTTATAACTAAATTACAATGATTTTAAAGGTTGGACTGATCCTTATTGTTCAGAATTTTTTTTCATTATTTTGGTAACTGGCTTCCAGAGCTCAGCTCTCCTTCGTCTCATGTCAACCTGGCCTGTCACCATCAGCACTGGGAGCATCACTGGGACCAGGAGGCAGCAGCTGAGAGCCGTTCAGCCCAGCCAAACCCTGCTCAGAGCTGATCTTCCACAGGATGGGTAATGATACACAAGCATGGGAAGTTCTGATGTGAAGTGTTATTTCTAGTTTTGATTTATTCCTTGCACAAAGGCTGAAGGGTTTATAAGCAGCAGGGTAGTTGCAGATACATTTTCCAGTAGATTTAGAGCATCTCTGCTACCGCCTTCTTGTAAAAAAATGTATCTATCACTAAAACTTCACATTGAAATCTTGCTGTTTTTCAAGTGGGAGATGGAAGAAATCAAAGTAACTCAACAGATGTTGCCAGATCCTTTAAAGCTGCATTTAAAACCTCCCTAAGGACCTGTGCAGAAAAAGGCAGGGAAAAATCAGTTCGTGTTACACACAACACATCAACAGATCCCTTGACTGAAACAGACTTTTAACTGTTACTCATATTGAGTGAGCAGTATGAGCCGGGAATGCTGAACAAGCAGTGCCAGGCTGGTCCCAGCCAGAGCCCTCACACCTTGGACTACATGCACCATCAGAAAATGCCTAGGTATCAACAGAGTGAAGGGTAAGAGCACTTCCCAAGGAAGCAAAGGATTATTTGGTGTTACCAGCTACTGCTGAGCTTAAGACTTCCTGAAAAAAAGTCATCTGATCAGGTGTACAACACTCTACATATCCCTGTGGAGGAGGCAGCCAGCCATCCATAGGCACAGGGGCCGGGACTTAAAAACTGACATGGGCCAGGGCTGGAGGGATCATTAGGTAGGACTGGAGGAGACAGGCTTTGCACCTACAGTGTAGGGAGAAGGAAGGGGAAACAGCACATGGGGTGGAGGGAGATGATCAGAATCTGGGAAGCAAGTGAAAAACGGAGCAGCCTGGCAGGGAAAGCTTTCCCTGGAAAGAACATTGGTATCATGTGCCATCTGGAGGCTTAAAACAGAAATGAACAGGATGTATTTCCTTTCTGGAGTGACAGCAGTCACCTTTACGTAGATACACACCTTAATCAGAGCTGACATTAGATCGGTCTTTATCACAAAGTCTGTTTTCCTTCTGATAGAATATTCCCAACTCTAGAAACACCACATCAAAAAAGCGCCAGATAAAATAAAACAAGTCCAGAAATCTCTTGCAGATGATACATGTCTTCCTGTCCATCCTTGCCCTGCAGTGAAACAAAGGCAGAGACATGGCACAGTATGTGCAGAGTTCTCTGACCCCAGCACCCTGAGCACACAGCTCTCGTGTCTCTAGCAAACTTCTTGTAAGCACCACTATTATATCAGGGATGTCCATGAGACATTAGCACTACACCCAGAACATTGTTCCAAGGAATCTGGTTTTTTTCCTGATTACTCGGAAAGCTGGAGGTAAAATGTGAATTAAAATAACTCACTTGAGATCAAATTAGACTTATCTTTTCTCAGCAAGAGGGGATAATTTGCTAGCTTTGCTTCTTGCTGTCAGGAAATTATGTCTATTAATTTATAATGAAATAACCCCAAGGAAAGCAACTTGAATAATAAATGGGGCTCTGCTAAGTACCAGGGACAAAGAACAAGCCTGGATCCTTAATCTTTTTCTTCAGATCTAAGAAACAGCTAAGAAGGGCTCTCAGCTTCTCCCTCATGTGAGATGTACTAACAGCCCCTTCCTTCAGCCAACAATGCAGGCAGGAAGCAGCTCCTCCTGCTACTTCAAACTCAGGTTTTCTGCTTCATTTGCCTCCTCCTCCCTCACAGGCAGAAGGCTGGCATGGGCAAAGGGTTTGCCAAGTCCAAGGGGAGAGAGAATGGAAAAAAACATGAGATTGAAGAGAGGCACTGTTTGGTACCAACTCCTTAAACACTTCTGCAAAGTGCTGAAAACGGAACAGTTTTGCAGCCAGAGGTTTCAACACCACGAGGTCTTATGTGCAGAGCTGAAAGGGACTCTGCAGCAATGCCACAGTAACTGAAAAAAGGAAGTACAGTAACTTCTCTGGTGGGTATGGGAAGTGGCAGAACACTGTAACTGCCTACCTCAGAAGCAAGTTAACTGCTGATCTTCACTTGCCCCTCATTCTGGCCCGAGACCAAAGTGCTTACATCTGTATTTTTTGATTAGTTTTTACTCAGAACAACCAGGAGCTGTTAAAATCTAGGCGTTTTCTTTTTGCTTCAGAAAAGCACAGTGTGCCAAGTTTTCAGGTGTCCTTCCCTTCCAAGCTCCCATTTTTGACCCTCTTCCACAAAAATATCCACATCTCTTCATCTCCAAACTCCATTTGCTGCCTGATAACTCCCAGCCAGGAAGGGCATGCACGGGCAGCATCAACAAGTGAAGAACAGGACAGAAACACTGTCCTCTCCTCTCTGACCTCCACCTCTTTAATCTCAAAGGCATTAGAACTAATGCACTGACAAGACCAGGTACAGAACGTGATTTCCAGATATATGGGTTCAGCTCTACCCACCCGAACAGAGTAACACTCTAAATGATAACCGGAACCGTTGGCTTTACTGAAGTTCTAATATCTCACACCTATGTAATTTCAGGGGGGGAAAAAAAAAAAAAAAAAGTGAGGAATTTCGCTTCCTAAAAGTCTCCCTGAGGCTGATTACCCCTGGCAGTGGTGGTCACCTGCTGCAGGTCCTACAGGTTCATTGTCACAGCTTCTCTTCTGCCACATGAGTCTCACTGAGAGCACTCAGACAACATCACGTGGCTGGCACATGCTCCCACTAAACGATGATGAGACAATCACACTTTGCTATCCCATCTCACCATCCAGTCACTTCAGAAAACACAGACGTTACCATGGAGGATCACAAGATTTTACAGAAAAGTGTCAGCACCCCATGATGAACTGGAGAGCTGCTGAAAGCCAGTATCACCCTCCAGGCATGTGATCCTCCTTGGGAGTGATTCAGACGGCAGCCAGGAATGGAACCTAAAAATTTTAGGAGAAAAGGACTTAACTGAGATAATGTTATATGCATCTACAGGCAGGTAAGCTGTAATCAAGCAGCCAGCTACAACATTAATAAAACAGATATTTCTGCATCCCCTTCTATCACCTCCCAACAACAGAACATCTTAAAGGGATGGAAAAATCCTCACTCTTGTTCCTCTGAAAGTAAGTGAGTCCTAGAAACACTGGTCCTCCATCAAGGCTATTTGAGTAAATGGAAATCTTTTGATGGACCTTGGATGATGGTCCTGCTCTTTTACCTGGTATCCAACTCCTCATTTTGAGAATCCACCAAGTGCCAGGACACATTAACATCAGACCCAGGTCCCGCCAGGCAAGTCTGAATGACAGTTTACAGCAGGGAGCTCCAGTGACTGTAATACACAACTGACCCAAGGGCCACCCCAGAGATGGGAGCCCGTTTTCCTTATCTGTTATAAAGCCCTTCTAAATGAAACCTTAGGGAATTAATTTTATTAGAAAGGAACTAAAAAGAAAGCCCCAATAAAGAAAAAAATAAGACAGGAAGTGCTCTAGGATGATGCTTTTTAATTGTTATATCTTTAAAAACAGATCAAACCATTAAAAACATTACAATGTGCGGAAATTTCCTGTACAACAAATATGAAAACAACAGAATTTATACATCATTTAATGATATTCGACAGTCACTTACTTGAAACATATCAACTTTTCCCTTCTTAAGCAGGCCCCAAATGGGAAAAAAAAGTAGAACAGAAATGCAGATGTAATTGTCACACAGTGGAGCTTTCAGTGGACAGCTTTAGATAATCAACGGCAACAGAAGACACTGACTGAAGAGAGATCTCAGCAATTATAACACAAAGAACATCAGAGTGTAGGGAGAAAATAACTGCAGGAATTCAAGTCATCTTGACCAAGACAGATCCACAAGGTAGTGAAGCATTACCTGTGCTCCTCCTCTTCCTGCAGAGACGTCCTATAAGCCAGGTCCTACTTATTCACAGACGCTACGCCCAACTTTATCTTGACAACATTTTAAGCCTTACCAACTTTTTCCAGCTATCAACACGGGATCAACAAGTCATTTACTTCAACCTTCAATCTCTTCTCACAATGAGTCAGTTTTGGGAAAACACATGCATACAGTTTTATTTAAAATGGATACTCATTAGATGATGCCACAAATGAGAATCTGATGTCTGTTTCCAACAACAAAATAATGGGACAGATCTGACTGTTTTCTGTAAGAGGATTTGGGCAGTGGTCAGACAAAAGCAGTTACTGGTCTAGCTAGTTTTCTGACGTTCTGCTGCAATATTATGAAATCAACATCATCTAGCATGGAAGACTCATCTCCCTCTCCTCTGTGCTATACAAAACAAGGGCCTTCAGAAGCAAGACAGCATTTGCCACCCCAAGGCAGCAAGTTCTTGGGAGACCTGGAATAATGAATAACACACTGGCTCTGTGCTCTGCACAGACGTGCTGTAACTAAGAGAGTAAGAGAGTTAAAAAAAAAAAAAAACAACATTACTGTAAGGGGCAGACTTTCCTCCCTCCCAGTTCCTTTGGAATGGTTCTGTTTGGTCCAAGTGGTTTATCTTTGTTTGTCAACTGACAGCAGCTTAGGAAGAATATGGGTAAGAGATCCACTTTGTGGACAGCCAGTATGGATGGAGCTGGCAGGATCATTAACCTTATGGTAGTTTTTTTGTTTTGTTGGCTTTTTTTTTTTTTAAGTATTCCAGAGAAAGAGAGAAAAAAATATATTCAAGAACCCACAAGTGGCTGCTAAAAAAAATATATGTATAAAATAAATTTAACCAAAATAAACAAAAGTCCAAAAACAAACAACCAAAAGCTGAACTGCACTGTGGCCTGTTCTCCNCCTTATGGTAGTTTTTTTGTTTTGTTGGCTTTTTTTTTTTTAAGTATTCCAGAGAAAGAGAGAAAAAAATATATTCAAGAACCCACAAGTGGCTGCTAAAAAAAAATATATGTATAAAATAAATTTAACCAAAATAAACAAAAGTCCAAAAACAAACAACCAAAAGCTGAACTGCACTGTGGCCTGTTCTCCAGTTTTGCTGACACAGCACACCACAGTTTCATACCAGGTTGTAAAGAATTCCTCAGGATATTTGTAAAGTTACAGTTGTGCACCAGGAATTCCTACGTTTTCCTTCAGCTGACACTGGATCCTGTGAGGTTGCCAAGTTCCACTGTAAAGCCACATACACTCTTAGCATCTGCAGCTTTTTCTGACAAGTCTACTAATACAAAGAAAAAAAAAATAACCCAAAACAACAAAAAAGCAGCAGAATTCCAGGGACTGTGGTTATTAAACCTTCATAAGATTTTTCACTGCTTTATAGCTATTCTATAGCATTATTCATCAACTTCATATTCATCTGCAATGCAACCAGTGCAACAATCCAAAGACCAAAAAACACACCCTCCCCCCACCCCAAGCTACTTAAGTCCTTCATTGATAATGCCTTCCTAAGTCTAACAGTTATGTACCAGCAAAATAAATCCAATCTGATCCTCGACTTCGTGAAATCAACAACTGGAGGATTTCTGCTTGCTTGCTCCGGTTCTAAAAGGACCAGTTAAAACAACAGCAGCAGTACATTGCAAGTAATTATAAAACAATTACAATAAGATGCAGGCAGGTAAGACGTGTCTCAGTTCTGAACGGCTAAAACAACTGAGAAATTTGTCTTTACAGCAGAATTTTGTACAATGTGTTTTGGTAGAAACAGTAAAGCCAGTCAATCATTTGGGAGTGCTTGAACACTTGGAACCTCAGTTTCGGCATTTTCACAGATTTATATATTTGAGGAAAAACAACAACAATGATAAAAAGACACCAACCTGAGAAAAACCTCTATTAGAATAGAGTGAGCATTATTCAGTAAATCATATATTGCACCTTTAAATAAATCATTATAAATTGTATAAAAACAGAAATATCAGCCAGGAACAGGGAAGGAGCTATTCTGTCCTTCATACACACCCACACACACCCCCTCGCACACACATTCACAGATTCACTTTCTCTTTTTTTTTTTCCTACAGTTAAAGCTCGGAGTGACAGACCACACTCCTTTTCCTCTGGCAGAGGCACCAAAACATTAAGGCAGGGGATATTTGTGGTGAAATGCAAATACAAAGCTCACCTCCAAACTTTTGGAGAGTCCTGCCAACAGTGCAACTACAGTTAAATTTGACATAAGCCTTATTTAAAAATCTGTGTTCTCATTAAGAGTTTCATACAAAAATAGAATCTCTGCTGTTTTTTTTTTTTCCTAGAATAGCAACTAGAAAAGGCACAATTTCCAAGTATAAATGTCCATTTGAAGGAGCCGTTTGTACTCCTTTTTTTAAATAAAAAGGAACACAGAAAAAATAGATCACAGAGGCACATATCTATTAACTAAGTAACCAGATACAGTAGATAAAATATGTTCCTGAAACTTATAATTAAATATATTAAAACAGCTCACAAGCCTGGTGTCTGTAAATGAAATCATATAAAATTGTAATAAAAAGCTTGTGTTATTATTTTAATATTTAAATTCTAGGTCACTGTTCATACTGCAAATGCTATTTCACCTATCAGTACTGTTAAATTCCCAAGAAAAAAAAGCAAGATTCCTCTGTTAACTTCAAATAGTTTCGCTTGTGTTGTGTTGGTTTTTCTTTTTAACATCAACCTGCGGCTCCTGCCAGCATTGTGTTTTTCCTCCTGTAGGTCACTTCTTTGAATGCAGACAGAACTGGAGAAGCCAGACATGAGACACTGCACGCAATCCCAGAAAACGTGAGTAGAACACCTCCCCTTCCTGTGGGCAGGTAACACCTCCTGGAGAAACTGCATTCCTGCTGGACTATGCGTGGTAGCCATTGGCCTTCCCGAAGCCTGGCCCAGGTGTGAAATTTTCATAGATTGCCATTGCTGTCATGTTTTGATAAATAAGATCAGTTTTCTTCTCCCTCTGGGATCTAATAATATCCATAACACACTGGTTTAGGAAGACGTACTGGTCCTGATAGGAGAAAAAGAGAAGGTAATGCATTTCTAAAAAACATCTGATTCTCAAAGTAATTCTGCTTCTGAATGTAGGTTTTGGCACTGAATGTTATCACAGAGTATGTTTTAGAACTTGTGCGTGTAGTTCATAGAAAATAGAGCTGGAAGGGATGTCATGATGTCATCTGACCAACATCCCCATATAAAACTAGGATAAAGTTTATTGTCATGACTAATGCCCTTCTAAAAGACTTGCAGGATGGAGATCTTACAGCCTTTTTCCAATCAGCTTGAGTTAGTCCACACACCTTTTTGGATCAAAGTGATAATTTCAGCAGGAAAACTTGTATTCCTGCAGAACACAAAACCAAAGATGCACATCGAGACCACCTGACTCAAGATAATTCTGGCTCACAGCTAAAGGATAAAACCCACATGGGTAAAACAAGCTGCAAAAAAAAGTCTGCTTTGGGATTTGATTCTTTCCAGTTGCAAATGCCAGTCCTACAAAGTACTCTTGCTTGGATGTACGGTGGGCCCTGGCTGCGACTACTTTTACAGGAAGAAATGGAGCAGGAAGGAGGGAAGTTAAATAAAGAGCAATTTTAACTCCTTAATATCTTCCTGTAGTTCTGAGCTACATCTTGGGTCCACGCTTCCTGGATTATTATGCACACTTGAAAAACGTGCTGCTGGGTCCAAGACAGCCTCACCTCAGTTTGCACCATCAAAGGCCGGTGCATGCGGAGGTCGTACACCACTCCGTACACATCCACGGTGTTCTCCATTTCCATCTGCTGAATCAGGCGGTCAATGGCGATGAACGTCCCCGTCCTCCCAACACCAGCACTGCAATGACACGGGGAAGGCTGTTTACTGCTTTCTACCAACCACCTGCTCCCTGCTGGTCTGATGAAACCGGTATTCGATCTCCTATTATTTCAGTGGCACAGGTGATAAAAGTCTTGGCAGCCCAGAGGGGAGGCTCTTACCACCACCAACAGGAAGGAAGGATCTGCTTCCAGGCTTCTCAGCCTTGCACTCGCACAACATTATTATGAAAAGCACTTGAAAGGACAACTTTTTCAGTTAAGTTTTCCAGGCTAGGAGAGATTCTAACAAAATTTTGTATCACTTACTTTGCTACGTATATAGCATGGCTAGTTTCTGCAGCACAGGGCAAAGGTTTTAATTCAGCCCATGTCTTTGGGCAAAGAAACTTATTTTGTTTTTAATCCCATTGGAAAAAAAAAAAAAATTCGATCATAAAAAAGCCACAAGATAAAAGCACGTCTAACAGAGACATGTTCTTCCTACCTGCAGTGCACCAGAGTAGGAGAATCAATTGGATTTTGACTGTTGTACTGATGAACAAGGTGCCTGAAGTCGATGAGAAGGTCTGTTGTCTCTGGCACTCCGTGATCCGGCCAGGAGGTGAAATGGAACTGCCGCACTGTGTGGCTCTCTGGTGTGTTGGACTACAGGAATATACATTAAAAAACAAACCAAACCAACCAAACAACAAACCCACAAAACAATGAAAATTGGCTTCAGAGGAGCAACAGGGGGGGCTTCCTGCCATATGTACTGGGCCAAGCTCAGCTTCAATAAAGATGCCTGTTACAAAATGTGCGGGGATTTGGATCAATATTCCAGTTTCCCTCTTCCTTCTACTACAGTAGGAAATACTTTGAAATAATTTTCTTTTCTTCGACTTTACTCTGAGCTTGTATCTGCTGCATTGTATTTGCTGATGGGGCTAATTGTTCAATCCAGCAGCTATTACAAGTATCTGCATAAGCACAAGGTTATTTTATATACTAAAAACTAACAACCAAGGCAGTACTTACCTTTTCTACAGTGAAGTCCCTTATTGTCCATTCTGGAAGGACAATTTCTGAGACCATTGTCACCATAATGTCACCGTAGGTCTTGGATTGCTTGTCTGGCCAGTACTGCTCACATTTTGTCTAAGAACAGAGTTACAAAGTTAGACACATTACACACGGCAACGAAGCAACTGACTCTTAGTTTTAAATAACACAGCACCTGAAGCAGGGCTAGAAAGTACATCACCCTTCTCAAGGGCTATTCCAGGGCAAGATAAGCTCTCTAAATCATACTTTAGAGAGAAGAACCCATCCTTAAAGATAGCAATTCCACAATTCTCCTGAGGCAATCTATGCAAACAGTCAGCAGATAAAAAAAAAAAAGGGTGCCTATTTGATTTAGAAAACAGTCTTCCACCAAGAGAATGATTGTTAAAAGAAAGTGGTCAGTCTCCAAACTACTACAAAATTAGAAGGGATCCAGCTGCCTTCAAGAGACAGTTGAGTTTTGATAAAAACCTACCCGAGCTTGTTCCATACATTTTGTCAACATAACAATAGAGTAGATATTCTTTTCCCAAATCATTTGCCAGAAGTCATCTATAGTATTAGGTAAAGGACCTTGTGCAGCAATAAATGCCTTCTTTGAGTTATAGCCCTAAGAAAAAAACCAAAATCAATGTATATATGCACACAAATGGGCATCAGTGAGACATAAAAACTGATTTTAAACATCATTAAGAGCTGTTAAACCTACATCAGAAAAATAAACATTATATTTCATTTCAGCTAATGAAGCAACTTACAGGCATATAGTTTGCATTAATATAATCACCAGTTCCAGAGCTTTCATTTGAAAGTTTAACACGAGAAATATCATCTGCAGAAAGAAAAAAGGAAAAGACAATTATGAATTTTAGAACTGGAACCTTTCACCAAAATACTGGTTATCTAATGCATGGTTTCTGAATAAGAGGTGTTTTGGAACAATGTGGGTTTTAAGAATAAGAATAGAACTTGAGGAATCATAACTAGCAGTACTTTTATAATGAAAGCCTTCAGAAAAATGAGTGGCCAGGCTGAACACTCAGAATACTCACAGTTTATTTTGCTTTTAAACATGGTATGGTTTTGTCTATTTATATATTTTTAATCCAACAAAAAAAATTTACTACAGTTTTAATAACTGGATAAAAAAAAGTAATTTGTCTCCTGCTGCAATTGCAGATGATGTTTTTCCTCCAAAGCATCCATAAGACCCCTCACTGTTCACCTTTCAATTCCTTCTTACACTCTGCTACATTGGGATGCCCACGGGCAGCTCGGCAGTGCTTAAGACTCTTCGTTCACCTGCAAAGCTGGTCTTATATTTCTTGTATCTCTGCCTATATATCTGCCTGTGGTCAACTGTTATCCTCTTGTGTTTTCAACCTGGACTGCAAGCTTCTCACAAATGGAAAATCAAAGTTATTTAATTAAGGGAAAATTCTTTAAAGGAGTTTTCTTAAGAAACATCCTTGAGGGAAAGCTCCTTCAGGTTTGCTTATACAGTGATTTTGGGAAAGCAGCAGCTCAAATTCAATCATTTGGAAACTTGACAACACTTGAAACCTCTGGGTACTGTTGGAGCCAGATAAGCCAAACCCAAGGCTTTCATCTAAACATTCAACCAGTAGGAGATGCAAAACCAGAGTAACTCACATGGTAAGACATTGTTGTATCTATTTTTTCCCCTGTTCTCAGGTAGTTCAGCAGCAAATTTGGGCTGATGAACACCAGCAGACTTGAGTTCCTACAATAAAAGAAGGATTCATGAGCACCTGGTCCTGGTTTCAGAATCACACAGAAACACACGACAAACAGACAAATACTCGAAACACTCGTGGTCTGTGCTGTAAAAGCAGGCATGTTAAACTGGGATAAATGACAATAAAAATCATCTTATTACAGGGTGGCAGGGTGACAGTGGCAAACCTGATAGAGAAGGAATTAATACAGAATATAGGGATTGTAGTGTGTTTAAAAACCAGAGATGAGCTTTAAAAGTCTGGAGACAGTTTTGCCAAAACGCAACACTGATATCAACGGCACACTAGTTCTGGCCCCAAGGCACTGAACTACTTTGCTTAAGCTCTACAGACATTACAGGGAGAAAGGGAGCAAACACTTCATGAACAGACTGAAGGCAAGGCGGTGCACCAGCCTGTTAAGTACAATCCCAGAAAGAATTTGAAGAATAAAGTCAATTAAAAGCTTCAAGGAGATGACAAAAAAAACCCTAATTCTTTAACAGCAGACATGACAACACAGAATCCTTCCTGACACTTCCTTCCTGTCCTTTGTACCTTGGAACAATTGAGCTTTAGCACATTTCACAGAAAAATATTTACGGTCAGTAAGCAAATCATAATTGCTTTTTCTCTGACTGCTCCTCTGAGCTATTCACAGGTGTGGTTTGCAAATCACACCTACACACTGAAGAAGTCAGTGAAATTAACAAGAGACCTGTCTTGCTGTGCATTCAAAAAACCTCCAAAATGAGAAAAAAAGAAGGGCAGAAGTTTAAATAGCATCCCCCAGGCTAACTCTGCAGTGTGACTAGGGCAAGGACTCGGGAGGTCGTGGCTCTGGTGATAGCTCTGACCAGCAGGCCATGCTGTAAGCTCACAGGTAGTGATAGTAATTCAGAACATAAGGTATTTATCAAGCACTTCAACTAAATTTGGAGCTGCATAGGGGAAGGGAAGGCTATACATACAGCTTAACAGTCTCTATAATAAAGGATCCTTCTCTTTCCCCTCAGTAAGTCTTGTGTACGCTCCAAAGGAAAGCTGATTCGACTTTCAAAAAATATTTGCCATGAAGCTCTCTCCACTGAGGACACATACCTCATACTCTTCTGCAAAACCACAGTTGGAGTCAGCTTGCTGCTTCTTAAAGTAGGACTCAAAGTTCTCCACTTTAATCATTTTTGATCTAAAATGAGAAAAGCCATCTATCAGCAACTGGCATTAGGTCAAGAAACCATGAATTAATTCAGTCAATGTGTTAGAAAGCGTGCTTTACTTACTTCTTGACCCTTCAGGGGAGGGAGGGGGGAAGAAAAAAACGCTGATTAGACACATGCAGTTGTATTTTTCACTATGTGAATCTAAGAATTAAAGCAGGACTGTTAGTTGCAGCCACAAAACATTTACAGGACAGGGTATCAAGCATAGCATAACTGCTCTGTTAAACCAAGGAGAGAGTAGTACATTCTTCAGGAGAGGAACACTGCAGAAGGTGTCAGTCAGCCACTTACTCCCACTGGATTTGCCCCATTCTCTGGTGCATTTTATGTCAACTATCAAAGTCTACACAGGTGGGATTTCATGGGATGCTCTGGCCATGCCTTTCCATCAGCACAAAAACAGGTGCAAGAACCAACAATGTGGTTCGATTGCACTGCCTGTGACTTCCAATTTATTATGGTTACTCCCCCATGGCCAGCTTTTACAATCACAACATTATCTGAATTAATGGCCCAGCACACAGTAGTCACAAACAATAGAAAAAATGCAGGTCACAGTGCTCATTTTGCCTATGTGCACTTTATCAACAATTTGGTTTGTTCCCTCAAGGTGCACAAAGCCCGTGTTTCATCCAAACATCCTGATTTTCAAAACCATGTGGAACATTTCTGTGTCTAATGGTGATTCATGAAGTGAACACTCAAATCTCTGCAGTGGCTCTAGAAGTCTTGATCAATATGATTATTTTTAGTCTGCAGGCTGGGGTCTTTAAATTCCAAGAGGAATTAATACTTCAAAATTCCATATAAAATTGCACAGAAAACAAGTATCTGGGTTCAAAGTAATTACGGCAAATATCACTTTATCTCAAAAAAACAACATGTGAAGGGATATAGACTTACTTAATTGGAGAAAAGGACACTTCAGTATTTCTTTTATCTTTCCTGTAAGGCGAAAGAAAACAACACAATAGGTTCATAGTAGAATTTAATGGAATGCAGTGTCTCTCTCATACTGAAAGTGGTTGTTGAATGAAAATAAGTGTTCTCATTATTGTACACAGTTATTGGACAGAATTTGGAAAACAACAGCAGTTAATCAAAGAAACTAAGAAAACCGGACTAAGGCCTTACAGTTAACGCTTTAGAAAGGATGTACTACATGATCAGAAGCAGAAAAAAGCCTTTGTGGACTCTTACATCCCAGATTATTTGGAAAAGACTGGAAACTGAAGAGACCAGCTCAAACCTTAGGCAACCCATCAGCTTCTGGAAATTCCAAAAGGCAAGTTTCATGTGACAGGCAGTTAAAAAGCATATTAATGGAAAACTTCAAATCCAACCATCTAAGATACAACTACATATGCCTTTCAGCACAACAATTTGTGATGTTTGCTCATTTCTAAGTGAATGACTTCATCAGCATGCCTGAATGGTGAGGCACTAGAACAGGTTGCCCAGAGAAGCTGTGGATGCCCCAACCCTGGCAGTGTTCAATGCCAGGTTGGACGGGGATTTGAGTAATCCAGCCTGGTGGAAGGTGTCCCTGCCCATGGCAGGGGGACTGGAATAAGATGATCTTTAAGGTCCCTTCCATCCCAAGCCATTCTATGATTCTAGTCTATCAATTAAGATTTATTTTGTTTAGCTCTTCTGAACTCGTTGTAGTTTGTAACTATGGGGTTATGCAAAGTGATTTAACAACTGGCTTGATACTTCAATTCTAATCTGTAACATACAAACAACATTTTTAATATGATGTATTTTAAAGCATCATGACAGAGGTGTATAAAATAGAGAGAGATACAGAAGTGAAATACTGGTGTTCCTCAACACAACCAATACAATGACAAAACACACATTACCTTCTCCTTCTCCAGAATATGAAACCCCCTATAGCGACTACAGCAAATATAGCCAAAAGGCATCCAATAACCACTCCAGCAATAATGCCTGATAAAAGAGAACAAGTATTACTCATAACTGATTTACCTCTTCAGTAATGCTCTAACTCAATCAACATACTACAGCAGAACCTTACAAGTGACAGAGTGTGCTCCACTCTACTAAATGTCTTGTCTTTACTGCATCCTTTGGCAGTACCACTACTGAAACTTCAGTAAGAATAATAAAAAGATGATGATAAATTAATAAAAAATTGGGATCAAGGGACCAGTATCTGCATTGCAATACACCTGCTTCTACTTAACCAGAACTGTTAGAACATCAGTTTCTTTTTGTTACTTGTTGCTATACCAAAGTCTCACTGTGCCATCCAATCCCTTCGAGTAGCACAACTTTTGGCTACTCCTGCAGTGGAAATCATACATGTTAAGAGGCATCACTTGCAGAACTAGCAAGGTATGAATTCACAGAGCAGTGTCACTGCAAAGCTAGAAACATTTCAGACAGAGAAACCAACGGGAGTTTTGATATTATGAAACTTGCCATAATTAAGGAATCTCCACACGCTGTGTATATGCCAAGCCGCCAGTCCTATATTTGACATTAACTATACCTGGATCCTGGGGTAGTAAAACCGGTTCAGAACAGGGTGAAAATGATACATAACTGTCTTCCCCCATAATCACGTTGGCCATAAAGGTTATATTAGTGAAACCTGCAACACATGCCCTGTTGAAAAGGGAGAAGGAAAAAAAAAACCAAAACAAAACAGGTACATTGTAAGTACACTTAACAGCCTTAAGCAAGATCTTTAATCTTTTCATTAGATGATCTTTTAGATTTCAATTGCAGAAAACTTAACAAAACAGTGATTTGAAATATATACCTGTATGAAAGAAGTGGAATCAATGGTCCATTTTCATAGCCATACATCGTGTTTCCCTTGCCTACATTAACCATGTTTTTACCATCCTGAGAATGGAAAGAAGGTGACTCTGCCTGCTCTGTTTCTATGACATACGTAACATAGGTAGTTGTCTTCTTCTTCTTGAAATCTTTGTATGTGTTGTTCAATTTAGACTTCAAAGACTCATAACCTTCAGGAAAAAACAAGGATATACATGGTATATACATCATCCACTGGTTTTATATCAATTGACACAATCACTAAGATGATTGCATTAACCACAGCTGACATTACTCCATAAGTACTGCCTGAAATGAACGGCTGAGTGCCACAGATCACCTCAGAAATCTTTCGCTGTAGTGCAATCTACTGCCCTGGCTCCCTGCTTCCCACTGTTACTTGTTTCAATCTGCTTTTGGTTTTACTTCTGCCCATGGACAAGCTTCACTAGCCAAATAAGCTATATCCATACATGTTCTACCAACTGTCATATGTAGAGATTACAACGCAAATGGTGCAGAAAAAGTCAACAGGTATTTGGTAACGTTGTGCTACCCAAATAGCATCAAGCCTCATTCAGGGTGACACTAAACTCGTCCTGACCTTGTTCCTTGTTCTATCTTACAAGAAGTCTCACACCTAAACCCTAAGAAATGAAATAGTTAATTTCTGCCTTTTCTTGACATAGACAAACACTGAATATGACGGTGATCAGAACAGTTTCTTTTTCAGAAGACTAAAAACAGGCTACCACAGTGAGCAGCGACCAACAGGACACCGTTCACAGAACAGCACCACTTTAGAGTACCTGTTATAGAAGATGAACCTTGGAAACTTGAAGCAATTATAGTTGAGGCACATGTAACCTAAGAGGTAATAAACAAACTCAATCTACCAGCTGTCCAACAACTCAAGAGCAAGCAAACTGACACAAATATTCACAGTGTTGAGGGATAATGAAGAATCTCGCCTATTTGACTGAGGTTTGCATACACTGCTCTCTAGTGACTGCCTTTACAAAGCTAAGAGCTCCTTCTAATAGCAGATATGGTATTTAATTCATCTTTAAAAATGAGAAGCCTTGCAGCAGCTCTGAAAGGGGAAAGCGCTCTAGTAAGTTTTGTAGAGTTGTGTAGAAACAAGGGTTGATCTTACACCTGTGAGCTGGTGACTCGCTGCCATCAGCAGCAAAGCTCCCATCAACTGCAACCGTGCAGGAAGAGGGTGCAAGACAACACTTTTAAAGCACTGGCTTGGCTTCATTAAAAGCAGCTGAGGGTGCAATTAACTCAGTTGCCTTGATATGTGTGTTCAATACTACCTGACATATGTTTTACATCCTGTCTTGTCCCTAGTTTCAATTCCAACAGGATGTACATCCCAAGTTATACCTGCAGCACCTTGTGGATGTCTCAGATATCATCCTAAAACAGCCTTAGACACTATTCCTTACCCAACTGAATAAAGTTCCCTCTGTCTATCCTAAAGGCAATTATGTTTGTTTTAGAACAGAGAAACAAATCTCAAGAATATTTGTGCTAATTCAACACTATACAGCTGAACCAACGCTTGGCTATAAGGCTATTTTCTGCTCCTATCAAAGCACTCACTCTACATTGTAAAGGCATGCAATCTTCCTCCCTTATTTCTCTCCTTCTTGAATACATTACAATTAAAGAAGAATGCACCAAATCTCATCACGACTAACCAGGATTGGCTGAAAGTACAAGCAGAGCTGCATGCAAGAGACTGGCATTCAAACCAGCAACTCTGGGGCAGCTGAGTAGGCATGTGAAAGATAGGAGTTTTCTGCACGGATGTGATACATATACATACAGTATCAGTGCAGAAAATTCTTATTTATATAATATACACACACACACCTTTCTTGGACATGTATTGTATGGAAAACCACAAAAGGAAGATTTATGGTCAAAATTCTACAAGATGAATTTCCAGTGTTATGACAAAGGATAAGCATGAATGTCAAATCCCACTTGGCAGAAATTATCTCCATCAGGTGCTTTATTCCTTCACTGCACTGGCAGAAATGAAAAGTTTTTCAACTGAAAATTATGCTGCAACGGTGAATTCC
This sequence comes from Oxyruncus cristatus, assembly GCA_013399855.1. NCBI lineage: Eukaryota > Metazoa > Chordata > Aves > Passeriformes > Cotingidae > Oxyruncus > Oxyruncus cristatus. The sequence goes on from VXAY01003304.1 coordinate 1,689,435, forward strand.
TTAATTTAATGATTCATCACTAGACATTCACCAATTAAAGATATTTCTTAGTTTTGATGCTTTAAAGACACCAGTTTGACAGACTACTCTAGTTTTCTGTGGCATTCAACCTCCCACAGCATTAATGCTGTCAATGCTATTCAAGCCTTCCACCCGCATCCCATCTTTCTCAGTTAAAAGTGTTTTAAGTAAAATCAGGAGGAAAGCCCTCCTCTTTTAAGATCTTACTGCAGACATCGCCCAGCTGAAGAAAGGAGGGGAAAAACATTCCAAGTTCCAAAGCTGCTTGTGTTAGCTGCTCTGACAATTATTCGTGGCGGGGGGGGAGAAGGGGAAGAAAGGGTACTACACAATCTTGACGAAGGGAATCACTGGCAGATCAGTTTGACAACAGCACAGGGGCAGTACATATGAGACTTATGTACAAGGATAAGTCAGGAAAGAAAAGACAGAGTGAAAATGGGCTTTCTGAAAACAAGGAGTGATCTGACAAGGCAAACACAATGTTTGAAAAGTGATTGAAAATATTTTTCTCTGTCCATTTAACACCTATTTAGAGTCGAAAACATAATGCCACCTGATAAATTGTTTCACACAGCTAAAGACAATGTCATAACATCTTACCTTGTTCTGTTGTGATCATTACTGCGTAGGCTTTTAATGGACCATACAATGAATCAAAATCAGAGAATTCAACAGACAATGAGCTGTGACTGACTACCTTGACTGAAGGAGCTTCACTTGGATGAGGTGGGTCTACCAACAGAAATATTTTTTAGCACGTTAAGGACTGGTAGATATTTTCCAAACAAGAAAATTCTGTAATACTAATGCTGTTCATATAATGCATATAATAATATAAATCACATTAGACTTTGCATTAAAGTAGTGTTTTACTCATAATCTGTAGGCTGATAATGTACTGCATACCAACTTTGGCATCTGCAACCATGAAGTTAATATTTTTGTCCTACAAATATCTTTAATTCTCAAATCTTAATGCTTACCAGTAATGCTCGTGTGACACACCCCGTACACTGGAGAGCTTTCAGAACCATTTGAAACAGTTATGATAGTAACATTATAGGTGGTGAAGTAATCTAAAGATTTTGTTCTGAAGGTTTCCTCTGAGCCTTCTCCCGTGCAGGGTGGAGCATCTTCTTCAGTTTTCCTTGAATTATTCATATTAGATATTACAATTTTGAAGCCAGAGCTGTTACCAGAAGGACATTTCCATTTCAGCATTAGGAAAGGCTGCTTGGCCACTGGTTCACACTGAAATGAATTCACTGAGGCAGGTTCTGCCAAAAGAAAAAAGAACAGTAAAAAAGAGGAGTAATAAATGTAGTGTTGTCCTTAATAGAAAAAGCTGACTATTTGTATGTGTGTATATATACTATGTGTATAAATGTTTGTAAAATTTCAGTTTTCCTTTCCACTTTTAAAAAGATGCCTACATGGCATCTACTGCCTACACAAGGATTTCTTACCCCATGAGAAAGACAAGTATTTAACACACCAAGTACACAGACCCATTCTGTGCTCTGTAACTCCTCTACAGACAGGGTTATTGGGAAAACTTAGGGTGAGTATCTGTCAAGATCCGCAACATTTTCAAAATATTGTTCAACCCTTTAAAATATTATTCAAAGAACAGTCTTAGAGTAGTATGTAGACTGACACTAACTCCCTACACAACTATGTAAAACTCCTAGTGGCCAACAAACATATGCTCTGTGCATTAAGAGCATAGCAGCAGCCATCCTTAAAAACAGCAAGTACAATATGTCAGTTTGGGTGAGAGTCTTCTAGGACACAATATAAAAACTGCAACCTTATGACCAGACACAAAAAGATATTTAAAAACTTAATGTAGCAGTAACACTCAGAAGAAAGGTCTCTCTAAACTTAGAGAGGCTCAACTACGCTTCGATGTTTCAGACAGACTGAGATTATGAGTTGCCAAGCAGCACTTACAGAGTACCAGCAACTCTCTTAACAAGTTCATCCCAGAGTCCCTTTGGAAAACCCACTGGGGAGCTCTGGGACAGATTCATTTCACGTCAGTCAAGAGGGGACAAAAAAAAGGAAAGGACTAAGTAGCACCTAATCACAACAAGGAAGAAAACAGTTCCAATGCCTCACATGAGGAACGCAGGCATAACTCAACCTTCTCCTGGCTGCAGATGAGCTGCACAAAGCAGCGTGGCTGACAGACACCCAGCACAATGCAAGCCCAGCTGCAGCCACAGGCACCTCCAGAGGCAGAAGTTCCCCAGGCACAATGCATGCTCTGTGTGAGCCCTTCCAAGTAAGGACCTGACAGCCTCATCCATAGGGAAGAGAGGTCACCAAAACCCCTAAAAAGAACCCCCTTCCACACATTAAAATTGCTGACTCCAGGTAGGCTGTGTGCAGCACCTGTGCCTAACAATGTTGTATTTCAACCCTTGGGCAGGTGGGCAGAGAGAGCCCTGTGCCCCACAGCAAAATACAGACCCACCAGGAACAGGGCTGCAAGAAACTGTGACTTACTTGTAGAGATGGGTATGGACCTTCCTTCTCCTTCCGTCTCATTATCAGCTGCTACTGCAAATACAGTGAAGTTGTACATTGTCCCAGGAATTAAATCACTAATTTCTGCTTTGCGGCCACTGGATGTCACGTTCCTAACAGGGATGTCTTGTGCAACCTCTATCCTGTACGTGTAGGAGTCGGAAGCAGTGTCATTCACCTCCCATGTTAGGTTGACAGAAGTCACACCAACATATTCTGCCTTGAGATTAAGAACCGGGCTGGGCTCTGTGAAAGGCAAGACAACAGTCTGTCAGCCTGCAAGAACAGCTGCTCACAGGCACACACAGAAGAAGCACAGGCACACCAGGACTTCATTCCCTTCCCACCACTCATGGTTCAGAGTGCAGGAGCAGCCCAACAACATTGCCAGGCACTGCTGGAGCCTGTTGTACCAGTGGGCAGCTAAGAGAAGACTGCTGGAAAGTAATCTTGAGTGGCATTCATCTCCCTGGCACTCCAAAGCAGGAGCACAGGTCACCACAATGCCAGTGCTCACACGATTTTCCCTGGGAATTCAGAGATGTGGTCAGGAAAGACACAAGGTTGCAGGGGGATTGGTGAAAGGAGATGGCGGTGTATCCATCCACCTCATAAGGCAGGAACTTCAAATATCACTGAAAGAGGAACAGAGGTGATGGAAGGTGGCAAAGGAGCAGTTTGCCTGGGTCATGCCACGAGCTCACTCCTGAGCTAGTTTACATAAAGTTCTATCTCCTGCCCCAGCTCAATGGCAGCCATAGGCCCACAAAAGGTCCCTGGGCACAACATGTTGTCTCTGTGTGGGAGCCCTTTAAAAGAATGTTCTGAGGTCCTGATCCTCCAAGAAGTGAAGGCAACAAAAGTACCCATGCAAATCCCAGGCCAGGAAGGAAAGTCATGGGAAGAGTTCACTGTGTCACAGGCCTTGGTGAACCAACTTCAACAATTACCATTTTTTAGTGTTTGTTTTACTTTGTTTTTACAAAGAAGGCTATGTCTCTTCCACACAAACATATCTGACTGCAGGCAGGCAAAGCACAGCACCTCTGCCTGCAGCAGTATTAAATCTTGACCCTTGGGCAGGTAGAAAGAGCCCCTTTGTCCCACAGCAAAATACACCAGGAACAGGGCTGCAAGAAACTGCCTTACTTGTATAGATGGGTATGGACCTTCCTTCTCCTTCCGTCTCATTATCAGCCGCTACTGCAAATACAGTGAAGTTGTACATTGTCCCAGGAATTAAATCACTAATTTCTGCTTTGCGGCCACTGGATGTCACGTTCCTAACTGAGGTATCCTGAGCAACCTCTATCCTGTACGTGTAGGAGTCGGAAGCAGTGTCATTCACCTCCCATGTTAGGTTGACAGAAGTCACACCAACATATTCTGCCTTGAGATCAAGAACCGGGCTGGGCTCTGTGAAAGGCAAAACAACAACCTGTCAGCCTGCAAGAACAGCTGCTCACAGGCATGGACAGAAGATACAGAGGCACACCAGGACTTCATTCCCTTCCCACCACTCATGGTTCTAAATGCAGGAGCAGCCAACAACATCACTGGACACTCCGAGAGGCTTTTGCATCAATAGCTGGGTAACAGGAAAATAAGACAGAGCCATCTCAAGAATGATTCACCTTCCTTTCACAGGCAAAGGCAAGAGGAGCACAGGCAAACTCCCATGGTTTTCCCTGGGAATCCAGAGAGGTAGACAGGAAGGAGAGAGTAATGGAGGGGAAAGACAGTGGAGATACAACTCCACACAGAAAAAGCAAGGAAGATGAAATAGCACTAGAAGAGGAACAGAGGTGATGACCCTGACTCCCTTCTCCAATCCACATGCCCTGCGCTTCACTCTTGTAGCAGAGAGACCATCTCCAAAAACTCTCTTCCAGCACCCTATTCTCTGCACATCTTCAATAGAGGGTAACTAGCCATTACAGACAGACAGCACAGCTGAAACCTTTGTGAATTGACTGGTAAGGTAGGATCATACATGGATGGATATTTCACAAAAACACAAATGACAGTCATCTGTTTTCTTTCAAATGCACTCTGTGGAATGACCAGGCTGGGCTACTGCCTTGGAGGCCAGCTCCAAAACGGTTCCTCCAACACCACATGTCAAGACTTTCAATACTCAACATAGCAAGGGGCTGGATGGCAAAAGGAGTTCCCCTGAACTGGCACTGCCTGAACCTCACTCTCCTGGCTGCAGCCCAATCGCAGTTACAGGCCCCCAAATCACTCAGGTTCCCCTGGCACAATATGCTCCATGTGGGAGCCCCTTAAAATGAAAATCTGAGGCCCCCATCCTCTAGGAAATGAATGCAAATGCCCCTTTCCCAAATTTGGAATAGATTAGTTATCAGGGAAACGTCTCTTCTCTTTGTTGACAGCCTTGGGGCAAACTTCACCAACAGCTTTCCATCAGGGCAATGCTGCTTCTACACTTCAACATCTCATGCTTGGAAGATTGGCCATATCCAGCTCCAGCACCAAATCATTGCCTCTGCCTGCAGCTGTATTAAATTAAACTCTCAGGCAGGCAGGAAGAGCCCCGTGCCCCACACAAAAACACAGACCGTCAGGAACAAGGATGCAAGAAACTGTGACTTACTTGTATACAAGTCTATAGACCTTCCTTCTCCTTCTGTCTCATTATCAGCTGCTACTGCAAATACAGTGAAGTTGTACATTGTCCCAGGAATTAAATCACTAATTTCTGCTTTGCGGCCACTGGATGTCACGTTCCTAACTGAGGTATCCTGAGCAACCTCTATCCTGTACGTGTAGGAGTCGGAAGCAGTGTCATTCACCTCCCATGTTAGGTTGACAGAAGTCACACCAACATATTCTGCCTTGAGATCAAGAACCGGGCTGGGCTCTGTGAGAGGCAAGACAACAGTGTATTAAGACAGAAATAAAGGAAGAAGAGGCACAGCCACATTTCCCTATTCCACATAGAATGAGCATCATTTGTAGCCAAGCAGCATTTCTACAGTACCAACATCCAGTTTCACACACTCATGCTGAGGCATCTCTGGAAAAGCCATAGGAGTTCTGGGGGATGTTCTCTTTCAACTCATATGCCAAAATTATTTGTTTCACAGTGGGTTTGCAGACAGAGAAACAAATGGAAATCAGGGAAGGAAGCAGAGTGCAAGCTGATCTTGGTCTGTTAACTCAAAATTGTGCCTATGAGTCTTAATCTGAGAACTTCAGTCCAAACTCTCCCCAATATCAGCAAAAAGAAATGGGCTGCTTGAGCAGGTGCAACAGTTGACACACTTTGGGGGGCTGTGTCTGCAAGCCTGACTCCACATCAGTTCCAGACAGATAAGACTCGCCTCAGGCAGTTTAGGTAAGTTTATCTACTCAGTAGCAGCTCCAGGGCACACACTGCTTTGTAGGGACACTGCCTGTTCCCTTCGTGTCTCTGAGCTACACACAAGAGACACATCTCCCCATCCATCCCTCTGGTCTGGGAAAAAGGTTCCACAGCACAAACCCAGCAAGAGTGGCACCACACTCAAGAATGTGATCCTAAGCAGTGGGACAGTCACAGCCGTCAGGAACCTCAGGCCACAGACTCTGCAAAGAGCTCAAAATCTTCAAGAACAAAAAGCCTCTGTGACTCTGGCCACCACATCCCTGCATACCACATCTTTTGGTAAAGCTGTGATAACCTCCTCCCAGAAGCATTTCAAGGGGTCTGTTCAGCCCTCAAGCACCTAAAAGAAGTCATGCTGTTGTAGCAGCTGGATTTCTCCATAGTCTTAAGCAGCAATGCTGGTGAAGCAGATGATTTACATGCAACACGTGCAAGCACAGAGACAAAAAATTTCAGATCTTTTCCCTTTTACCAAAGACCACTTGGCATTCATGCACACAGACACCTGGAGCAAAACAATGTCCCAAGCAAGAAATAGAACAAAGATGGAAACATAATATAAGCAGAGCAATTCGGTACAAATGCCATGTTTACTTGCAACTGAGAGGCACCATTTCCTTACTTGTATACAGGTCTATGGACCTTCCTTCTCCTTCCGTCTCATTATCAGCTGCTACTGCAAATACAGTGAAGTTGTACATTGTCCCAGGAATTAAATCACTAATTTCTGCTTTGCGGCCACTGGATGTCACGTTCCTAACAGGGATGTCTTGTGCAACCTCTATCCTGTACGTGTAGGAGTCGGAAGCAGTGTCATTCACCTCCCATGTTAGGTTGACAGAAGTCACACCAACATATTCTGCCTTGAGATCAAGAACTGGGCTGGGCTCTGTGAAAGGCAAGACAACAATCTGTCAGCCTGCAGGAACAGCTGCTCACCGGTACTTTACTCCCTTCCCACCATTCAAGGTTTGAAGTGCAGGAGGAGCCCAAAGATATCACCAGACACACCCAGAGGCTGCTGCACCAGTGGAAGCTACAGGAGAACCAGAGACAAGTCATTGTGAGTGGCATTCATCTCCCTCTGACATTCCAAAGCAGAAGCACAGGTCAGCACTGAGCCACAGTTCCCAGGGCTTCCCTTGAGAATCCAAAAGGTGAACAGGAATGGCATGTGTATGGTTGGCAACACAGCAGATTTTGGTTTGGTTGGTTGTTTTTTGGTTCAGTCGCTGTTTTGGCAGATTTTTTGTTTCGGGAGGGGGGGGAGTTAGAGGGAGTAGGGTGTTTAATCAAGATACAAATAACTAAATAAATCAGGATTATGTCTCCTCTACACATTTACCCTTTCTTCTTAGTATTCAACCCAGGTAAGACTTGCATTCAATTATAACCCACAGACACGTGGGCAGAGCTATGTGCCCCATAGCAAAATACAGACAACTGACAAGAGGGCTGCAAGAAACTGTGACTTACTTGTAGAGATGGGTATGGACCTTCCTTCTCCTTCCGTCTCATTATCAGCCGCTAATGCAAATACAGTGAAGTCGTACATTGTCCCAGGAATTAAATCACTAATTTCTGCTTTGCGGCCACTGGATGTCACGTTCCTAACAGGGATGTCTTGTGCAACCTCTATCCTGTACGTGTAGGAGTCGGAAGCAGTGTCATTCACCTCCCATGTTAGGTTGACAGAAGTCACACCAACATATTCTGCCTTGAGATCAAGAACTGGGCTGGGCTCTGTGAAAGGCAAGACAACAATCTGTCAGCCTGCAGGAACAGCTGCTCACCGGGACACACAGAAGAAACACAGGCACACCAGGACTTCATTCCCTTCCCACCACTCATGGTTCAGAATGCAGGAGCAGCCCAACAACATCGCCAGGCACTGCTGGAGCCTGCTGTACCAGTGGGCAGCTAAGAGAGAACTGAAGACAAGTCATTCTGAGTGGCATTCATTTCCCTTTGACACCCCAGAACATAAGAACAGAACTCCCAAGGTTTCCCTGTGGAATGCACAGAAATGGATATGAAAATTATAGAGTAGACTGGAATATTTCCATCAGAAGGGTCCTACAACTATCATCTAGTACAACTGCCTGACTACTTTAGGCCTCACCAAAAAGTAAAGCATATTATTAAGAGTATTGTGCAAATGTCTGAAATGTGGATGGGCTTGGGGCACTGACCACCTCTCTAGGAAGCTTATTTCAGTGTCTGACCACCCTCTCAGTAAAGAAATGCTTCCTAATATCCAGCCTAAATCTCCCCTGAGGCAGCTCTGAACTATTCCCACATATCCTACCACTGGACACCAGGGAATAGAGATCAGCATCTCTCTCCACTTCCCTTCCTCAGGAAGTTAAGGAGAGCACTGAGGTCACCCCTTAGCCTCCTTTACTCCAAACTATGCAAGCCTGATGCCCTTGGCTCCTCTCAGAACACGACTCCCAGCCCTTTCACCAGCTTTGCTGCCCTCCTCTGCAGGCATTCAAGGACCTTCACATCCTTGTGTCTGGCCAACAAAACTGCACCCAGTATACAGGGTGAGGCCGCACCAACATGGAACACAGTAGGATAATTACCTATTTTGATAGGCTGATTCTACCATGTTTGATGCACCCTAGGATGGTGTTTCCCCTCCCGGCTGCCAGGGCACATACTGCTGAATGCTACTGAGCTCCTGTCAACCAGCTTCCCTCGATCCCTTTCTGCAGAGCTGCTCTCCAGCTACCCCTCCCCCAATTTACACTTCAGTATTACTCTGTCACAGCTGCAAAATGTGGCGTTTGGACTTGCTACATTTCCTCCCACTAATCACTGCCCAATGCTCCAATCTACCTAGATCTCTCTCCAAGGCTTTCCGTTCCTCGGGAGTCAACAGTACCTCCCAGTTTGGTATCATCAGCTAACTTGCTAATGGTGCATTCAACTCCTGCATCCATATGATTGATAAATACATTGAAAAGGCAAGGACTGAGCCCTAAGGAACAGTGCTGGTGACTGGTCACCAGCCAGACATGGCTTCATTCACTAGTACCTTGTGAGCCCTTCCCTTCAGCCAGTTCTTCATGCAGCACACCATGAAATCCCTCATCCCACAGCTGCACAACTTGTCCAGAAGGATGCTGTGATGGGCAGTACCAAAAACCCTATTAAAAGGTAGAAAATCTATACCCACCACCTTCCCTTCACCCACTGGATGGGTGATGTTACCACAGAAAGAGATCAAATAAGTTAGATGGGACTCTGTGAACCCATGTAGATGGTACCTGATGACTGCATTGTTCTTTAAAGACCTTTTAGTAGTACCCAGTACAACCTTCTCCATAATTTTTCCAGAAACTGAGGTTAGTTTAACAGGTCTGCAGGTTCCTGGGTCTTTCCTGACACCCTTCTTGTAACTAGGACTAACACTGGCTAGTGTCCAGCCAGCAGAGACCCAAGGCTCCCCAGGCTCCCAAGCTGATAGAGAGGAGTAGCTGATAGAGAGGAGTCCTGCCATTACATCAGCTAGGTCCTTCTGTACTCTGGGATGAATCCCATCAGGCCCCATGGACTCGTGAACATTCAGCTGATACAACTGCTTCCTTTCAGTTTCAGCATCCACAAATCAAAAGCCACTGCTCCTGCACTTGTGGTTCTCCGACTCCAGGGACCAGGCAGCCCAGTGTCTATCAGTATTACTAAAGACTGAGGCAGAATACACATTGAATGCCTCTGCTTTTTCTTCATTCCTATCAGGCAGGTGACCATCTTCAATAAGTATTGGTCCAATGTTTTCTTCAGAAATTCCTCTTGCTATAAATGTGTTTTAAAAAGCCTTTCTTGTTATCTGAAACAGCACTGGTCAGCTTCAACCGTAGTTGAGCTCTGGCCCTTGGTGTCTTCTCCCCACATATATGAACGACAGTTCTGTAATTCTTCTGAGAAGCCTGACCTCACTTCCAGAGCTCATAGAATTTCTTCTTCCTCTTGAGCTCCATGAGGAGTTAGTTCCCCGTTCAGCAAAGCTGGTTTTCTGCCCCACTTGCTTGACTTGTGACACAATGAAATTGCCGGTTCCTGTGCTTCTAAAAGGGTGTTCTTAAAAACTGAAGTGCACTCATGAATTCCTAAGCCCTCAAAAGCAGATCCCCAGGGTAGGCTGCTAAGTAGCACCCTGAATAGCTTAAACACTGTTCTTGTGGAGTCCAGGGTAGCAACTCTGCTGTCTCTCTTTTTTCTCATTACACTGAAAATTTGAAATTCAGTCATTTAATGACCACTGTAGCCAAGTCAGACACCTACCATCACATTTCCCATCAGTCCTTCTCTATTCACAAACAGCAAGTCCAGAAGGGCATCTTTCCAAGTTGTCTCACAGACTACTTGAGACAAGAAGTTATCTCCCATATGAAGAGATATGAGGACAAAGATGGAGAGGAAGGAAGGTGAATTATGGTTGCCTGGTTGTGCTTTTTAAAAGCAAGGATGTATTTCTTCCACATTTCAAGACCCCAGATTAGGCTTCATGAATAAGACATCATGTATATATATATATAAAACATCTTCATATTTTAGCCCTCAAGCAGTTAGACAGAGCTCTGAGCTGTTCAGCACAAGGCTGCAAGGAACTGTGACTTACTTGTAGAAATGGGTATGGACCTTCCTTCTCCTTCCGTCTCATCAGCTGCTACTGCAAATACAGTGAAGTCGTACATTGTCCCAGGAATTAAATCACTAATTTCTGCTTTGCGGCCACTGGATNCACTTCAGTATTACTCTGTCACAGCTGCAAAATGTGGCGTTTGGACTTGCTACATTTCCTCCCACTAATCACTGCCCAATGCTCCAATCTACCTAGATCTCTCTCCAAGGCTTTCCGTTCCTCGGGAGTCAACAGTACCTCCCAGTTTGGTATCATCAGCTAACTTGCTAATGGTGCATTCAACTCCTGCATCCATATGATTGATAAATACATTGAAAAGGCAAGGACTGAGCCCTAAGGAACAGTGCTGGTGACTGGTCACCAGCCAGACATGGCTTCATTCACTAGTACCTTGTGAGCCCTTCCCTTCAGCCAGTTCTTCATGCAGCACACCATGAAATCCCTCATCCCACAGCTGCACAACTTGTCCAGAAGGATGCTGTGATGGGCAGTACCAAAAACCCTATTAAAAGGTAGAAAATCTATACCCACCACCTTCCCTTCACCCACTGGATGGGTGATGTTACCACAGAAAGAGATCAAATAAGTTAGATGGGACTCTGTGAACCCATGTAGATGGTACCTGATGACTGCATTGTTCTTTAAAGACCTTTTAGTAGTACCCAGTACAACCTTCTCCATAATTTTTCCAGAAACTGAGTTAGTTTAACAGGTCTGCAGGTTCCTGGGTCTTTCCTGACACCCTTCTTGTAACTAGGACTAACACTGGCTAGTGTCCAGCCAGCAGAGACCCAAGGCTCCCCAGGCTCCCAAGCTGATAGAGAGGAGTAGCTGATAGAGAGGAGTCCTGCCATTACATCAGCTAGGTCCTTCTGTACTCTGGGATGAATCCCATCAGGCCCCATGGACTCGTGAACATTCAGCTGATACAACTGCTTCCTTTCAGTTTCAGCATCCACAAATCAAAAGCCACTGCTCCTGCACTTGTGGTTCTCCGACTCCAGGGACCAGGCAGCCCAGTGTCTATCAGTATTACTAAAGACTGAGGCAGAATACACATTGAATGCCTCTGCTTTTTCTTCATTCCTATCAGGCAGGTGACCATCTTCAATAAGTATTGGTCCAATGTTTTCTTCAGAAATTCCTCTTGCTATAAATGTGTTTTAAAAAGCCTTTCTTGTTATCTGAAACAGCACTGGTCAGCTTCAACCGTAGTTGAGCTCTGGCCCTTGGTGTCTTCTCCCCACATATATGAACGACAGTTCTGTAATTCTTCTGAGAAGCCTGACCTCACTTCCAGAGCTCATAGAATTTCTTCTTCCTCTTGAGCTCCATGAGGAGTTAGTTCCCCGTTCAGCAAAGCTGGTTTTCTGCCCCACTTGCTTGACTTGTGACACAATGAAATTGCCGGTTCCTGTGCTTCTAAAAGGGTGTTCTTAAAAACTGAAGTGCACTCATGAATTCCTAAGCCCTCAAAAGCAGATCCCCAGGGTAGGCTGCTAAGTAGCACCCTGAATAGCTTAAACACTGTTCTTGTGGAGTCCAGGGTAGCAACTCTGCTGTCTCTCTTTTTTCTCATTACACTGAAAATTTGAAATTCAGTCATTTAATGACCACTGTAGCCAAGTCAGACACCTACCATCACATTTCCCATCAGTCCTTCTCTATTCACAAACAGCAAGTCCAGAAGGGCATCTTTCCAAGTTGTCTCACAGACTACTTGAGACAAGAAGTTATCTCCCATATGAAGAGATATGAGGACAAAGATGGAGAGGAAGGAAGGTGAATTATGGTTGCCTGGTTGTGCTTTTTAAAAGCAAGGATGTATTTCTTCCACATTTCAAGACCCCAGATTAGGCTTCATGAATAAGACATCATGTATATATATATATAAAACATCTTCATATTTTAGCCCTCAAGCAGTTAGACAGAGCTCTGAGCTGTTCAGCACAAGGCTGCAAGGAACTGTGACTTACTTGTAGAAATGGGTATGGACCTTCCTTCTCCTTCCGTCTCATCAGCTGCTACTGCAAATACAGTGAAGTCGTACATTGTCCCAGGAATTAAATCACTAATTTCTGCTTTGCGGCCACTGGATGTCACATTCCTAATAGGTGTATCTTGTGCAGCCTCTATCCTGTACGTGTAGGAGTCAGAAGCAGTGTCATTCACCTCCCATGTTAGGTTGACAGAAGTCACACCAACATATTCTGCCTTGAGATTAAGAATCGGGCTGGGCTCTGTGAAAGGCAAGACAACAGTCTGTCAGCCTGCAAGAACAGCTGCTCACAGGCACACACAGAAGAAACACAGGCACACCAGGACTTCACTCCCTTCCCACCACTCATGGTTCAGAGTGCAGGAGCAGCCCAACAACACTGCCAGGCACTGCTGGAGCCTGCTGTACCAGTGGGCAGCTAAGAGAGGACTGTAGACAAGTCATTCTGAGTGGCATTCACTTCCCTTTGACACCCCAAAGCAGAAGTGTAGGCCATCCCTGTGTCAGAACTCCCACAGCTTCCCCTGGGAATCCAGAGAGATGAGCAGGGAAGAGACCAGGATGGAGGGAAAGCAAGAGGGAAAACAAACAAACAAAACCATCAGGGCTATGTGTCTGATGTACCCTAACATCCCATTCTTTGTATATTGCCCAGATCAGCCTTCAGGACTAAAATATATACACAACATTACTGAATTTCAGTCCTTATATGGGTAGGTAGAGCTCTGACCTGCACAGAAAAGTCCAGAGCACCGGGAACAGGGCTTCAGGTAACTGTGACTTACTTGTATACAGCCTCAAGGATGCTCCTTCTGTCTCATTACTATCTACTGCTGCAAATGCGACGAAATTGTACATTGTCCCAGGGATCAACTCGGTAATTTCTACTTCAGTGTCATTGGCTATCAGGCTCTTCATAGAGTTATCATTTCCATACTCTATCCTGTAGGAGTTCGAAGCAGTGCCGTTCACTAACAATGTTAAGATGACAGAAGTCATACCCACATATTTTGCCTTGAGATCATAAACTAGTCTGGACTCTGTGAAAGGAAAAAAAAGTAAAAATCTCTTACCCTGCAAGAGTATTTGTTGACAAACACATAAAGCACACATCTCCCTGCCCTACCCTCATCTCTGTAAAACACTAATCAGCCTGGGAAAATAATCAAGCCATCTTTCCATACTGCAAGGCACACTTGGCTACCTCTCCAAACTACTCTAATTCCTCGAGTTTCTCTTCATCTCATGGAGTAAAACTATCTAGGTCCAGCAGTGATTACTGCGCTGCCTCAGCTGTGAACATTATGCACAGTGCTGAGGAAATCTGGAACACACAACCTGCTGTCATTTTTTCCTGAACTGGTTACCCCAAAGAGGTAGCCTTTCTAGCAGTAAGATTCATGCACCTCTCCTCCAGATACATGACACAGCATTGCTGTACACCGTTAGCCAGGCATTTCAAATCTATATGTCACAGTGAGGTTTGACTGTTGAAGTTGTAACCTAAAAAGCTGCAGTAAGCAGGGAAGGGGGCGCAAGTCTAACAGGAACAGAGCTATTTCAAGGCCATGAGGCAATCACAGTACGAAATTGCACTCCCAGTCAGCTGTGCAGACAGATTTCTTTGGCTCATTCTCTACTCCCGTAAAGCAGTTGGATCCATGCCCCTGCAATGCTCTTTGCACTCTGGACTACAGTTCAGAGCACTGAAATGCTAACACAATATAAAAATGCAAAACACCCTGAAGATTCACATCCCAGGCATGTTTCAAACCACGTACGTGTTACGTTGCTTCGATCACTTATTGTCCCATCGGATGGTGACACAGCCCTGATCAGTCTTCCACCTCCATATGTTTTGCTCCCACTTGCAGAGTTTACTGATAAATTATCATTACTACTGGTTCCTTGTTCTGCAGTGACATTATTTGAGCTGCAGACCCCAGTGCCTGAAAGAAGAACACCAAACAATAAGCATCTTTGCAAAACTTCTCGGCTTCCCGTTTGCAGAAGTAGATAGATACTGTTTTCACAGATATCATGCACAGATCTGCAGTAACTTCTGTTCTCTCAATCTGTTCTACAGAAACTTCACCATGCATTTCCTGGTTTTCTCATTTTTCTTGGTTTTACCTCAACTTCCGTGAGATTATTTGATTTATATTAAGGGACCATCACATTATTTCAATCACTCACTGATGCTACACACAGTTCGGATGAAAGTTATCATGATTTGCTCTTTTCAGTGCAGTTTTTTTTGAAAGGAGTTAAAGAAACTTGCAGCCAGATTCTGTGTGTGTGTTGTTCATGTATTATCAGAAGCTCATTTAACCTGCCATAGCAATTTTCTCTCTTCCCCTCAGCAAATAAGGAAAAAAGTTCTCATAGTCCCACAGTGTGTTCCCACAAATATGGGAGAGACGTCATATCTACAGCGAGAAACTTTACATTGATGTGGCACAGCCCAGAGTGTGAATAAAGTTGATTCAGACCCTAAAATTTAAAGCTAACTCATATAAGTCTGATGTTCAATATTAAGGTAGAACTTATCTGCATGTACTTTCACAGATTTCTGCCACTACATGATGACTTGTCATCTTGGCCAGTACAGCAGTTCTAGACTCACTTGAGAAAATTATTAAAAGCACCACTTTGGGTGGCTTTTTGCTTTGGGGTTTGTTTGCTTTGTATTGCTTTTAAGTATATTTTCCCATCTTTCTTCTATACCTGTACTTGATTTTACCAGAACTCTTTACAAACTGAAAAGCAAACAGATTAAAGTAATTATAACTCTACATCTTCAAATATCCTTAAATGCATTGCAGGAATTAGAGTCACTAAAATAATTGAGTTTAAATTTTTAACTACCATTTCTAAAAACTGTTTTCAGGAGGTTTGTTTGTTTTTTTAATAATTTGCTGATAATGCCTGATCTTTCTTAAAAGAAATTAAGACAACAAGAGTTATATAAAAAAAACAAAAAGCAAGCCACAGAATTTTACTTACAGTCAATTGTACATCTGACCTGGAAAAGAAAAATAAATAACAGAAATTAAAACTTATAAAATACCAGAGGTTCAAATAAAAAAAAGACAGGTTTAATTAACATGGGGGTGGGAGGAGAAATAATTTTTACAAAAACCCGACTATTCAATCTGCAAAAGAAGTACCTAAAAATACCCAAAAAAATCAACATAAAAATAACACCAAAATTATACCAAACTATTAGAGGAAAAAAAAAAATCTAAACATGCTGGTAAAATTTTCATTTCCGCTTTTTCAAAAACTAGTTTATTTTGTCACCAAAAAAAAGTTTGAATTATATAGGCTGGTTGTTTTGCATACATCAATTTAAAACCCAAACCTATAACATCTTAGTCAAAAGACTAAGCACCTTTGACACCATCCCACAAAATATGGCAGATGTCAATTAGGTCTTTTTTATTAATAAGACTTTTCCTTTCATCGTATTGCTGTATAAACTTTATTACTTCTCACAAAAGAGTACTTTGCTTCAGAGAATGCAAATTCATTGTAGTCAAAGTCCAAAACACTTAGTGCATACCCTGAAATCTAGTTCATACATGTGCATATATCCATATTAGCAGTTGCCACTTAACTGCAGTCTAAAACCACTCTGCTAGTAATACTGACCATCACACCAGAATTTGCTCTGAGGATGATTTTTAGCCTTTCAACTTCATACTTTTACTTCAGAATAGCCATTTCCCTTCCTGCTGGTGTGCAAATTGGCCCATAAACTGTCAAATTCCATGTCCCTCCAGGGGCACCACAAAATGCTCCTTAAAGGAGTGAAATAAAAGCCCCAGACTGAGGTCAGCAGGTGCTTGAGAGGAAAACTGATTTCCTGGGACTCGGGCACCCAGCTGATGCCAGCAGACTGCAGCAGCCACTTTTGTCACGTAAAAAACATGTTACTGCAGCAATTGTATCAAGGATTAAATACAACTTGCAAAGCTACACATGACAAGGCAAAAACAAGCACGCAGAGGTCAGCGTCCCAAGCATAGGCAGGTTCCCCGTGTTGTGCTGGAGATCCACAGGTCACAGTGCCTTGTGCCAGGGAGACCTGTAGGCATGGGAGGTTTCTGGGTCTGGTTTTGGCACCATGGTGGGGGCAGACAGAAGGAATCTTTCATCTAAAGCACTTGAAACTCATTGTCTCTTCTTAATTCCTTAGCTGTTTGTGCAATTCCATACACTAACTCAAAAGAAGCAGCTATACCACAACAATACAATGGAATGCTTGAATCCCAAATCATTCACCCTCCTCAGCTCACATGTTGCCGGTCCCACAAGTAGCTCCAGGAGCAGCAGCTCCTTGTGGGACAGTCATGGGCCCAAGCAGACCCTTAAAAAGTAGTCAGAAGACACCATTAAATCTTGTTCTCCCAGTGAGAGACTACAAAAAAACCCACTCTCTACAAAGACAAGGCAGGCCAGCTGAGCAGAAACAACACTAGAAGCAATCCCTCCAGCTTACAGCAAGGAGAAGAGCAGCAGAAGCAAGCTCCAAGGGGAGAGGCGCCCTGCCAGCCTGTGATGGTCTCAGTGCCGCAGCAAGAAGAGTTTGGGCACACTTCCCAGGCAAAAGAGCACTTGTAAGCACCAAAGACCTAATTCCTAATCTTCTCTACCACAGCCTTATGCACAACTCAGCCCAGAACAGACATGACACGGGACACAGATGTCCTGTGGACAAGTGTGAGGCTCCTCCTCAACCTTTCTGAATTTTTAAGTGCTCAGTCAAACTGCAAGGCTATTAGGAAGTGAGGAAACGTTTGTCTGCACTTGGGTCAAAAATCCTTCTGCATTCAGAGCAGAAGTGCTAAGCCCTGTGGAAACTGCTGCTGAATGATGGAGCAAAAGGTAAGATTCCCTGAAATGCAGGGCAATCTAAAAGCAAAGCCAAAAGGGTGTTTTATTTCTTAAGAAAGGGTAATTGCAAAAAGAACAAAACCAACAAGAAACGTCACAGGACTAAGCAACAGTGATTTTTGCAGCCCTACAGACACAGAAGCAAGAGCCCGACATCATTTACCACCTGTCCCTTAGTTACTTTCCTTTCTGCAAAACTACCTGAAGATGAACTTGCTCATCTCCTACTCAAATTTTGAGTTCAGAGGCACAGCATCCTTCCTGAGCAACAGGAGCAACAAATATCACATGGCTGTGAAACAGGTATGGCACTACCAAGTCTCCTGTACCCCTCCTCCTTACCACCCCATTTCTTCCATGCCAGCTCCAACAATGAGCATGTTGATTCCTGTTTTATGGCCATCTGATCTAATGGTAAATCATGACCAGGCTGCTAGAAACTTGGTTGTACTGTCACGTGTGGGTTTCATTAAGGATGCTCAAACAACAAAAGGAAAGTTACGCTAAAATTCCTGTCACATGATGAATGAACAGCTTCCCATCATTCCACTTGCTCATCACACACTCTCACAATACTCCTTTGAGTTTCAACAAGACTACGGGCAAAACAAATAAAAAAAAAATCAAATAAATAATAATAAAAAAAATCACGTAACAGGCAGGCCTCCTTCTGAAACCCAAAACCACACAAAACAAATGATCCCATTCCCAAGTGTCAGCCTGCCTGACTCAGTCATTCCATGCTGTATTTTTCAACATCAGTCATGAACCAAACTGTTCTCCAGCCCTACAAGAGTATTTATAAGACCTTAATGATGATTTATACAAAACATTTGTTAATTATTTCAGAGGATATTTGCACTAAACACCTGCTTCTCCTTTTGTTTGCATTTAATATATCATGAGCCCTGCCATCTCCACTTTTTTTTTTTTCAATGTCCCAAATACCTACTATTCATAAATGCAGTTGGGTAATTTCTTAACTTTCGTGGAACTCTGGGTAGGGGTGGAACATCCCTCCCCAAGAAAAGACAGCAGAATGCTAAACACTGACCACTTCAACTGAAAAAAAGGAGAGATGCGTATAGACAAAGTCATCACTGTCATTGTGATGGTAAATGAATCTTTTCACGTGTAACACAGCGACGCTTAGTGCCTAATCAAAGGCTGCGCGTTCCAGAGGAGCTGAGGAATTCACCTGCATTTGCATGAGGTCTGTCCTGGGCTCCTTATGTGTGCAGTTTATTATTGACCAGGAGCTGGTTGCCTGTAATACATGCACAGTTCAGCTCCATCCTCCTCCGGTATACACTGGGCTGCCTAAGGAATTATTATTAGTCTCACAGGTAATCTTACTGAGGGAGAAATAGGAGGAGTTGCAGGAAAACTTCTTCAAAAATAGCAAGTGACTGAGAAGCCCAAGTCCCACTGATATTTGAAAAGTTGTACCCTCCAGTGAAGTTAGGGTTCCTGCACTGGGGAAAACCCTTGTGCACAACAGCCCACCTGCGTGAGGTGCTTCAGTTTTCAAAACAAACAACGTGGCTTGGTTCATGTAAATACAAGGTTAAGAAGTTGACTAAACAGTCAAAGTGAGCAAACCAAAAAAATCCCAGCCAAAAAAAAAAAAAAAGAAAAAAAAACCACCAAAAACCTTAACCACAAATCCTTTCCGAGAACACCACTTGAGGTTGCTGCTTACCATTTCTTGTGTGCTACCAGTGTGTGCCCGGCGACTCAGAAGAAAAAAGCCACCCCTCTCAAAGGTAAGGATCTTTCCAATGTGTGTACCTTTAGATCTTCTCCATCCACTCATCCTCTCAAGTTTGGAGGAGTTCCACAAAAATATCACCAAGCTATCACAGCAGTCTCCAAATTGCTTCTCAACACCCTTTCACGAAAGCAACAGCACAATGAAGATCACTACCCCATGTAACCCTGATCTCACACCTTTTTTTTTCCCCTTACTATGTCCACCTACCATTAGTTGTCCCACATTCTTAACTATGGGCTTCAGGACAAGCCACCAGTTCTAGAACTCTTCCAGAGATCGTGACTCTGCCACCTCCCTGGGCAAATTATACAGTGTCTGAACATTCTTTCAGTGAAAATTTTTTTCTAATTACTAATCGGAACCCCTCCAATGCAAGGTAAGGCCATTTCCTCTCATCCTTTCACTTGAGATGTGGCAGAGGAGACCGACCCCCTGCTCACTATCACCTCCTTTCAGGGAGTTGTAGAGTGCAATGAGGTCGCCCCCAAGCCTCCTTTTTTCCAGGCTATACAAAGCCAGTTCCCTCAGCCTTAGATTTACACAATCAAAGACATGCCAAGCCAAGAAAAGCAAGTGCTTTCCTCTGTACGTATTGTACGAGAAGAAAAAAAGACAAGGTGGATTGCGCCTGTGTGCTGTAGGTCTGTTAAACAGCTCACTTACCGATTTCAGTGGCATTCATGAATACTTAGCCTCCTTTATCAGGTCCTTACCACTAGAAGGAGGAAACAATCAACAGGAGGCCAAGTCAGAAGCTAACGTTTAATTACATTATATAGTTTCCTTGAAGATTCAGCGCTAGGGTTTGGGGTTGGTTTTCTCCCCCCCCCCTCCCCTTCTAGTGTGTATTTACTGTGCTAAATTAATTTTAGCTGTAATCCACAATAGTCCTTTTGTCCTTTTTTTGATTCAAATTAACTCCAGATGATCTCAATAACTTGATGCCTCCCCTTCCAATGAGAAATGGAAAATACGCTGCAGCAAGTGTCAGCTCCACTTGTTTTCCCTCTGGTATCTTAGGCAGGTACTCACAACCCATACATAAAACACCATTTTGTTTGGCGTAAGTGGATTTATCCTAGGGTAAAAAAACCTCTAATTTTAGAAGCAGTGTACTAAATTTTTGCAAGACATTCAGAGTCTTCTCTTCTTTTAACCCTAAATGAGCAGCTCTGCTAATGAGACTGCATAGGATCAGATGGAGACCCAGAACTCAGAAGAAAGAAACATGAGCTGATGCTTGTTATTAACTGGGTGGGGCTGGACCCTCTCAGTAGTAGGAAGCTGTGCAAAGCCCTGAAGCAGTCAACAGCCATACAGGCTATTTTGAGCAATTATGCAGTTTATGTGAAAGGGTAAAGACTATTTCCACTTTGCATGTATTTATATTTTACCCCTGACATTTCTAAACTCTGCCTTCCCTGAAGCAAGCTTTTCTCCAAAGAGACACCAAATGTAATTTTTCCCGTTGGTTTTTATGAAAACACATGAGGAGATTCTGGTTTGCACAGCACCTCCAGTGAACTAAAAATGCTGTGGAAGACAAGGCCTTGCAGAAAAGCCAAGATGAGACACCAGATGGAAATCTGTGATGGAACATATGGAGCAAGTTCTTTCTTCCTCTCCTGATTTTTGTCCAAGTTTTACCTGTATCTGCTTTTCAGATGGCTAGCCTAGGAGCAAGGAGTTTTCTGGACAACATATCCAAAATACAGACAAAAATACAGAACGGATCTCATCTGAATTGTACCTGTTAGACTGGTTTCTCCTTCCTGAGTCCTACATTCAAGGAAAGATTTCTCAGGTAAGTTTTCCTGTGGTTTGGTACAAGGAAGTGATTCACTTACCTGGGCACACATAAAACACAGAAGCAACAGAAATACCTAAGACCAAGCAGCACAGATTTTCGTAGGAAATGGGCTGACAATAGGCCAGACACCAAACACAACTGCAACTCACAGCTCTCTCACCACTGACCTTAGGAAGCACCGTTAGACTTAATTCCAATGACTTCCGGATCAAACTTTAATATAAAACTTTTCCATGTGACCCAGTAGTAGTTCTCTGCTTCACCCAAACCTCCAGGTCCTCATTAATTGCAGGCCGTAGGTGCTGCAAACCACCTCACAGTAGTCAGATCACGCCAACTGAGGAAAAAATAGAACTTCCTCCCAGAGAAAGGCTGAAATGTTTCAAAAACTTTAAATAATTTGGATAAACCCACTGTCACTGTAGCCATGTAAGTCGTACACGTAATGTCTTTTCAGAGACGATCCTGCTGAAGGAGTTCATAAAGAGAACAGTCTGCTTATTTGACAATGGCAATGAGTAATATTTAAAACAACTACTTACTAAACCCCAAATTGTTACTCTGCTCAAGTTACATGTCATGCTGACATGGGAGGAACTGCAGCCAGATGCACAAGAGCAATGCCTGAACTGAGAAACCTCCTCTTCTAAGAGGAACTTTTGGTTAACACTGCCAGTTGCTTTCTTCCAAAACTAAGGAAGCATCAGCCTTTATTTTATGTGAACAAGCCACATTCCTGCATGTAGCTCAAGAGCACTATTTTTTCACTCTGAGTCATTACTCAGGCACACCCTGGAAGAAGGAGGATTCAATGGGGGGGAAAAAAAAGGGGGGGGGGGAAGAAAAAAAAGAAAAAAAAAACCACCACCAAACCCTGGTGGCAATGACACAACACTAACTGTCGCCAAGTCAGCAGGGTTGGCCACCCAGACACCGTGGAAAACCCACACCAGCGCCAGCAGCCGCCTGGCCTTTGCAGCACAGTCACGCAAGTGAGCAGCATTTCCTGACAGAGCCCTATTTCAGATCTGCTTAGCTGAGAGCAATTGGGACTCGCAAGTTTCTCTCTTATCACAAGTAGATTTCACTTTTCCGTGCCAGACGCTTTGGACTCTGCACAGTCTTTGCTCGGGGAAGTGTTAAAAGATACTTTACAAGGAGAATACCATTGAGCTGGATTTGGTTTGAGAGTTTTCCAAATAAAACCAGTCGCGAAGGGATTTTAAAACTTGCACAAAAGCTCAAAGACAACATCAAGAAAGATTATTTACACTGACAATAAAGACCAAATTTCTCATCTATGACACCCTGTCTGATGGCAGGCCTGTGAAAGCCTACATAGAGCTCAAAACTCTCTTGTTAGAGAAAAAAATCCTTTTTTTTGGTGGCAGTCTTGGCACTGGTATACGACGGCTTTGCTCTTTCCTGCCTTAATTCCCCACTTTTCTTAGTCAAGTTTATCTTTTTGCCCTTAACAAGGGCAAAACTCCTAATTTAAAAAGCAATGAGGTGTGCAGCTGGGAGAAACCAGCCTGTGACCACTGCCCGAAACAGAGACCTCTCGGTCTAACCTTCATCTCTTCCTTCACGCTCTGTTAACGTTTATTACCACTTATTTACGCTCCTTCGGCACATTCAGTTCTAACTCCGTGTAAAACGCTCCACTAGAATCCAAATACACTACCAGTGCGGCACTGCCTTTGCCCCGTAGCTGGGTGAATCTATCCAAAGGGAGGGAGGAAAGCAATCCTTCCTCCCCATCTCCAAACAGCACCTCTGGTTGGGTAATGCAGTCCGAGACCACTAGAGGCCCCAGTGAAACCATCTAACTTCAGCCTGAGAGACTTAACAGCAGGGAAATTGGCCTAAATTCCCATCAAAGTGGACACTCTGTAAAGTACAGGGCTAAGGGTGATCATGTTAGAGTGTAAAGTGTGATGCAGGCGTTAACACCAGCTCAGATGCAGATTGCAGGAGATAATGACACCACACTGAGCTGGTTTGGGCAGGCTTACTGCACCTTCAAGCATCACAAACCTGTCACGAGGGAAGTAGTTTTATGCAATAAATTACGGGCAGGACCTTAGGATTTCTTCACAGTGCTTATTTACTACATATTACATCATCACCTGCACTGGTTTGTGGTGAATCTACATTTTTTGATGGGACCTAAAAGCAGAGTAGTATCTGACTGACTTTTCCAAAACAAATGCAAGTTGCCTTATAGCAAAAAATGTGATGTTAAACCTTTTCCAGCTCCAAAGTAAGTCACAGATCTGGCTGATCTACAAGGATCAGATTATCACAAACACAAATAATTTGATTAAACCAGTTTTCCCATATGCTGTTTTCACACAGCAACATGGGGCTGAAGGGATACCCTTGAGGGTTGCCTGCAACTGTCAGCCCATCTAATCCTTTAATGAATTTAAACTGTAGCAAAAGACAAATGGACTGCAAGCGTTCAAAACATGGAGTAGTACTCCTGGGAGGGAACAAAAGATGTCATTGTACAGCTCCAGTAAGTTCATCTAGGGCTCTGGTAGAGTCTCTCTTTTCCTCCTCTTTGAACAGAAGCTGAATAGAAACGGGAATGAGAATTGGCTCCGCCATCACCCCATCGCCAGACTCGCCTCTATGAATACACTGAGGCTGCATGAGAAGTTATTCAGTGACAACAACATGGGCTCTCTCTCATTTACCAGTCAATAGACATGTCTATCAAAGGTCAACTTCATGGCCATCTGGGAGGACTGGGTATGGAGGAAAAAGGCTGGATGATGCAGGGTCAGAACCAGAGATCAAACCGACACTGCAGCCTGACCAGCTGCAAACTTTTTGTTCTAAAAAAATAATATCCATGGCTTCTTTCTCCTTCCAAGACACACGAAGGAGTTCCTGCTGATCTGTATATTTGGCTTAGCTCTAATACAGATCAAACAGCTAGTAGCTCATTTCAAACTCTTATATTTAAGAGGAAGATGTTTACATTATTATCAGTCTTGAAACATGTTATTTTCAAATAAATTAGATATTATATCAATGTGCAGTGTTTGCTTAGCCTTGTACATCACTTGAAAAAAGAAAAGAAACCAGCACAGAAAGCCTTCAAAACTAACAGTCAATTTTCCCAACATTTTGTTGTTCTTTGCTTACATCAATAGTACCACTGATGTGGCTTCCAATAGCTTTTGCTATTTCCATCCAACTACAGATTTTCTGCTACCTATAATACAGTCAGAATACAAAAAAATACCTCTTTCCATTGCATGGTCTTGACAGAAAAGCCCAAAGTTTTCATAAAAGATTACTGAAAATAATCTTTTAAAAAACACAATTCAATGAAGGAGAAATATTCCTTAAATTTACCCAATTTCATCCAAGCTTGTTGTATTGCCATCAAATTGGTATCCACTACCAGTGAATTTAATGATGAAGCACAACTATTTCAATCAGAAATTCAATTCCACTTGATGACAGTTCTTGCAAATTTTAAGCACGCAAGATGTTAAAAAGGAAATTTTTATACAAGTTCTGAAGACACATACATATATTTTTTTATACAGGCAGCCTTATGATTAACAGATCACCTTGGCAAAATACTTTAAATGCACTTTGAAGTTTTATTAGAAGTACTGGCACACTGTTAGGTACGGTTGTGTCACACAGGCCTCCGCAGCACCTGACAGTATTACCCTAATGGAAAGTCAGAAAGGAGCAGCAACAAGTGCAGTACCACCCTCCAAGCACTTTGGCAGGTTCTCACTTTGGCAGTCTGCAGCAGCAACTGTTGCCTCAACTGTGGCCGAGAAAAAGAAGTGAGATATTAAGAAGTACTAACACTAGTCAGGCATCGACTCTGCAGAAGAGAGTGGGGGCAGGGGAGGGCATTACTGGTATTTCTCTTTTTCTTATATATACTATTAACCCCTTCAGTGCAATTATTTTTAAAGCATATTTGAGACAGTTAGAAATTCAAATTGATGGATGAGCCCCAGGTATCCTGAATGTATTTTAGACAGCCTCTCTTAATGCTCACATTCAAAATGGCAGGGTAAAAGGTGAGTACCAGGTATTACAATCAACCCTCATCCTTCCTCTTCATTTTTGCTGCATCTTCAACAACACACCAATTAATTCCTTCAATTAATTATTCCTTGACTTAAACTGAAAGTCCCAAGAGTATATTTGATTTTATTTCACCCAGATTATATGTTCAACATATAATTAGATATATTCTCTTTTGCTCCTCTGTCCTCAACAGCCCACAAACACAGAAACTANATAAAAAAAAAATCACTATTTCTCTGAAAGGTTTCTAACCTTGAGCTAAACTATACAAACTGTTTTCCTGCACCACTACAAAAATCCTGAGAAACCCTGAAGGACAAGAACTTTATGATTCAAACACATACAGGTTTATATGGGTATCATGTTAAAGATGAAACAATGCCTACAACAAACAGCAGCAAAGCATTTCCATACAAGAGAATAACAAATGGCAGTAAACATTTCCAAATCAGACACATTTCTTTCTGACCTGATGTTCAGTGTTTAATTTTTTATACTTTGCAATAGCTTAAGTATAATAGCTCTATCATATTCAGGGAGGAAACAAGGACATATCCCAAACCAGCTAGCTAGAGAACACTCACTGCTATTACTCATTTGCTAAAAACACCAAACAAACACACAGAAAAACCCAATCCACCAAACCAATACCCCTCTCCCCCACAAAAACCCCCCACAAACAGGTAAGGCTACGAAAATAGTGCTCAAGTACTGCATTAAAACATACCCAGTCCACGAATGGAACTTTGATTTATCTGCTAAAAATAGGCTTCTAAAGTTTCTCATCTGCATGTTTAAGGCTGACAAGTCCCAAAGCTTTGACTAGAAAACCCATGTAAATGTGTCTGCATGTCCGGAGCAAAAGCTTTGGAGAATGTTACAGGAGAAACCCTTCTGTTCACTGTGATGCGTTTTTACCATGCACACATGGGGCAAAGCTTCATCTTCCCACTCAAACACTAAAGCCACATTAAACTACCTTTAAGACAAAGATCAAACTAAGTCCTCCAGGCCTTGCATCGTATTTGACGTGCATGTCACAGAAGGCTAAGTCATTTACTGTATTTGCTCATGTATAGCCAGATTTCCCTCAGATTAGGGGGATAACATACCTATTTGTAACCAGCTATAAACTGCTGCTTGCCAACAGTAAAGCAGCAAGGTAAAATGCAAACCTTAAGTGCACTGCACCACACTGCTGGGTGGGATCTTCTTAGGTCTTTAAAGCTAGCACAATAAAAACTACATGCCAACTCAGAGTGCTGAGTCAGAAATCAAAGCCTTGGATCAGATGTCATAAATAATTGACCTTTGCTACGTACCACATGGTGTTCACCTGCGTGAAATGAACAGGTAGGGGAGAGAGAAAAGAGTGAAGAGGAAGTTAATTGCATTCCAGCTGCTAAAACCTCATTATCTTGTACCTTTTAATTGATGTGGTTTTCCAGACTTTCACATCACCTTCCCTGAACTGCTCTCTTTGTGGCCTTGAGCTCTTTCCCCACCTTCCAACAATGGTTAAACTAAGAGTGATTCACAAGCTGGACTCCTTTGCACCTCTTCTGTCTCTAACAGAGATAGTCAGAACGTCACAGCGTTATAAAATGCTGACAGAAATGTGACTACCTGAAGAACAGGTTTGAATATAGAATGTGAAACATTTATAAGAATAAAGTACTGAATCCTTCACAGGCTATGGCAGCCTCCCATCAATCTCTAAGAGATACTATTTTATCGCTCCATACAACAACTACATTGCAGCAGTTCAGCTGCAGAAAACAAACAAACAAGAAAAAGCACTTTGGAACAACTTGCCTTACATGCAAGAGATGCCAGCAGAGTTTGATCCACACCCTCACATGGTTTGATCCCTTGCCTGCATGGCAGAACCTCCGCCCTGTGTTTCAGCCTCAGTGAGAAGGCATCTTGCAGACACGAACCGGGAAGAGTTTCACCGAGATGAAAGACTCGGTTGAGAAGACACATATAAATGAGACCGAAGGCAAACCAAGCCAAGTCGAACTAAAGACCACTGTTCACTGCACCCAGACTGCCCAGTGCAAAGCTAAAAGACTTTTCAAAGGACTGAGAAATACATTAGCTTGAATACACCAGTGCAGACAAGGCCCTAGTTTAGAAAGATGCCTGATCCATCACCTGACTCAAGCTATGAAAATGGAAATGTACCCGCAGACTTTTTTTCTGTCAAGGGAATACCATGTATTGGGACACATGAGCCTCCAGATGCCAAAAGGCATGAAGGCAGATGTCTAGACAACCCCTAAGGACTGAACATCTCTATGAAGACATTTTCTCCTTTTTTTTTTCTCCTAGTGATATATCCCATCTGCATGACTCAGAACCTTTTAAAGTCCACTGTTACAGCACGTTCTTCCCTGCACCAGGGTTTTTCTGTGTATGCTGCTCCTAACAGCAACTACATCTTGTGAAGTCTGTGTTCAGAACCCACTTTAAATGCAGACTTTAAGGTTTAGAGCCCAGTCTATTCTCTGTCCCCCAAAGACACTTACCAAAGCACATTCCTTACAAGTAAGCCAAACAAACAGAAAAGTGTTTGGATGACTAACGGGTTTCCTTCCTGTTTGAAAACAGAGGAGAGACCAGCAAGTGTGTGCTCCTGCACAGCGACCCAGGGGATTCAGATGCAGGCAGCCAAAAAGATGAGCTCTGATCATACAGGACACGGTTGCACGTAAGAGGGAAGACACAGCATCACTCATGTCTCAAGATCATGGGGAAAAAAAAAAAGAAACCACAAACCAAAACCCAACCAAACAAAACCACAAAAAACCTACACCCAAGAAAGTAACACTACAAACAAAACCATCCTAACCTCCCCCTCTCCCCCAGCCAACTAGAATGTCTTATCAGGGGATAGCTCTAAAATCAGGAATACGTTTATAGAAAACATTTCAAGATTAAAGCATTCTACAAGAAACAAATAGGTAGGGTTTGTAGGCACCCTCTCTCCCCCCTCTTCTTCCCCCAAAAAAAGGAAAAAAAAGGGAAAAAAAAATCTTGCACTGAATGCACTTCAACCACGAATGAAACATGTTTCATTTTGGAATGTGAGACCATGAAGTTACTTCTTTCATTCATCTAAACACTACTACTGTGGTGGCAGGAATGCAACACCAGCAGAGACAACCCAAGCACGAAAGAAACCAAAAGAATTACCTTTTTACTGACAAAAGTCAGCCCAGGGATAAGTACTGCAAGGCATGAGTACTACAGTAAAAGAGAATAATTAAATGGAAAACTCTCTGTAAACATCTGTAATTTTTTTGATCCAACATCTGCCACTAAATATTTCCTAACCAATTTCTCAAAAACTGAAGTTAGATATGACTTATCAGAATTCAACCTTCATATTTAAACAAATTGCACTTATGGTGTTGTTAACTCAAAGTATTTGTATTGCAGTTTAACCAAAACTCTCTCATCTGAATAACATCCTTTGTACCCAACACTGGAATTACCCATACTGGAGACAGTAGAGTGAAACAACTGAAAAAGGAGCTAGTATTTTATTTTTTCTACTTTTGATCCTGATTTAAGTAGAATTGCATCCTGAAAGATATTTCCAGTTTTCCTAATATCCCTTTTATCTTATTTCAACAGACACTGTATGAAGATTCCCCCATCCCCAAATACTATCACAGTAACATTTTATGCTCTGACATTGTTCTTTCACATACCTCTCCCATGCCATATGAGCATTTCATGTATCTATCAATTCTTAGCCCTTATAATACGCAACCCATGAAGTTTCTTTCATTGATTTCCTTAGTATAAATTTTACTGTAATACCACCAAAAGAATGCAGAGCCTATTTATAGAAACCATCAGAAAAGCTGGATGTAAATGGTGGCTCAGTCACCCCAGAAACAGTATCTGCACAGCTACCCAAAATAGACCCAAAACATCACCTTTCAACTGTGCAGTATCTGCACAGCTACCCAAAATAGACCCAAAACATCACCTTTCAACTGAGCTGATCTTCTGCAGAACCAACCTTTCCAATAAAGCACCAGAGCTTCCTCCTTCATTTCAAACAGTGAACAGACACCCAAGATACAGAATACCTTTGAATGATTTTAAAATGCGTAAGAGTTTATTTACCTCTTAGATATCTTGTGTTACCATATCTACTGCAGTACCAGAGCTCTTGGGGCAAAGCACTCTTTTTAAAGTTATAGACTTACAAAACAAAACAAAAAAACTCAAAAGAACCCAAAACAAATAAAAGCCTTGATTGTGGGAGTCAGGTTTGCTTATCAGCTGAACTGGAACCACACTGATCCCAAAAAGCCTAAAGGCTATGTAACAAAGAAACAGGCCTAGCAAATTTTAATATTGCTGTTTCTGGATGGAAGAGGTTTCTTTTTTCCCCCTTCCTCAATCATTTATTCATTAAGAAACATAGTTTCAGGGAAGACTAAAGTATTCATGAATTCGGGCTGAATTTACAGAAGGGTTCACTCGAGGACAACCCCCTACAACTTGCATTGAAACCGGTGCAGGAGATTGAAATGAACTATTTCGATCCTGACAAAAACGTTCAGATGCTGAGCACTGAGGGAACAAAACCCAAGGCAACGAAGCGCTATATTCAGCCACAGTACGGTGAAAGTAGTTCCCAACAGCCAAACGGTTACAGCACTCGGCTGGCACGCAGCAGATTCAGGTGGAAGTCTCCTCACTGCCTGGCCCGCAGGAAAGGGCAAAGCGCAGAGTGGGGCCACTGCTCCCTCTCCAAGAGCCATCGGCCTGGCTCAGACCTGTCCTCCACTGTGTGCCAAGTCCCCCTTAATCACCACCAAGCTCAAAACACATTCCTGCTGTAAGGGAGACCCGAGTTCAAGGCCTAATGAAGAAAGAGAGCTTCAACAAAAGACAAACAGGGATGTACCACGGGGAAAAAAATGGGCTGCCCTCCTCTCCCCCTGTCTTACCCTCAACTCCTTCCCCTGTGGCTCTTGAGTTTAAACACAAACCACACAGGCAAGAAAGAAGCCCAAGCTAAACCACTCTAACGTGAGGTCACGCCGAACAGTCAAATGAACTTGCCAAATTGGGGGTTTCTGTGTTTCTGTAAGACTTCCCCCATTCCCACCCTCCACCCTCACCACTTAGTTGAATTGCCACAATTTTTCCCTTTGCAAGTATTTTTCGGGGGGAAGGCTGTTTTCCCATATCTATGACACCAAATGCAAAAATAAAGATGTAGATTTTTTGTTTTCTTCTTATGTTGTACTGAAAAAAAAAAATCCGTTTACTGCAGAACTGCATGCACTTAAGAGAAGGTGAGTCTGGGACACATATTTGATCAGCACATAGAGTCCAACAGCTCTGCGAGCAGACAATACTGTAAAAACAAATAAGTGTTAAAAGAAGCACAGGGGAAAGGCATTTTTTTGCACACCAGGGTGGGGAGACAGCAAAGTGCAAATGACAGGGATAGACTGTTCTTTTTCACACAGAATCAACCAGTAGAAAAAGACCTCTGAGATCATCAAGTCCAACCTATGACCGACCACCTTTTCAATTAGATCATGGCACTAAGTACCACTTCTAGCCTTTTCTTAAACTCCTCCAGGGACAATGACTCCACCACCTCCCTGGGCAGTCCATTCCAATGCCCGATCACCCCTTCTGTGAAGAACTTCTTCCTAGTGTCCAACCCTAAACCTGCCCTGGCACAGCTGAAGGCTGTGCCCTCTTGTCCTATCGCTGTTTGTCTGGGATAAGAGACCGACCCCCACCTGGCTACAACCTCCTTTCAGGTAGTTTTAGATTGACAAGATCTCCCCTGAGCCTCCTCCTTTCAGATTAAACAACACCAGCTCCCTCAGCCACTCCTCACAGGACTTGTGCTCCAGACCCTTCACCAGCCACGTTGCCCTTCTTTGGACACGCTTCAGCACCTCAAAATCCTTCCTAAATTGAGGGTCCAGAACTGGACCCAGCTCCTCTTTGTTTAGCTTTCTGCATAATCCCACTAAACAGCAGTAATTTGGAGAACAGAGTTAAATTCCTCTGTCAGAGGCCACTCACTACATACCCCTCACCCAAATGCAGTTAAGAGCACAAGGGTAAGAAAGACACTTGTTACTTTCTACTGCTCAGGGTGGGACTAAATGCTACTCAACAAGCCTATATAGAGACATCTAAAACACATTCACTGAAATTAAGAGCCTGGGGAAAGGAAGGTCTGAAACCCAGCTTTGGGTTCTTAATCCCAGCTTTGCTGATAGGCAAAAATAGTGAGAACTTAGACCCAAAAGTCATCTAATTAATCAAAGTTATAGGCAGGAGAATGCTATGACACAACAACAGTGAAATCATAATGCAATGCTCTGACTCACATCATGTATGCACAGCAAGGCGAGATTCTCTAGCCCGGGGTATTTTGAGAATCTGTGTTCCTATATATGCTGTAACTGCAGCATTCCAGACCTCTGAATTAGGCCCAAACAACTCCTTTTATTGTCCTATCTTCACTGGAGATAAAAAACCACTGTGTTGCAGGTGCAGTTTCTTACCTAGAAAGTGGCCACTCATACACAAAACTACTCTTTCAGTACCCACATAGCTCTCATGAGGCATTATGCCCAGTTATGTCCCAGCAGGGATACTGTCAGTGATTACTCAAGAGACTGGATGTTTCCAGCTCTATGGCTTTGGACACAACTTGCAATCAGCCGAAAGCGCTGCCCCATTTACCCGAGCGTGCACATCTCTTGCATCTCTATGATCAATCTGCAAATTTACATTCCCCCTGCTGATAACAAAAAGTAAATAATTAAATACAAAAGTGGGGTAGCTGCTAAGGTTGAACCGAGTTTAGGATTTCTCCCATACAATGGCTTCTGTGAACTGCTTTTCCCACCTGCTGCTCTGACACCTGGCCAAGCTGGCAGGACCCTCAGCCTCACCTCCCAGTCCTGAGTGGGTGCATCAACAGCCTCTTGGCACAAGGGACTGGGCAGAGGCAGAGGAAAGCCTCCACCCTGCAGCACAGCTTTTTCAATCACCACTCAGCGTCAAGACTTCTAAAAACAAGATCAAGACAATGAAAGATCTCGGTGATATGATGGGAGCGAAAACTGCCCTTTTTTTCATGTGTGTGTGTGTGTGTATGTGTGTGTGCACACATAAAAAACAAAAGTTCCTGTCTGATAATGTCTTCTACCACATAACTCCCAGCTCGTGGCACATGCCAGGCTGGGGTGGAGAGCTGCAGGCATTCATGCCTGTAACTGGAAGGACACCCAGTATGTCAGTATCAAGAGTCTTATTTCCCAATTTCCACTCCAGTAACAGCTATTGCACAAAGAGGGGGAGGGGGGAAATATTTTTTATATATGTTCATTATTTATGTATAGGAAAAAATTGTACAGTTTAATAAAAATAATCAGTATTTGAGGTATCTTTTCTGTTATTGATTCTGGATTAATGTTCTGACAAGCAGCAAACCTCCATTTTTTGCAGGAAACGGGATCTCTTGTTTCTCCCTCTGGAAGAGAGCTGCTTTCAAATAATAGGGGAAGAAAAAAATCACAACTTTTAGCACTTTTTCCCCACAGTTCTTGCCTTCACTAGCAAGAACAAGGCTTTAAATATATAAATAGCCTGGCAAGTGTGTAATACAAACCACACCCCATCTCAGGGCCACTGTCTTAAAGGAAACTACTAATATTAAAAACCCCAAGGATGTGGAGAACACAGTAAAGCTTGCACTTGACATATTTCTGTATCTACTTTTGAAGAACACCAAGTACCTCACATGAAAATGCTGTACCAGGTCCTTTCCCCCCACTCCCATTTTATTTTTTCATGGGCAGAAACTTTTCAGCAGCTCTCACAGTCCCACTGTTATTTGGCTCCTCCTGAAGCCATCACAGGTTTTAGTCAAGAGCAGTGGCTAACAGAACATATGCCCTGGGGTTTGGAGGAGGAAGGGGTCCCGCTAAAAAAGACTCATACTCAAGAGTTTCAAAATGTTAAGGCAGGAACATGCACAGAGCACATCTTGCACATCCAAGGTCCCAGGCAAGTGCAGAGGAGTTCACCCCAACCCAAAAAAGATGTGGCTGTCCCAGCCTCCAGCTTGCTCGAGATTTCCAGAGCAATTGCACCAGCAGGAGCTGCAGTGTCCTCTCTTACAACTGCACACTTAAAACCCAGAAGGTCCCACACTGCCGAATAAAACAGAATGCAAACTTCCAAGCAATGCACACTATTTCTGTCGAGCAAGTTTTTATTATAGTTACAGAAGTTGCTGACAAGTAAGACCTCAGAGGAAGCTGAGGAGAGGAACCAGATCTTTGTGGAACTAAGAAGAATCAGAAGAGTTGTAATAAGACTGA
This sequence comes from Oxyruncus cristatus, assembly GCA_013399855.1. Classification (NCBI taxonomy): domain Eukaryota; kingdom Metazoa; phylum Chordata; class Aves; order Passeriformes; family Cotingidae; genus Oxyruncus; species Oxyruncus cristatus. The sequence continues at coordinate 1,722,982 of VXAY01003304.1, forward strand.
TAAAAAAAGAAAAATAAATCCCTTAAGGGTAGGATTAAACCGTGCACTTCAGTTATGAAAATTCTACGTTCAGGGGAGATGGAGAACTAATATAGAACCTCTCTCCACAGCTGAATTTTAAGTTCCTTTGTTCTGCCAGAGCTGGATATATCTACCTTTCACTAGCACTTTCCCCTCTGGCTGCACAATTAAAGTGACGGGTGAATGCAGCCTCCATGCCCCCCACAGAAGCAGTTTGCATTTTGTTGTACAACAGGAAAAAGAGAACAGGACTCCTCGAGAAGCTGAGACTTTGCTAACTCTGCCGAAGCTGGAAACTCCAACCTCAGCCTGGCTGTTCTGTGTCTGCTGAAAGCCTTTGAAGTAAATTCTTTGAAGTTGGCCAGAAGCAGCTCTGAAGTGGGGAGAGCGACGAGAAGGGTGGCTGGGGGGCCAGCCAGGGGCTTTGATTCCCACGGAGTCGAATCAAAGTCAAGCTTGGATTCAGCAGATAAATACACATTTTTTAAGAAGTCATCCCCTCCTTTTATAGGTAAAAGGAGACATAAGTCCTAACTTATGCTCACAACATCACCACTGGGTCAAACCAGAAGTCTCAACAAATGTTGCAAGATACAGAAGCGTAAACTTATTACAGTCTCACACTGCTGCCAACATCACCCCTTGAAAAACCACATCTATGAGCGGACTGGACCAGGCACCACCATTCACTGTGAATATTTCTGCAAAAATGACTCAAAATTACCCTAAAGCTCCCTCCTGCATTTCTGCTACAGGAACAAAAGGAGCTGTTAATGCAGGTGTGATTTTCTCAGGGACAAGTCAGAGTGGGAGCCATTTAAAACTGGCCTTTTTTGGAATCTTTCTCCGATCCTCATATTCAGTATACAACCTAGAATCACACAGCCTGCAGTTTTAAGGGCTACAACTTTGGAGAGCAGAAATGAGAAGTCTGGCTTAAAGTAACAGCTTGCCTTAAAGCAACCCTGATCCACTGGGACCTGAGTACACATTATCCCTCTGAGCAAGGGGCAAAGAAACATGATAATAAAAAACCCAAAACACAACACACACACACACACAAAAAAAAAAAACCCCACACACCAAAAAACTGCAGAAAGTACTACACACTAGAAACATTCCATCCTCTTTATGATGTCTGAGAACCAAAGGAACAGGGGCAGTAACTGCAGTGCTGAACACATACAGGCAGTTTTTTAGCAAACTTATGAACGGGAATGAGCAAAAGTTTCTGTTGCCCTGAGTAAGGAATCAGGGCAACAGAAAGCCAGGATTTGGCCCACAGAATTCTGAAAATGTTAGGCATGATTTGATCATTAAAAAAAAAGAAAAAATAGTTAAAATGAAAACAGTTGCATGTAGAAGACAGCAATAAACTGCCTGAAATTTTGGGACTCTGGGTTTAGTCATACTCGAGTATTGCTTCTGTTTTTCCCTTCCCAACATATGTATATTCTTTACCACAATTAATTTCCCTTCTAATTTATGGCTTTTTGTAGAAATATTTTCTATTCAGTCCCTGACCAGCTTTACATAAGAACCAAGAGGACAGATGAAGATTTTCTCTTGCTGCATTTCATAACTATTTCTCACAGACCTTTTTACAAGCCAGGATTTTTAATAATCTTGGTAAGGAAAAGGAACCTGTCAACACTATCTCCTCTTCATTTTTGTGTCTTTTTGCAACAGACCAAATTAAATGATTTTCAATTTTGAAATCTAAAAAACCTTTGAAGCCTGCATTTAGCACATAAAGCTTTAGAGTACACATACTATTTGAAACACAGCGGAGCAAAGTCTCATAGTGAAAGAAAAACATATCCCTGTGACAAAAAAGATGCAGAATTTATTGCATAGCCCTGAGTATAAAGTTCTTTAAGGCTGCTGCAAATGGTGCAACAGTTTTACTTTATTGTGTCTTGATGATTTGTACATCAAATTTACAGAGTTTGCAAGATAAGTTGTCAGTGTCACTTTTCAGCCTCACTGGGTTGTGGTTTTCTGTTTTGTTTTGTTTTTTAACTAATTACTTTAGATCTGCAATTTGAAATCACTTAACAGTTTCACAGGGCTGCTATTAGGAACACTTCTCATCTCCTTGCCTACAGAAGCATAACTTGCAAGAAATTACATGAAGAAATATTATAGTTCTACTGCAGGAAGAAGAGATTACTCAAAATGAGCAGAGCAGCTATGAGTTAAGTAAAAATACATTTAACTGACCTGTTGACCATGGCCCCATACTGAAGGCACAGAGATCTTTATGCAAAGTAATTTCAGTTAACATGACATTAAAGCCACCTACTACAGCTTTCAGTTTCAATAGTGTTTAACCAGATGAAGTTTGATTCTTAGCATTAAGGTCTCCAAAACAGTCTCCAGGCATAAAAATTCTTTTTCCCCTCAAGGACAGCGTAACGCACTAATGAAAAGATTTTGAACTAGACCCTGAGCTAAGCCCTCTCAAACTGTGCACTGTGTGCTTGTGTATTTAGCATGTCATCAACACAATAAGCCAATAAATTGCTCCCTCTTCCTTCCATGCTTTGTTTTTAAAGGCTTCATTGTATTTTATTTCAGTTTATTTAAGCAAGATTTCTATCGCTTCTGGTACAGAAACAAGCAAAACTTGTTATCTTTGGAAAAATGAAAAAAGCCTCTGAAAATGCATCTATACATATTAATTGCTCTCACCTTACAATTTAACAACTTAAAACTCATTTGTTCACTCTAATCAGCAACCACAAATCAATAAGCTTTTATACCTTGACAAGTTATGGAAATGAATGACATCAGGAGCAGCACTTTTAACATGTCCCCTTTTTTCTAACTGACAATCTCCGTGATGAGCAAGAAAACCAGGCAAAACACCAGTCATGAAACTACTACTGAGCTTGCAGCACTTTCCTGAACATACAACCTTTGGGAAAACTTTCTCACTAAAGAAAAGCTTCACATTAATGAAAAACTTGAAGGCTAATCACTGAATGTTGTGGGGACTTCCCGCAAGCCCAAAGACACCATATCTGAAGAACAAATCTGACAGCAGCTCCCAAAGTAGTTTTCTTGGATCGTCTGCCCCAGTCCTGATGTACACACGAGGCTCAGCAAGTACTCTTCTAACAGACTTTCTCCTATTGCATGTTTTCTGAAACACACTAGACATCCGAAGTAAAAGACATGTGACTTATTTTCCCAACCAACTGCTTACAAGGATTATTGATTTCATGGGTCATTAGACACATTCCTGCCTTTTTTCATTGTCTCTGCTGTGGAGTGGTGATGGTAGCTCAGCATTTCCAAAATAATTTTGAATTTAAGAGCAGCAATGATGGGGCGGGGGAGGGGGGGGTGGGTGTTAGGGTGTGGATGACAGAGACAACACAGAACACCCATAGTTTTAGCACAAGAATTCCCTAAATACACAAAGGAATGCCAAGCCATCTCTTTCTTCCCAAAGCACCATAAGGCAACAGCAAACAAGAGGAGGAGTTTGATAAGGAAAGAGCTGCAGCAGAGCTGGGAACTGTGTTTGCTGTTTGCTTCCCTGGTTGTGGGTAAACATCCAAACGTTTGTATGACTGAGATCCCCAGCATTAGATTTGTGTGTAAACTTGCCTGTATCAAAATAGTTCATCTGTGTATATTTAGAAGACAAGGTTTTGCTACTTTTTTAAACTTTGTTTTACTTCAGAGGCATAAGAGAAATGGGGCATAGACTACATTTATTCTCTGATTACTTTTTTCCAGATGGAAATTCAAATTCAGTATGGTCAGCAACACCTCAAGTAGCTGAAAACAGGTAATCTACATCCAACTGTATACAAAAAGGCTTGCTTACATTATGAACTGTATACAGTACTTTTCTGCATCAGCTCAGACTAATGCTTTGGCTGGGCACTTAGAGCAGGAAGAGGTGCCACGTAACAATGGGAGAAAAGAACTTTTGTTTAGCTTTGTTCTTCTCACTCCAATCTGTGATTATTATTTTGATCCGTTCTAAAAGGATCAAGTCTGCATTCTGAAGTCTGCTCTGTGTGAATGAAGCAAGCCCCTCTCTGTAGGAGACCATAGACAAGGGGCAAGCTTTCCTCCCATTCCTGATTACACAGAACACCCCTGCAACTGCTGGGGTTAGCTGCGACTGCTGTCGGCGCTAACAGTCTGGTGCTCCAGCAGCCAGGTCCAAATTCCTGCCTACCTACATGGTGTGCCTTGCAAAGCCCTGCTTTGCTCCTCTGGTGCTCTTTTTCAGGGGCAGCATGTGAGCAGGCTGAGAAGTGACAAGTTTCACTGAAGTCTGAAACATTACTGAGCCCAGCTACCAACACAGGCCCTGCCAGGCAAGGCAGGTAATCAATTAAAAGGGCAAATTTTGTCAAAGGACCTTTTGAATCCTTAGCAGAATCCCTTCTGCCTGGCTCCTCTGACCAATGTGGACCAAACATAAATCCCAGCTCAGGAGCAACCTGCAACAAAAGCTGGAGAGAAGAAATTACACCACAAAAAGAGCCCCAGGTTCACCTCACTCTTTAACCATCTGCCACCAAACCAAGACCCAAAAACCACAATGGGCTTTTCCTACCACCTTTGTTTAAAAAGTTGCAACAAGAAACTAGTAAATGGAGGCAGAAAGAAAAATTCAAAGGCACAAAACCTACACTGAATAAGAGTTGACGGTATGTCTATCTATTTTGACATCAACATTTTCACTGAGACCTTGTTCACAGGCAGAGATAAACACAAAAGAAAGGTGGAGTGGGTACACATGGATGTAACATTTACAAGTGAAAACATCTGGCAACAGTAGCTTCAAACTGTCAGAGCTGTAGGGAGGACTTCAGCCAGCTTCATAGCTTTTCCTGGTAAAAACTAATAGGCTTTTAACTCTACCTTCTAACCAGAAGAAATTCCTTGCCAGCATGACACCAAGAAAAGTCTAAAAATCACCTTTTTTGTTAAAATGTGTAATAAACACCTCAGACAATGTGAGTATTAAGCCTCAAATGAAACAAAATGTGTTTGGGGAAACAGATAAGAGCCTTTGGCTAAAATAAACAACAAAGAAACAAAAAATTAATTCCCTAATGTAAACTGGAGGAGGAAGAAAAAATATTTGCCAGTAGATTCCCATGTTCTGACCTCTGCATGAACTCTAAGTAACCAGTCTGCAACTTCTAACAGTAACAAAAAGAAGGAAAACAAAAAAAAGGAAAGTGCATAGGAAGATACTGGAGGATCCCAGTCCTTCCAAATTTCGCCAGGCAGACAGGACGCAAGTCAACTGAAGAAAAAACTTAAGCTGCACAAAGCTGCAGCACTTTGTTGCAAATCACCAAAATACTTCACTGCAACTATTATAGGTGGAACACTGCAAGTCACAGACCTACACATGCCTTAGGGACCAAGGCCCATTTCCATCTGCAAGTGTCTTTCAAAGTCTCTCTATGGCTTGGGGTTTAGCTACATTAGCAGTTCAAGGTAAAAACAGCTTGATTTAGAAATGCCAAAGACTGGATAATCTATCATATCCCAGTGTTAATGATTCCACCTCTTAACTAGCGTTAGCATAATCACCTGCATCTACTCCAAAAGAAAACGCACTGACAGACAAAATATTCAAACTATTTTAGTGTACCTGAACATGTGGACGTTTTCGGCTCATGCTGAAATAAATAACAAAGCCCAACTGCACCCATTGAAAGTATCAGAAAAGCTACAGGAGATCTTTAGCAAAGTAGGTGTTTCACTCTCACATGATGTTAACAAGCAATAGCTACTCAAATTAGTGTGGACAAACTGGTCTTAAAACTGGCATAAATATTGGAATAAGGTAAGACTATAGTGTCTGTATTACATTACATATTTTTATTAAATGACAGTTATTCCTAAGTAATTAATAAATTAACCTTTGTCAATAATCTCAGGTTCAGCAAGGTACAAACATATACTAATATATTTCTTTCTCATATCCCACAGCTGGTAGCAGACAAGTCTCTAGGAGAAGCTGGTAAATAAATTTTGTTTTGGCTGACATGGAATAACTTGATCCTGCTACAGAGGTTTGCAACACCGACACCACACTGATTCAGTTTGTCTTGGAAAAAAAAAAAAAAAGAGGTTCTGAAATTATTTTAAAAAAGAAAACTGATTTTTACACTTGAAAGAGCTTCTAGTCTTTGCAGCTGTAAGAAAAAAATTGAACTCTGAAAGTCATCGATCATGAGCACATTGCTATTACCATCACACCGGGCTTTCATTTGCTCTGTTAAAATGGTTCAGGCATTTGGCTCTGAAATTGGCATTTGATTCCAGGTTTATGGAGATGGATGATATGACACTGCATAAGAACCTAAAATACTATAACTTTTCCTACTGCTGTTGCAGAACGTAGCTGACCCTACCAAATTCTGGTTGTTGCTAAAATGTGCGAGCCATGCCTCCCCTCAATGAGGCACGGTCACTCACCTGACTGCACAGTGAATTTGTTTAAGCAGCTCATTTGGCAGCGAACTTCTCTTCCAGAATAATGGGAATAACTTTCTGCTGGTTTAGCTATCTCACCCAGCCCAACACGGGGTCAGGCATGGGCCAGCAGAGTGCAAGGGAGCAGCTCACGTCACTGGATGACAGCAGGGAAGTAGATTGGTCCTTAGATTGGCTCAGCTGTTTCATAAAGCCTCACCCCCTTGCAAGCAAAAAGGAAAAGATTAACACTTATCCATCTCAATGGCATTTGAGGCAGGAAAATGTTCACCTTCCGCCAACAACAGACATTTCACAGATGTGACAAATATTTCAGTGATGTAAAACAGGTTAACAGAGTAATCAGCCTATCATTCTGCCTGGTGAAAGCTCTGTTGGTGGCCTACAAAATGAAGACGTGTTCTTCACTGACCAGGAATCTCAAAATCCACTCGCTCCCTGCCTGCCTGCCTTACTTTCCTATCTTTTGCCCATCTGAACCAGTCGAAAGACACGAGACAGGCAAGTGACTCCTCTAAAAATCATAAGGTCCTTTTGCCTTAACAGTGTACATTTCTGGACATGAGAACATTCTTTTAGAAAGACTGCTTTCAAAAGCACTCTCTACTCCAGGCACGCCAGTTTGTCATTGTCATTACTGAGATGCACAAGGATCTTGCAGAGGGATTATCCTCACAGAGCAGGAACAGCAAGCACCAATAATGAAATGAATGAACCAGTTGGCAGCCCCGATGCAAAATATTTCATTAGATAACCTCCACTACTCCTCAGCAGAGTTTAGTACAGTTTTTATTCACAACAGAAAAGGTACCATGTGTTCTTCAAGTAATTACTATAAATACCGCAAGAATTAACTGCTATGAAATACTTGTTTTTAAATAAACTGCTCTCCTTCCGCTGTGCAACATTAGCAGAGAAGACACATACAGCAGCTTGAAATAGCAGAACTTGAAGAAAGCAGGAGGAAATTTAAGCACCCTTTATTTTGCCTCTTCATGCAAATTACATATATTTGCACTTCAGTAACACCTAGAAACGGCAACACGGCATCGTTCTGCTGAGAACTCTGCCCGAGAACTCTGCTCGAGAACTCTGCTGTTCTCATTTCAAACTGATCCTGCCCACTGCCCTTTCAACCTAGCCACAGCAACACAGGAGGGTCTTTGAAGTAGTTGGGAATTGCAAAGGATTTCTCCCTTTCCCCCAGTGCAAAACATGAATTCTACTTGCTGCAACACATTTTTTGAAAGATGAATCTACAGCATTCACCAGATATAAACACTACATGGTCCAGAAAAGACTCAGCAAGATAATCACCTTTTGAGCCACATGTTGGGGGGTACAAAAAGTAGGAATGACCAAGTGAGGTCACTAACCCTTTCCTGTTTTAGAAGTTATTTGGTAAGGAGACTCAAGAAAGTTGCTGAGATTCAATGGACCAAAGTTAAGACTTAAAAAACCCAACTTTGCAAAAAGAGAAAATAAAGTCATACGCAGAAATGCAAAGCCAGCAGCACCAAGAAAAAAAAAAAAAATCTCATTTCCTTTGTCATAGAAAGGCAACAGGCAAGTGAGATGTCAGAAGAGCTAAGTGGTCACAGGCTGCAACTCCCCACCATCAATAACCCAAAAGCAAAAGGGTTCACTTCACTAGGCAACCAGACCTTCTGTGTTCCATGAGAAAGGGAGGAAATTTCACCTGGGGCAAGTGGTGATGCTGAAAATAAAATATAAATTCTAAGAAGAACAGAGTAAGTGACTAAAGCCCCTCTGAGACAAACGAGGGAATCAGAAAAAGAGGGTGGGATAAAATAATGACCCTGGCGCTCTTCACAGCTTTGAGTGCCACTTTGTGAAGTGGTAACTGAACTCTATGCGGCCAGTCAAAAATGCATAATATGCTTTCTTTACTGACATAATGAGAATATTTTCCTTATAGTTTCAATGAAGTGAATGAAAAAAAAAAAAGAAGTCATACAAGAAGAGAAGCTGCACAAAAGTCACAATGTTCAAAACAAATGCAGTGGCAGAGCCACTATCAAGGTGTGCTTTTTGCATATAATAAAACCTCATCATGTATAATCACAGAACATATTCAAGCAACGCAAAAGGCCACAGGTGCATTTACAGATTAGACAGATAGCTCAGTGCAAAACAGTACATGACCTTGTCCACTATACTTTTCTGATGAGCAGGAGAAAAGCAGAATTTCTGCTGCTGTACATGCGAAACAAATTGTACTACTGTAATCTTTCTTCCAGCATACTCTTAAGTTCTCTCTATTGGTGGAAGGGAAATACAAGTAAGCCCTGCATTCACTGAGCTAAAGTTGCACTGTTGGACTTTCTTCTCCGATTTTAATTGGTTGAAAATATTTGTCAGGAATAAACACAGTTCCTGAAATCTACAAAGACTTTTGGGTTTACAGATGTATCTTACTGTTTACTACAATACTTTTTCCTTCCCTGTTACGTGCCTGCCCCGTGCAACACGACTGAAAACATGGAGTAATCGACACACTGACTTGGCCAAAATGGTGCCAAAAGCTCCAGGAGGAAGGACACACATTCTGGGGCTGGTTTTGTTTTTTAAAGAAGTTCCAGTAATCATCATGTTAGGAGTCACAGCAGCAGAAAAGTATCATTAAAAAAATACCCAAAAGCAGAAGAGCTGCTGCTCTATGACTTATTCACATATCCAAAAGGAAGTAAAGTTCACTAAACATTCATAAGCAGCACTGAAACACTTGAAAACTAGAGCACATACCCCAAGCTGAACGACACAGTAAGAGTGAAGCATGCCTTACTCTTCAATTTACACTTTATTTCATAAAGATTTGTAAGCAAAATACATACTCTGGTATTTAAGATTTCCTTAATATTTAAGGAAAAAGTAAGGAGCACATTTAGTCAGCTCTACAACTGCAGAGCTGCACACACACAGCTCTGCTGAAATGAAGGAGAAGGACAGGTAAGAGCCACCTGCCCCACCACTGGCACTGGTGAGGGGATGCAGAAGGACAAGTCAGTGCTTAAATTCACACCACAGAACTGTGGTTTTGTCCAAGTGGCTTCTCACTATCACATCAGGGCTGTTTGCCATGAGGTCAGCTGTGCTGTCCGTGGAAATAAGCATTAGGTGACACATGGAGAGGCTGCAGAATTAGGAGAACCATGACGCACACAAAACAAAGAATTCCAAATTCAGAGTAATACTATTTCTGTATGTATGGTATGTTGAGAGCTTCTCTGTGGCTCATGCAGTGCGTATACATTGCATATTAATTCCTCTTACAGAGTACTGCATCACAGGTGCTACTTTTAAGGACTAAGGGGAGGCAGTCGGTTATTTGGGGGGAAATGCTGGGGACTGTTAAGAACTTCTTTTTTTTGGATGAATAATAGTCCCTCCTCATCCCCTCCACAACTCAAAATTCAAGGAAGAAAAGCAAACACTGACTAAGGTGACTGTTTTCCAGTCTGCCTGTGCTGCTTAGAGCTACTCATTAACTTTCACACATATTAACCAAACAATAAAAGAGGCAAACTCGGTTTTTTCCCTTCCCCACAAGAAACAAATGAAGTAAATATTAGGTCTAGAACCACTAAAATCCCTCCAGAGATGCATCCTACCATCAACAACAGCAGTATGGCTCAACAAAATGATGGATCCTTACTATTGCCACAGGGCCACAGAGACACCAAACACACACTTCTGGAGCCAAAGTTTTATCTGAAAATTCCCATTTTGTAATGTAGGCAGATACAGCACAAGTGATGCCCAGAAAAAACAAAACCTAAAAATATCAGGTATCACTGACCATCTGTTCTGACAACTTCACGTACTGCCATGTCTATTTCAAAAACTCTATATATACACCAAAAAAAAACCCCCCAAACAACAAATCCCAACCCAAACAAAAAACTCAACACACACCGCAAGACACTTGCTTGAAATGACACCTTTCTTGTCCATTTGTAATGAAATGCACTACGTCCAAAGCAAGACCTCAAAAGTAGCTTAAGGGCAACTGACAGTGCACAGCCTCAGACATCAGACAGATTTTTACCTCAGCAGCTCTCAGGATTTAGATTTTGCCTTAGGCTTTAGTGAGGGGTCAAGGGAGACTCAGTAAGCAGTTCCACAGGTGAGAAGACAGCTAACAGAGGACAAGAGCAGTACCGTGAGGAACTTCTGACATCAGGGAGCAAAGGAATAGAGGCTCCTCCTCCACAAGGACACAAGGTGGTTAAGAGTCAGCACCCACTTGAGGAAGGCGCCAGCATTACCACCATCCAACAACACCAGCGTTCCTACAACTGCAAATCAAGCAAAATTATGGCAGGTGCTAGAGGATTCCTCCCCATAAAAGGGCTTTCTTTTTATTAGCAATGAAAGATAACAAAACCAAGACCATGAAGCACAAACCCCCCTGTTGTGACCCCTAAAACGATGCACAGTCTACAAAAGACAAAGTAAAATGGACAGAGCAATGGACCTTTCACTCCTCTTAATTCAATTCTCTCCTTTAAGTCAGTGCACTGTTATTACCCTAGCAATGAGACTGTAACACTGAAGTTTTTCAGCTTGATGGTAAAATCACGTAGTGTCCATCCATCTCCAATAATAGCAATATTGAGACAATGAACTCTATTGAGGCATCTAATAAGGCAGATAGTCATTTGCATAGTACATTTTCTGTGACTCTCTGTAATACAACATCTCAAAGACTCAATTCAGACTATTCTCCTTTCCCACAGACATTTTTAAAAAAGGATCCTTTTACTAGAAAAAGAAACAATGACCCCTCCCATAATAGGAGAAAGCAAAAGATAGGATTTTCCTGCCTACGATGGGTGCACACTTTTGCCTGTGTATTTTTATTTGGTTGGGCTTGCCCTTTTTTTTTTTTTAACTCTATGTGCTTTTCATCTCTCTTGTGGCTTGAATGCTCAGAAGTATATTTCTGATTTTTTCTAACAGGCTTTGAGCAGGAAGCACTTTGGGATCCCCATCCACCAGTGCAGGAAAATTTAATCTTTAATTCCTGTCCTACAGTCTTTTTCTTCATGTCTTCACATACTCCTCTGCTACATGACTCACTGAACATTTGCTGGGCATACCATGGTTCTGTAGATACGTCAGCCCGCTTATGAGCCCTGAGTTTTAGGATGGGGTTTGCAATACAGTACTTGGGTAAACTTGACAAATCACTTCCTCTCCAACAGGGTGTAACAGCCTTGAAGAAAATGCACACGCACATAATGTACACTGTGCCTCAAAGTTCAGCTCAAATAAGGTCTCCAAGTACTGCCATATAGAAGCAGCAACAATTACGCCCTTGCTTTTCATAATCCTTCTGCTTTCTCCTCTTTCAATAAATAAGCCTGGACTTAGTCAATGTTTTACTTCACACAAGGAAGCACATGTATTATTCCTGGAGGTAGTTAAGTTACCTCTACCTATACAGGAAGAACACACACTCAACATACCGCTTCACTCTACTAAAACAGCTCCTGTCTGATCTGCCCTCCGTCCCTCAGCACAGTCACAGGCAAGCTCCAGGAGATTTTCCTAAATCCTCCACCCCATTTCCTCTGACAGTGCCCACAAAAGGAACAGCATGAGGGAATGCATCACCTCAACTCCCAGCCTGTGATACGATCATTACTCCACCTTTGGCCATGAACACAAGCTCTCTGCAGCCACCCAGGCCAGGGTGCAGCGGAGACGGACAACTGAGCTCCTGAAGTCCTTGGACATTCCCCTGCCAGGTCCCAGAAAACCAGCAGTGACACACACTCTTCAGATGGGTCAGGCATGACAGTCTCCCTGGGGAAGGCTGAGCCATAGCTCTGCTCTTAGGTTAACCTTGGGCAACTCAGTGCCGGGCCCCTGTGAAAGCGAAACTAGATGGCATTTTTGGCAAGTCAGAGAAGGTCAGTGGAAAGGGAGAAAAAGCTGCCACACAACAGCCCCAGTGAGGAACAGCACTGCACTCTTTGTCCAAGTTTCTGATTTTATCAGATTATGCCACAGTGTTAACATTGTTTATGGCCCTATTTTATGTCTGTGAATCACCCACTCCCAGAGACTCTTCCTCCACCCCAAATTATAAATAGCACCACATACAGAATGGAGCTTATGAAGCAAAGGAGAGTTGCCGAAACAAAATAATGTATATTGAACGGACAAAAATCTTTCAAAAGCCCTTCTCATTTATTTATAGTGCTGGCTAGACAGGCAGATTCCCACATTCTGTAAGCCCTGTAGGTCACTATCTCCATTGCTCATTCACAAACAATCCTGCTAATAAAAATAAAAACCCTCTGGTTATAACTGAACTTAGTCCCCAGCACACTGCTTCTTGGCACGTGCCTCTTGAAAAGAATCATTTTTAGATAACAATTATTATGTATTTTTCCTATTTGAAGGCAACATATGCCTAGACCATGATATAACATGACGTTATTTCTATATCTAGAAACATTCGGATTCTGTGACCAACCTCTTAAAGCTCTATCAGTACAGATAAGTAATTTTCTACCATGTCACAGCAGATCGTGACTTAAATGGCCACTGATTCTGTTTTCATAGGAAAATGCATTCTTGATAGCAAGCATAAAATCCATCATGGGTTTTTTTAACTCCCTCTTCAGAAATTACTTGCTTGCAGCAGGAAGTTCACAGCGCTATCATCCAGATAGCAAAACAAAGATATGTGACCAAAAGCTTCAGAGAACAGGCTCCTGCAGTTCAAATGACACCTTGTTGAACCAATATATAATGAGTTGTAGTCCCTAGGGCCCAAACAAGCACAAGCCCGGGTATTAAAGAAACCCAAATTCCCCTTAGTATGGGCTGGATGGAAAGTGAGCCAGCAGGTTCTGCTTCAGCATGGAAAACCTTCAGCGCCTGTGCTGAAACCCAGGCAACTCATCCCATCTTTCCATCTCCACACTTGGATGTATTTGCAACATGTCAGCTTCACACCAGAGAAGTATTTGGACTAGATACAGATCAGCCTAGCAAGGGACTGCTGAGCTCAAGCACCCACTCACAAATATACACCACTGCAACATCCCCACCAGCTGCACAGCCCTTTTTACAAGGCAGACACACCAACATCAGGCATGCTGGGGCTGGAGGAAACCCTGGATTTTTCTTCAATTACAGAGATGTGGGTACACAAAATGCCTGTGAAAAGAATCCCACCCAGATCAATTCAACAGAAACAGAAGAGCCACTGAAGTAAGACTGGTGGTGTTCTATTGATAAAATTCCTTGTAAGGGCCGTAGGTGAATGCATTGAAGTATTTCTCTGTTCGATTCACCATTTTTATTCCCCTGCCCTTAATCACATGGTTATTTGTCAGGCTAATGGGTTCTTAAGCAGTTGCAGTAGTTAAAGCTTGATGTAACAAGGTTCGTCTTTAAACACAGAGCAGTAAAACAAAGCACTCAAATGCATATTTAAAGAACAGTTAAATGTATTAATATTGTGGCTCTTTGTATTTTGTAGACTCAACAAAAATCAACTGTTTATAATCCTAACAAAAAAGGAAAATACTAGTGCCTGGAAAATATCACTGTAAGTCTGGACATCATTTAAGCCAAGTACATGTCTTTTTTTTTTAATTCTCCTACTGCTTATCTCAATGCAGAGTTCTTTTTCCTTTAGCCTCTTTCAAACAATACTTGATACTAAACAAACTAAACTAAATACCAACATAAATTATTTCTCACTAAAGGCTCGTTTCTTCTCTCCTGTTCTACATTTACAAATATATACGTGTGGGCATACACAGTCACACAGATGTAGATATACAGAGATATATCCATACAGATATCCTTGAACTGGCTAATGCTATTAAAAGTATCCTAATATCTTATAGTTATATGAAAACTGACTTAAGTATTAAACATGACTTTCCGGCAGAAAGAGAAAACAAGAGTAGGCTCCTCTTCCAATCACAGCAGCACTGAAAGTCAGCAAGTCCAAGCTGTGTGCCATCAGTTCACTATGTTACTTCAGACCCTTGTGCCTTATCCTCCACATTTAAGAAGGGAAGCTTTCCCAGGGCTCAATATATTGATTTTCGTCACTCTGAAATACAAAGGAGCTACAGAAGCAATATTTAACCTATCATAAGCTCTTTCAACATAAAAAAAAAAGTGTCTGTAATTATAATCTTTGTTAACAAGTCTGATCAGCACAGAGGGAACTATGAGACCCTAAAATAGGACCGTGACACAATAACAGCGATGGGGATCTCCCACCTAAGTTCTCACTTACGTACACAAAGGGGAAACAACTCAAAATCAGGGAGGAAAAAGGAATTTAATTAGAGCTGACTGAAAAGTGAGGCATATGGTTCACAGGAATTTTTGCTTTCAATTAAAACACTGTCCTCCTCCTCTTCAGCAAGCTAAACAAATACAAATTAAACCAAACTATTCTGTGACATGTATATCCGAAAGCCAAGATAAGCATGACAGAAAATTCACCATATACCACATGCAACTATAATCTGAATTCTGCAAAAAACATATTTTGTTACCATGCTAAACAGGCATTTATTCCTCCCCACCACCACTGCATGTAACTGTTTCCCCCACATTACTAAAACCCATTCCGCCCACATACCTAAAATTTGACTTGAGGTGTGGGCAGAAAAGTAGAGGGGGAGATAAAGAGTTGTAAAGAACAGGACTGAATTTTAGAAATAGACTTTTTTAAAGAGAAATCATATTCTGAAGTTTCGTATTGCTACAAATGCTAAAATACGGTAACAGCCATGTTTCTAAAATAATATATAATAGGGAACTGTGTAAAAGACTGGGCTATTAGAGAAGGATTTTCAATCAAAGTGACAAACTGAATGTATATACAGAGAGGATTTAAGAAAACAAGATGTATTTGTTTCAGAAACAAGTATGAGAAATGCTATGAGAAAGGCTGTCCATACTTGCATTAAGAAAACTGAGAATGGGTGGAGTTTTCACTTACTTTAAGTTATAACAGCATTATCTGTAATTGTTAGATACCCTGAAGACCTTTTTTTCCTTATGGTCTGGCAAGAAATGGGCTTTCTGCAACCCCTTTAGTCCTCCTTTGCTGAGGCTGCCATTGGTGTAGCTAGAAAAAGCTCACATATATCAGAAACACTTGGGATATCAAAATAAAAAGTCTTAATTGACTTGTGCCTATTGGAGCCTTTGCAGAACTGGAGCAGGGGGGAAATAAATGCATTATGAAGTTACTAGCAGTAGTGCTATGCTAAATCAAGCACTGAAAGACGCTCTGTAAGCACTTCTCACCGTCCTGTACGTGGAAGGAAAGGGAGACTGGGGAAGAAGGACAGGGAAAAATCAGGTGAAATAGCCAGAAGACACTCGTAAAGAAAGTGCATGGGAAGATGGAAAGGGGAGCAGGGACTTTAGCAGGGTAGCACAGCAGGAGGTACAGGCTCCACGAGCCAGGTGTGCATTGCCATGGTACCAAGTGTGTCATTCCCTGCAAGGAATGGTACCCAGGCTCAGCCTAGGGTTAGGATCACCAGCCATGTCCTGAGTAATGAGGCAGGTCTAAGGTCAAACCATGAAGTTAATCCTACGGGACAGGATCCAGGTCTGCAAGGCACTAAATGGGTCGTTTTCCCAGGCAGCTGCTCAGCTGCAGTGCCCCCCACAACCCAGCTGGGCAGACTTTAACCTCAGCTTAAAGCTGCCCCAAAATCCAAGCAGACAAACCCACTTCTTGGCAAAGCTGTATAGGGGGAGCTGCACTGGGACATCCTCCATCTACATCACAAAATGCATCCAGGCAAGCTGAAGTGTCTACAACAGCACTCTCTGATGAGGGGGCTGGCACTGAGCTAAGTCAGCTCAGGATGTTGAGGGGGAGAACAACGCATGGTCTAGGCCCTGCCTCCATCCTATAGAAAGGAGCAGATTAAAGTCAAATGTGCAGCTTTAATTCCAACACTTCTTAGGTCTTCTTAGGTATGCAGCCATAGAAATGACCCCTAAATTCAGACCGTGTGTTTGCAACAAACAAGGTAATCCCACTCCTAGCTAGGGAGCTTTGAACAATATCCTGAACTACATATAAGCAAACAGTAATGCCAATCACATCCTCCCCTCGATAGCAGTCACTGCAGAGACTGGAGACTTTGCTACTGTGTGGTGCAGGAGATGAACCAGACGGGCTCACTCCTCCTTAAGCTCTCACATCATCACGGGTTGACCATCAGCAGACACTGATTATCATCACCTCGTTGTAAGCAGCACACAGCTGGTGATTTCACATAGCAAGAGCCTGCAAGTTCAACGCTGGCTGTGTAGAAATGCCTTTTATCACTTTTAAGCAGTACCCAGATTACAGAGGATAGGGCCGTATTATCACAGCTGTCAAGTGTGCAAAGGTCTGAGGTGCACGTGTGAATTTTATCTCTCTCTCATTTCAGGAAGGGATGTCTCATCCCAACAGGATGTAATTAAAAAGAAGGAGGTGGACTGGTCAGTTTTATTTCAGAGAAAATACAGTTCAGCTCTGTGTAATGAAACAGCACATACTTGGGCACTGCTTCAACAGCTGAGACACGCTCTTAACTTACGTAGGCTGCAGCGATCTTGCTCCTCATGTCCACTCTGTGTTTACTCATCATCCTCCCCCAACAACATACTTCCTTTTCTTCAGAAACTTCTCTTTGCTTTTGGTTCCATAGAGATGGACATGATCAAAGAGTGAATACAGCCCAAGCTCAAGTAGCCTCTTGTACACTTGCTTTTCCATGTCCTCCACACACAGTTCTAGTTTAGCTCTCTCCACTGCATTAAAGCAGGGACAGGAACATCTCAAATTAGAGTCCTCCAAGCACCACCCAATACATACAAACCACAGACTGCCCACAAGACCCGTCACAGCACTACAGGACATCCAAACTGTAGATTTTGTTTCTCAGCAAAAAGCAGCATTTGCTGTGTAAAGGCAACAAACAGGTTTGTTTCGGTTCTGTACAACACACACTCTCCAGAGCTAGAACAGCCTGATGGAAGCCATTTACAACAGACATTTTACCAACATATTGATTTTTGCACAATCTCAATATAATGGTTACTATCTTTACCCTAAATTTCTCAGCAGGATCTGCACTGCCATGTACCATCTCTTCATAAGGTCAGAGGCACAGTTTGCTCCCTAGCATCCCGATGCCTCCCACTGCCCCAACTTGCTATGAGTAGCTGTTTCACAAGTGGGACTTGCTCCTTGACACACCAAGTATCCAGGGTGATATTCACTGTCCCACTAAATGCCTGCCAAGGTTTTGTACAGCCTCAGTCACGCTCCTACTCCCTTTTCCCAAGCACTCAAGTGGTTTACCACAGGCTGCCCTGTGTCTAGAGGTGAATGTCATTTTCGCAGCACAAGAACCCCTTCCCCATCTGCAACTGATGTAAGGAATGCCTTTCCTAGCTATAAACCCACCAAGAATTAGCCAATTCACTTCCAGAAGAAAGTGATGAGACCCCACAACCCAGCTTTTGTCTGATTTATAACCCATTCATGCTTAAAAAGGAACACTGTATTCACAAAATAGAGGAAGTTGTATAAAGGAAGCTTTTTCCCCCCCCTCCAGCTCTCATTTTTGATACAGTTGGGGAGCAGAAGTGAATCCTCGGGGAGACAGGTGGGGCACTATGCTGACTTCCTACGTGCACCTGTTGACTGAGAAAGATTTCTATTCTGAAGTCATTGCCAAGGACCCTAACCCCATCAAGATTCCTTAGTAGAGGCCACGTACAAAGGCAATGTCCCATGGCATTTACTACCTCCAGGTCACAAAACACAACTAGTGCAATAAAGGGGAGGAAAGTGTGAAGAGAAGATATGAGGAGTGAGCAGATCCCATGTCCTCAGACAAATCTTAACACAACAACCTACTCTAAGTCCTAAAACTTCTCAGTCATTAACTTAATCAAAGCTCCATCCGGATTTCATCAGTCCTATGGATTCCCTGGAAGATGAAAACTTCAGGAAAGCAAGAAGTAGGAGGTCTTTGCTCAAAAGGGAAACTGAAGTTTGGCAGTATCTTATCTCCCATCTTTTCCACACATTTCTACAGGAGGAGACAAAAATGTTCAACTAACCAGTTTTCACTGCAAAACTCAGATTAACATAGTTGGAATTAATTTTGATGAAATCTGAAGACAGTAGTGACAAATACCACATGTAACAAGTACTGAATAAATGTCTACAGATGAGATATCTGTTTTCTTTTTCATCTTCCCTTTTTTTCAATTAAAAAAGTAATTTAAGAGAGAGAAGAAGCAACTAGGGTAGCCAGTTTGCAAGAACAGCATAGGAAACTCACATCATCTGCAGCAACTCGTCTTTAGCAGAACTGGGCATTACAACTTATTATTCTTCTTAGCTTGAAGAGTAGATGGAAAATAAATAAAAAAGCAGCAACTGTGTCAGTTGTTGTGAATAGTCCTAAACTTAGGCATCAGAAGAATCACTGCTTAAAAATCAGAAATGCATTGCACAGAATTCTGCATGCAAGCATAACCTATGGGGCACAGTGAAGGTCTTCAAAAATGATCTTCTGTCCAGTAACAGCACAGCAAACAGGCAGTGGCTTTGTTAGGATTGAGCAGGGGCTGCTCTGTGTGAATCACCTAATCGTTAACTTAATGACTTAATAACTTCATTGCTAGATGGACAGCAGTCCCTTCCTGCAAGCTGAAAACCAAAACAGTGCAAGTCAACAAAAATGACTCCCTTTTTTTTTTTTCTCTTGTTGGCTGCTCAGACTTCCAGAAATTTAGAAGAGAATTATTTTATTGGTGGAGAAGAGGGGAAAACATGCTCTGCAGTAAATAAATATCAGCTCTGACCTCCTGCTCACTCCTCCTGCAGTGTTATGGTTTGCACACTGAACCAGGAAATAGTTGAACAGATACAAGTAAAATTATGAAGACTGAGTCAGAAGACAATAGTTAAATAAATACCAGTTAAACCACATACCGTAGAACTATCTCGTAGTACTGGGAAATGAGTATCGCCTAAGGCTGTTCCAGATATTGCATCCACCTGCAAATATTTGCTGCTGGCTAGAGCTCAGCACATACACTCTCATCAGCAGTGTCAGAACTTCACAAAATATCGCGGACAAGAAAGAAGAAGAAAGTTAGCTTAATACAGAGTACAATAAACTAATTATATTTTAATTAGCTATTCTAATAAACTAATGATATTTTAATCACCAAAAGCATATAATGCCTCGTTGTGGGATTTTTTTTTTAGTTGGATGTTTGGTGATTTTTTTAAAGCACATTATTATAAAGTTAGTTAAGGATACAGCTTTTTTTTTCCCAAGTATTTTAGGCTTTCAATGTCATGACTATAGAGAGCTGATTATTAGTTTCTTTACTGTAGATATTTTACTACGAGTGTATAGCAGACATCAGAAATTAGAATGTCACAGAGGAATCAGGCACACACATAAAAGCTCAGAAGCAATTACACTTTCATTACACAGCCTCAAATCCACAAAAAACACGCTAAGACATTTATATTTTAGATCAACTACCTTTCAGCAATTGTGAAAAATCATTACAGCTGGAGAAAGAGACAAGAAGATAAAAATGCACTAACATGGTGCTGGAGGACTTGGCCATTAAAGTCTTGCCTTATGAAGAAACGGCCAAGCGCTTTATAACAATATTTCATCTGTAACTGTTAAGGCTGGAAAAAATGGCCCCTTTCCAAATGGATTCAACACATGAAAGAGTATTTTTTTCTGCTTCTGTTAGCTGGCTAGCTTTTTTATCTGGAACTATCTCCCAGAAATTTTAACATGTCCAAATGCAAGTCCTTGATAAGTTACAGACAAAGGAAAGTTTTCTTTCCTTTAATAGAGACAAAGGAGACTATTGTTGAGATATATTATATACATACAATTACCTGCATTGTTATGGAGATTAAAGAACAAAGGCCCAACAGATCTAATTCCAGATCTTACAGCCTTGTCCTTTCCCATAATTATGTCTTAAAATTGGATTTCAGTTAACACATTTGCAATGCCAACACCTACCCGTGCTTTGCATGGGCTTAGAGATAGTTTCAATTATTCTAACACAGATGTAGCAATACACTTAACTCATCACTTGATCACTCAAGTGAACATGTTTGATTTAATAGTACCAACAAAGTGTGGAGTTTTTTAGATGGTTGTAAGAAGTCTTAAAACCAGTACAAGGTTAATTAGAAAGAATAACTGGGTAGTCTATCACTCACTTAAAAAAAATGCAAAACAAACTTTCACAAAAAAATTCCCAATTTTTTTCTTTCATCTCAGAAACAGGATTTTGAACTGCAGAGAGATACTGAATAATAAAAAAAAGAATACTTTTATTCAGCAAATGTTTATGCTGCTCCTTTATCTCATGTGAGAGTATGTCAGCCTCCTTTCTCCAGCTGTCAGATACAACATTTATCAGAAACCCTGAGTCTAAAACACCAGGCCTGTGTCTGCAGCATCCACAGTATGCCAGCTAAAAAGGCCAGATTCTGACCTCAAAGCGTATTTCTCCCTGGTGCCCAGTTGTGTGGAACTAGACCCTAGAGGTGAATTCCCCTCAAAGAGTTATGCAAACTGAACCAAAGATAATGAACTTCCCCAAAAAAAAGAGCTTTTTATTTTTCTGGTGTGGGGGGTTTTGTTGAAGATACACATTTGCAAAGACTACGGAAAGGAAACTGTGGCTACATTTCCCATATTTCTCCTTTCCAAGAAAAAAAAAAAAGTATAAATCCATAGAAGGTGAAACCATCAAAGACCTCAATTAACCAGGCACAGCCTACTTCACAAAAAAATCATGTCAGAACAAGGACATGTTTATTGGTATTGAACTTCAGGCCTAGTATTAGAAGAAGCAGCTGACCCTGCGAGGAGATGGAAAGAACACTAGAATTTAGAAAGAATAACTCACATAGCAGGGAAATCATGAACCTGATTCCAAACTTAGTTACAAATGGATGATTATAATATGTGCAGCGTCAAGAAGACATTAGAATTCCCATATCTGCTTTCACTGGAGAAAAAAAACAGAAAACAGAATTTGATGATCTAAAAGGACCCTACCAATTTATTGCTGTTCTCGGCTTAAGGTATTTTTAAGTAGGAAAAGCTCCTGCAGCATCAGAGAGGAGGAGGATCTCAAAAGGAGGAAAACTCTAAACTGCCTTATTAACACAATACAAGTATAGATATGTAAATTTGATGCTGGCCACAGACACCCATTTTTCCCCTTCACAGTGTTTTTCATAGTAAATCACATTTTAATGTTTAAAAAGTACACTGAAACCATGGCATGCCTAATACCATAATAAAACCACTGGCAAGGCTGAATTAATCTCTTTTGATGGTTCCACACTGCTAGTGTGTATTTCTTTCACCTGCATCCCAGAGGGTAAGAGCAGAAGTCCTTCTTTTTGTCAGTTAAAGCTACATCTTGGTCTCAAAGAGGTCCTTTGCCCCAAATCCCTGCCAGCACAGCAAATTGGTTCCCTTTCCTATCAGGGCCATTCTTCCTGTTCCAGGATGTAGCTGGTGGTCCATTTTCAGATGGACACTATTTACCACTCCAGCATCCTCCCCACCCTCTCCACTTCAAAAACACACAAGGCCACCTTGCACAAAGCAGAGCAAGTTTATACAAGTGAAGACAAAGATGTGACCTCTCTTACTATGAAATCAGACAGTAACTAACAAGTTAGTCTACAAGTCCTCTGTACTTAAGCTGATACAGGCTGCAGACAGATGAAGCTCACTAAAATAAAGACTCATAGTTTTCTCCTTTGCCCATTTTATCACGATATCTTTGGCAAGTTTAAATTTAAAATTCCAAGGGAACTGTCTGGGAATCAGTTGTGAGCCACTCTGGGCACTAGGAAACCCTGGGGAGGAAAGGCAGCAAAAAAGCAGCAACTTCCATTTACCTACAGGGACTACTGACACTGCAGGCACAACAACTGCTTCAGGGAAGCAGCAGAAAGCTTTCCCAGTCTGTAAAATCACAGACGCTCCCATGCTTTGCTGTGCATGGAAACTGGCCTGCCCCAAAGCCGAGCTGCTGAATTCTCTGGCCATGGCCTGCTGTCCCATCCTTTGCAGCATCCTCCTTTCTCATCAGTCAATACAGCACTCACAAACCAATCCTCCACCTGGGCGTCCTTTGCACAGCTCTCCCCTTATTTCCAGAAACAGAGCTGGTGGAAATTACAATCTGAAAAAAAGAGGACTCAAAAGCAGGTATGCAGAAACAGACTTGCCAGCAGTGACCTGTTCATGTGTATACATAATAAAACAAACAAGGAAGATATTCAAAATGCTCTAACTTATTAGAATCCAAGTACACAAGAGGAAATAATGACAGAAAGCTCAGTGGAAGCTCCACCATGATGGGGAATGCAGAAACAAAAGTCACCAGCATTCCTGTGCACAAACACCCTCCAGAGACAAAGAGACAAACCATCGGCAAACAGAGCAAGATGTATAACATCATAACCTTCGCTAGGAGTCTTCCTACAGGTGTGCAAACTCCCCTATCTTATCACCCATCTACCAAGACAACCACGAATTATTCATCTTGACACACACTACTAAAGAAAACCCAAACAAAAAACCAAAACCAAACAAAAACCCCAAACAAAAAACCAAAACCAAACAAAAACCCCAAACAAAAAAACCAAAACCAAACAAAAACCCCAAACAAAAAAACCAAAACCAAACAAAAACCCCAAACAAAAAAACCAAAACCAAACAAAAACCCCAAACAAACAAAAACACATGAAAAAATCCTGCTGAAGTAGTAAAAGCAGAGGCTTTCAAACATGCATTTAAACACATGCCAAGCTATGATCCCTCAATGACCAAGGACCGGCTGGGTGTCCACAAAGCTGGTTTGCACAAATAACCCCTCTTTGGAGGGTACCCATGCAGGCAAGGTTTAGCCCAACTGCTTGCAATCTGGCAGACAAAAAGAAGACCCCACCAAAATATTGCCAAAAGGAAGGAAGGAATTAATCTGTGAATGCACCTAATCACAGAGCCAGCTGTGTTGTAGATAAAAATACAGCAGCCTAAAAAGGACAAGCCCCTCCACTCACCTGGGCTATGATGGGACAGAGGGCTCCAGCACTTCTGGGCTCAGAAGAGACTCTCTCAGAGCCAGGACCACATGTCACCCTTGCCCTTCCTCAAGCACCCACGGCCTCCAACACAGATACACTAAGAGACTGCATCTGCTTGCCAGGCTACAGACAGACTGTAATTTACAATAAAGCTTTGGACCTGATGTTCAGAGTCCTTACTTGATGATTTTACAGTCTCAGAAGCAAAAAAGTTCTTACCTTCAATGGGGGAAACAGGGGTGAAGTTGGCACAAATTATTCCTTATACTCAATCCCTGGCCCCTATGGTGCAGAGTATACAGAAAAATAGTACTACACTCTGTTGACAGCATTCTCCTGCACACCACAAAGCCAAACCAATCAACCAGAAAGCCATTAAGACCATCCAATAAACAAAACACCCAACCCTGCACGTCAAGAAAACTCCCACGTTCTCAACCTTAAACTAGAAGCTCGGATGCAGTACACAACAAAAACTTTGCATGCATTAGGAACTTCGCAGCGACACACTAAGTATTTCTTTTACTTGTTCAGTTTGGTTAAAACTGTACAAAACAGTAAGTCAGAAGCGTACCAAACAATTGGAGGTATGAGAAGAATAGGAAAAGGAGACTGAGAACAAGCAGATGGGCAACACTGGAGAGAAAAGGACTTCTAGGCACTGGCTAGGAGAGTCTGAAGGTCATCCTTATAGCAGTCCCTTCTCCTTCCTACAGTAGTACTCATGCCAAACACAGACTTTCAGCCCTCTTCCCCACACATACCAACTGCATTTGAAGTATCATGTAAAGCCAGGGCCAGTTCCAGACCCCACAAGTCTGATACCACAGCAGACGCCAGCACCATTCCTTCCTCCATTTATAGCTGTAGGTATAATTTCTTCTATTCTGACATGCAGTTAAAACCAGTTACCTTTTCTCCTACTGCATTTCTATAGGTGGAGAAAGAGGCTTTCCTATGTGGGCCCTTGGTATCTTCACATAGAGCACAGAAGGAAAACAGTGATGGTTGGACTGTGTGGTTTCTAGTATCAAGGGATTCCTCCAATTTCCTGGTGATAGTAGGAAAATAACCTTAATCCCATTCAGTGATGTGCCAAATACCAACATTTATGGAAGGACATGGACATATCTTTCCCTGCCTTTTCCACTGGATACCCAAAAATGGCCCATAAGACAACTAAATGAGGCCACAAATTTATCTATTTAGCTCTAGCTGGACCCCATATAGATGTCCATTCTTTGCTGGATTACAGAAATACTTTTCCCACTTAATCTTGGATTTTCTCCTGGAATTTTGGATTAATAGCCTCAGGGGGCCTGTTTACGTGCAGATACATTTGGGAACAGCTGGAAAGCACTTAGAGAAAAGCCTCAGTGCAGCCTTCCAGAGCAGTGCATCTGTTTTGTTCTTCTCTTCCTGCACATGCCTGATCACTCTTACCCAACACTCCTTGTTTTCCATCACTTCACACTAGCACATGCTCACCTACATTTTGTTGTCTTCCCCACTGCCAATTAAAGTCCTCCCCTACACAGTCATCTCCCGTTCAATATTAATTTCCTACTGATAGTTCCATTTAAGGCAAGGTTCTCTTTCATTCTCCCATTCTGACATAGAAGTAGGCCTTCTCTGATAGAGAAAATTCAAATAGCTCCTCCTACACTTCCAGCAGCCTTTCATGATGTTCGAGCTACTATTTACATTCAAATTTTGGAGTCTAACTAAAAGCAGTCACATGAGGCTAACAACCAGATGTGCAGCCACTGACTGTTTTAATAGTTTCTCTCTCCTTGGCTCATATTGGGAATCTTCTTTCAAGCAGGCAAGCACAAACCCCAGGTAAATGACATGAGATAGGCTTTGTACCTACAAACATCGAATTCCCAGTCCCCAACCACTCTCTAACATTGTCAAAATGCTCACTCTATGATACACTGTAATTCTAGTAGAAAGAAGGAGATACATAGATTAAAATTATACGTATTATGCCCTATGCAGTGAACGACCAAAGATTTTAAAACAGTAGCAATTTTGCTCATATTTAGAAACTCCAACCAAAAAAAATTACATGCCATGAAAATTCTCAACAAAGACTTGCATGTAGCTCACATAATTGAGGAAGTACTAATAATAGCGTGGCTGTTTGCACAGACAACATTTCCACTGTGGGCCTGAATTCTGATCTCAAACATCAAGAGGAAGATATTTTGTTGTGTGTTGCTGGCTGGAGACACAAAGTATTGGAAATCATCTGAGTGTGCTGCAATGTGCAGCCAGCCTATGCCGCTAAGGAAGTGCTACGCACATCCATGCCATGCTGGAAACAAAGCATCTATTGAGTACTGCAGAAGGTGCTTGTGTTGTGGGGTTTTGTGAGGAACATAAAGAAGCACAGGAAATTAACCTGTGTTGCAGTTTTAGACAAAAACGAAAGCCCTTGCACTTCAGCATCCACTGTCAATCATCACATAAAAATAACTTGTCCTGACAGATGAAAAGTATATTTCTAAGCCCCTCCGACACAAGCAAGCTCAGTTCACAGCTACAGCTTCTCTTTCTGGTCTATGTTGTGTGTGTTCAGGCCTGCTCAGGTCTCCAGATAAGCAATGCTCGTACCCTTGTTTCTAATAGTGGCCATTAAAGGTTTTACCCCAGAAATGCACACACAGTAGCAGGAAGGGAGCCTCACATTTCTAAAGCTTTATACTTTTTAAAGCCTCTAAATGAGCTGTATGTAGACCTGTCATAAAGTATTCGCAAAATATTTTTGTTAAATGGTACTTAGTAGTAAGTGTTTCTTGCATGTGCTGAAGATAACCCAGAATAATTTCACCAACTAAAATTTAGACTACTATACTGGAGAGTAATCAACAGGAATGATTAAAGATGATTAATAATGACCAATATATACCAGAAGTTATCTTACATGCAACATGCACACATGGCAAGCCCACATCTGAGATAAGACGGTTCTTCATTTAAACTCCTCAGTTGGAAATTCAGACCAGTAATTAAGTCATAATCCTATATAATCAACTCACATAGTATCAGTAGTTCTGTGCATGGAATAATCTGTAAGAACAAGCTATTAGATCCACATAAAAGGCATTTATAATTCTAAGCACCGAAACAAGCACACAAACACCAGAGCTTAAAAGTCTGTTGCTCTTTTAGTAGTAGACATTAGTTGTCATTATCAGGAATATAATCACTCTCAATAAAAACACACAGAGGAAGGTTTGTTTTTAAGTAACTCCAACCTTGCCCACTCTGTTGCAATTCATCAAAAATAAGGAAGATGCTCATCTTTGAGTAAAAGACACCACAGAAAGATCATATGCATGTCACACCCCTCCAGATCTGCCACGACACAGCCGTTCCATAGCTCAGGCTGCTTCCCAGTCCTTGTGTGTGTTTGGGCCAACAATGCTGTCTGTGTAAGGACTGCTGTCCCCTCACCGACCCCACAGTCATCTGAAAGGCAATGCAGAAGCCAGATCCAGCCAAGAGCCACTTCCATCCAACTTACTGCCTTTCTGCTCAGTGGCTGGCTGGGAGACTGTGGACAAGAGGCAATAGTTCTTACTGGCAACACACAAAGTCCAGCTCATGCCACATGCCTGACAGGCCTGCCAGCTGCTGTCATCTTCTTACACCACCTAAATACCTCACCAGGTAGTCCCAGGACACGTCCCTGTACCTGAGCACATGCCACACAAGTGACACGGCCAACTCCAAAATCTGCTTTAGTCTATGCAAAGAACAAGCATCCCATAAGGACCCTTATTGCTTATGGGCTATATAAACGACCTTCTCACACATGAGTGATCCCACCCTACCTCCCATGAGTGGACACAGGGAAATTTAGTCATTTCAAATCAGTGGATGATTTGCAGAATCACATCATCAGCAAGGACTCGGTTACATCCTACTACTCTAAGGAAAAAGCTCCTGGTGGGCCTCTCTCCCCACCTCTCTCTGTAGATCAAGCAAGTGCTCCTAATGTTCAGAAATCCACCAGGTGCTGATCAGCACTAGTTAGGAAGTCTGGTGAATGGAGACTTCCTTGCATCAGCTTTCACACTCACAGGTATACCTAAAGTCACAACTGAGACTGCTGTCTTCTCAGTAATGACACCATGAGCAGGGAAGCTCCCACCGAAAATTACAAGCCACACCAGAATCTGCAGATCTGTGTCCTCCTGTTGATGGGAACTCCGATACCGTTGCAGATGACAGGACCCACCTGAGGATCTACAGCTGGGTCCCAAGATGATGAATGCATAAACATAACTACATGTAATTGAGGAGAGGGTCCTTTTTTTCATGTTATTAATAATCATACTAGACACTAATTAAGACCCTCGCTTAGAAAATGTTAGAAGTAGATCATTGTGTCACAAGATTCAGCTTGAGAAGAAAAACTACAGACATACAGACAACAGAGCTCACGGTAGACAGATCCTGCAAGGCTACACCAAGGAAAATCCAGGCCTGCTCTGAGCTTTTCCGAAATGCTGGACTACTTTGATACCCAATTCAGTTTCAGCTCTTATTTAGAAGAGATTTTTAAACCTAAGCTTGGTACAACAACAAACAGAGATGGAATGACAAAACACTGCAAGGCACCTCAAACTGAAAGACAAAAGGAGAAGGAAGTAAAGGTTTATAGTAGTCATTGGCTCCAATCACAAGCTGGCACCAGTGTAAGATAGGGGAAAAAATTAGTTAAACTAAAGCAGTGGTAAAGCAGTGGTACAGCTCTGCTCTGCTGCTCTCAGGCAGAACTGTCACCATAAATTACTGAGCACCTTGGTCCATACCAATTCACACTTCTGTAGCAGAAACTGTTGAGGCGGGGAGGCCAAGCAGGTACATCTGGAAGCAAAAGTTCAACAAGCCCCAAAACATTAGCATTCACAGCAGTCATGAAGTGTTCCTGCGGGAACACTAGGAATCTATCAGCTGAGAGAAGCACGGGGTCAAAGTCTATGCCAGCACACTGTCAGTGGGTCACCTGGCAAGCGATTCTGATTTACATCACTGAAAAGTGTTCTTGGAAGAACATCCTGCAACACACCTGGGAACAGAGCGGGGCCTCAAACCCAAGTGTGCAGGCAAGGTCCTCCTGCTGCCTTGCATCGCCAGGTCTGCTCACTCCGCTCAGGGCAGGATTTTCCCGTGGAAACTCCACACTGATCCTGAAGGCTGTAACCCATCGTCAGGGACAATGCGCAAATAACCTATTACTAATTAACCAGCAGCGACACGAGGAGGGCAGGATATAGCGCTGGGGAGACGGGAGCCGTCCCTGTTCTACCTAGGGCAGCTTTCTGAGGGGTAAACAACCGGGGCAGCCTCACGCCCCGGCAGGAACCACGCGGCTGTAGCGCAGGGTCGCACCCCACCACATCCCCGCCGCCGCGGCCGGGCGGGGCTCAGACCCCGGGGGGGCAGGCGGGGAGCGCCGGCGGAAGCCGAGGCCGCGGGGATCGCGCCCCAGGTGAGCGCCGAGACACCCCTCCCCAGCCTCCCCTGCCCTCCCCGGGCGGCACCGGCAGAGCCGCTGCGGGACAAAGCCCGAGCTCCGGCCGCACACCTGCCCC
>VXAY01003304.1:1752825-1776657 GCA_013399855.1 Oxyruncus cristatus
GGAGTGCCCCGGCCCTGGGACGATGCCCGGGGGCGGGCGATCTGCAGGAGGGTCGGCGGTAACACGAGGTTAACCCCGGCGCCGGGGGCTACCCCGGCGCCGGGGGCTACCCCGGCCCCGGGGGCTTCCCCGGCCGCCCCGCCGCCGGCGGGAGGGCTCCGCACACGGCCACGGGTGGGGTAAGGGGCAGCCGAGCCCGGCCGAGGGGATCGCGGCTTTGCTGCAGTGAGCGGCTCCGCTTGTTACACCACCCATCACCCCCGGGCAGTCCCCCCAAAAAAGTCCCCTCCCTTTCTAGGCACTGTTCTGGACATGTTTTATCCTTGTCATCAAAAGGGACATGACATCATCGAATGCAATCAATTTTATAACCTTAACTTCCCAAGCTTAATGCACTGTTTCACATTTCATTCATCTTGGAGAAGGGAAAATGAGAGGCAGGGACAGTTTACAGCGCATATCTTTAATTACGGAAACACTGGCCGTCCATCATTTTCTCAAAAGTTTTGAGCTCACATGTTTGTAATTTCTCTGTCTTTTCTGAGCCCTCAAAACATATGCATAGCATTAGGGAAGCAACTACTTCA
The DNA here is from genome assembly GCA_013399855.1 of Oxyruncus cristatus. NCBI lineage: Eukaryota > Metazoa > Chordata > Aves > Passeriformes > Cotingidae > Oxyruncus > Oxyruncus cristatus. Next base: position 1,753,413 of record VXAY01003304.1, read on the forward strand.
ACAGGAGTTCATGGGAAGACTCAGAAGAATGAGGACATCAGGGTTGTTCAGCCTGGAAAAGAGAAGACTCCAGGGAGACCATATTATGGCCTTTCAGTACTTAAACGTGGCTTATAAGAAAGATGGGAACAGACTTTTTAGCAGGGCCTACTGTGATAGGACAAGAGGTAATTTTTATAAACTAAAAGACAGTCAATTCAGACTAGATAAGGAAGAAAAGTTTTACAATGAGGGTGGTGAATCACTGGAACAGCTTGCCTAGAGCAGTTGTAGATGTACCATCCCTGGAAACGTTAAAGGTCGGGTTGTACGGAGCTCTCAGCAATCCGATGCAGATGTTCCTGCTTATCGCAGGGGAGTTGGACTAGATCACCTTTAAAGGTCCCTTCCAACCCAAACTGTTCTATGGTTCTCTAAGGGCACACAGATACCTTACTGTTTGGGAGGCTGAGACTTAGAGCTGGAGCTAAACAGTATAGGCCACCCCTTCATGTCAATAAGATTTGTAGAAAATAATTAATTACTTCAGAAAAGTATTTTTAAATGTTAGGGAGTTTATAAATGAGGCAATAAACACTATACAAAAAGAATTAATAAAACCACCTTTTCATCACTTTCCATTCAGTGCCAAGCACCTGAGAATTGTTTTTCAGCGGAAGATTCCTCCTGGTAAACCACACAGCTGACAGAAGTCTCACCGGCTGCAGTGCTGACATAACTTCGTCAGATCAAACCCTATCATTTGGAAATTACAGCTCTAACTCCTAAAAGAAATCCCTTGTAGCTGCTCCCTGTGCCTGGTCAGAGCTCCAGTGGGTCTAAGTTGCCAAACCGCAGCTTCTGGCCAGGCCAGGTTCCATTGTCTGGGTTGCATCTGAAGTGCAACCGACTGCCTTCGTGGGTGACAGTGCACAGCTGCACTTGAGCAAGCACACTTGGTCATCCTTGGATCCAGCCCAGTGAGAACAATGTGGTAGCTTTTTTAATTGCATGCCTTTTCAGTACAACAACCAGTAACTAATCCAGTTGCCCTTGAAATTCAGTGGGAATCTCTCCACTGATGTAAGCAGTAATGGCAGCCAGCCCTGAAAGAAAAAAATTCAATTAATTAAAAAAAAAACCTTTAAAAATGCACTGAGAGGGCAAGAAATGGAATTGTGACATGTTCAAATTTCTAAGTATCTCCAAACTGATGTTGCCATCCCCAGACCCTAGACATCCCTGGGCTCTCAAGTTCACTCATTCTTCTCATCTTAAGAGGCCAGAAAACCCAATTTAGAAGTGAGGGGCATTGTATTTCTGTGTTAATTCCTTGCTCCAGAGAGCAGCTGGGCAGCTACATCACTATTACAGGAAGCTAAACTCCTTTCACCACACTGAGTCTGTCTGGATCCGGTATAACTGGTGAGGATTTTCACATACAATCTACATGGAATCTGTGGTTAATTACTGTCTCATTAACACTTGTGGCTGAGTGTATGTCATATGACTACTTGGGTGTCAAGTACCTGAACCAGGAGGCCTATGAAATTCTGGAATACACTCTCATTTCTAGAGCATCCGAAATAATTGAGGACTGCATTAAATTTGTTTGCAGAGATCTCTAAGCAGGGTATTTCTAGGACTGTGGTATACAAATTCCTGCAGATCTTTAATTTTAAGCGTAACTACTGCCATCAGTACGATTTATGCACAGTAGGTTAAACTGGCACACACAGAGCATAGGAGGTTTGTTACTGTTTCAGGTGTCTCCCTGACTGTCTATTACCAGATCTCAAGGAAAGGACTAACTCCTTTCCAGAGACATTTCTTGGGTGTGAGAAGTACTTTTTCAGGGACTCTACCTGCACAGAAGGAGTGAGCTAAGAAGATTGATTGACGTTTGAATAGACTCAGATATGCTGAAAGTGGCTACAGAAAAGAAAAAAAAAAAAAGTGCCAAGAAACATTGGGCACTAAAAAGTGTAAATATTTTGTGCCGTAAAACAGAATTGCAATTTCCATTTGATTCATTGAAGGAAAAGAAATGGTAGCAATCAAACTTTTTTCTTTTTTTATGTACAGATTCTGATGAAATGTTTGTCTCCTCCAGACTGTTTAAAATTCTGTGAGGATGTTCCAAAAAAGCTTTTCTGATTTTAAGAGCTCCATGGAGAAAGAATCACACGTATACCTGATTGCTTCCTTGGATCAATGGATTATAAAACAGATGAATGAGGGGAGAATAAACTAAATTGTACCTGCACACAAATGCAGTTCTGATACTTTTAAATAACCTTGAAATAGAAAAACTGAATAAAGGTCTTTACAGTAGAGGGATTCTTTGATTTTAGTTTTGGTTTGTTTGGGGTTTTTCACACATACACAAAAGTAGTAACAAAAGAGAACGTAAATTGGTACAAATATATTTTTGTTTATATATTAGTTCAAATGGAAGATCACAGCACACAATTCAGTCTCTTTGTGTGAGCTCATCAGGGACACAATAAATACAGCACAGTAAATGAGAAATCCTCCCTGAGAGCAGAGCAGTCCAAGGGAAAGATATTACACTCGTGGAAATGTTAGTGGGATAAATGTCTTCATGAGTGCTGAGGACCTTCCTGGAGTGTCAATCTGCAGGCAGAAATCAAAGAATTTACAGCACAACTGCACTAACCTCAGCAGCAGCTTTGGTGACAAAGCAGAAAGTGGCTAAATACCACATCTGGGGATGGTCCTACCATCACAGTTGATGCAGAAAGGATTTCTGATGTTGGGTGTGGTTCTAACCTGGTTTCTTCTGGGACAAGCTCTTCACAGCCTGTAGCCACAGGAGGTACTGGCTTGGGACTGCTGTGTAGTATTTTAACTCCTAAACAGTAGTTTTTTATTATTTTATTTCTCACATTCCTCACAAGGAATTAAAGGTGCATTGAGCTGCTGGCAGAGCCATCTTTCAGATGGAAGGTAAAATAGATAGGATATTCAAGGAAAACATGTCACTTTTGACAGTGAGAGGAAAGTTAACTTGAACTCTGGTTAGGCCAGGTTTGGGATGGTTTTATTTCGACTGAGGGGAAGAAGAAAGTTTTTATGTGCTGATGGCCAGCAAAGAAAATAAACTGAGAACAAGATTTTTTGTTGGCTAATTTTTTTTTTACACAACTTTCAAAAAGACTTCAAAGTGCAGTAACTGAAAATTACTTTTTGGTGGTGGGTTACACTTTCCATCTATGAAGTTCATTCGGTGGCCAGGTTCCTTTGTGTGGGAAGGCACGTGGGTGGGAGGATATCTTTCACATAACAATTGAATGGAAAATATGCATTTAAACCCCACAGACTGCCACACTCAAAAGCATTCAGTCAGCAGTGCCCTGGCAGCTGGGAGGGCCAACCATGTCCTGAGGTGCATCAGACAGAGCATCACCAGCCAGGTCAAGGGAGGTGATTGTCCTGTGCTGCCCTGTACTGGTGTGGCCCCACCTCAAGTTCTGTGTGCAGTTTTGGGTGCCACAACATAAGAAAGGTATAAAGCTACTCCTCCAGAGAACGGCTATGAAGATGGTGAAGGGCCTAGAGGGTAAGCCATATGAGGAGTGGCTGAAGTCACGTGGCTTGTTCAGCCTGGAGAAGAGGAGACTGAAGGAAGACCTCCTACTGGTCTGCAGCTTCCTCACAAGGGGAACTGGAGGGGCAGGCACTGATCTCTCCTCTCTGGTCACCCAAGGGAATGGCCTGAAGTTGTGTCAGGGGAGGGTTAGGTTGGATATTACAGAAAGGTTCTTCACCCAGAGGGGGGTTGGGCACTGGAAGAGGCTTCCCAGGGAAGTGGTCACAGCACCAAGCCTGACAGAGTTCAAGAAGCATTTGGACAATGCTCTCAGGCACGTGATGTGATTTTGGGGGTTCTCTTGTGCAGGGCCATGAGTTGGACTTCAATGATCCTTGTGGGTCCCTTCCAGCTCAGGATATTCTATGATTCTACAGCACCTGACCTACCTCTAACACAACGGAACATGTTTGTAAGTGACTCAAGTTCAAACAGGCAGCAGCCTTATAAACAGGTCATCTTTTACAAATGAAGGAAAGGATTCTGTTGCAGTAGGAAAGAAGTCATGTCCTATAGCCTGTCCCAAATGCAAGGTCTTATGTAATCACTAGGCTTCAGCCACAAGTAATGTCGTGAGTTGCAAAGGGTTATTGCACAATAAATATACATCAGAGTTTTACTCAGACTTGAAGAAAGGGCAAAAGGAAAGCCATGCTCAGTATAGGCAGTCGCTGTAGTATTACCAAAGAGCACAGCCATAGCTCAGCTGCCCCACACAGGAGAGAGAGCTCTGAGGTGGCATTTAGAGCCAGGAAACAGTGACTGACAGGATTCTGGGAAATACCAAAAGCTGGCAGCCTGTGTTGCTGGCAGAAATGTTTCCCCTTCTCCACCTGCCAATTTTTTTGTTCTTGTCTCCAGGCTCACTAAAGAAATGCATAGATGTTTCTCAACATATCAGTGGAATCACTTTCAATTACTATTTATGTCCCATAAATGATGCCATATAATCCAAATGAAATAACACCAAGCTAATTCCTAAAATTGGTACTACAAAACATTACCAGAGCTGAGTCTGCTCTTGTGAATGAGCAAAATCACCTGTCTCATGCAAACTAGCAGGTGTGTGTATGACTGGGGACCTCTGTCAAGGGCATTGGAAAACAGAGTGGCTGGATAGCTTATGCTGTCCCGAAGTCCCATCTGCCCTGATCTCCTACAACACATCCTACCCCCTTTAAGAACTGAAACATTAAGAAACTTATCAGAAAAATCATGGTTGTGACATCGCTTGCAAAAATACTGATACTTTAACAGCACCAAGATTTCCACATCAAAGGATTATCATTCTAGGGTCACAGATGACTGCTGAAATCCCAAAGTGACAGATACCCATTAAAGAGAGAACAAATTAAAAGATTAAAAATTAAATGTGTTGAAATTTTTGACAAAATGAGTTAGCCACATATTCCCTTCTGACATTACAAATTGGGGCAGGTGGGTGCAGTTTGAGTGATAGGCTTTTATAATGTGTTTTGCTTATCCCCCCCTAAGATATAAATAATAAGGTGGAGAAATTATGAAAAATTGCATCCTTCCAAGTAGGATGCATATCAACTACATCAGGAAAGAAGCATTTATGGATATCCTAGGAGAGTAGTTAGTATCTATAGGGTCACGTAAATTTTGGTCTATTGCAGAAATTGCCCCTAAAGGTTGTGCTCATTTCACACATGGTACTGAAGCATGAATTATTTCCATAGCAAAATACATTTGGCAATACTGTAATAAAGTGGGAGATGCAGTTTTTTGAGCAATAAAACTACTGGCTGCAATACAACTGGCCTGTTTTACATATAGCCAGTATTTTCCTGCACAAATACCTGCTTTAATGTATTTGCTTTTTTACCTCTTGCTTTTTACAAACGTACGCAAAAAAACTGTCAGGAAGTAAAAAAGGCGAAAAGGAAGCAGTGAGACTGAATCCCTGGAGTGTTCATATCCAGCATGGAGAGACCTAGATCAGCAACATATCCTAAGACTCCTCTTGGTGGATATCATGTCCTTATTTATTGTGCTCAAACCACTGTGGTTGAATTGGGAAGATTTCAACCATCTTGGCAGCAACGCATAGCAATTGAGCTTAAACAGCAAGATGGCAAGAAGGCTAGGAAGACATCTGCCTGGGAAGAAAACAAAAGCTGACATCAGAAAATTATCAGTTCACATCCCAGCTAGCATGGCTGAACTCCCTGGCTCTGAATTTGCATCTCTGCACATGCAACTCTAATGCCTGGTGATGTGCTCTGATCTTTGTTCATTTACTTGTCCTGTCTGACTGGAAATTATGTTTTGGCAACAGCCTGCTATTTACCGTGGCATCACAGCCCTGAATATCCTTTAAGACCTACTGAAGCTTAGCTGGCCAAATTCTTATGCTGGCCTTTCAACTCCCAATGACAGCTGTGTGGCTGGCTTGCTTACATCCTTTTCAAAAATCCCACATTCTGGTTTTTGAGAACATTTTTTGAAATATCTATTTTTAAAACTATCTCCCTTCTATCTACCACTTGAACAGTCAGTGCTGTTGTACAGCCTCCTGATGTTACTGGGAAAAGCTCTTAAACTCGTGCTCACTAAACTCTAGTAAATGAAATAATAAGCTACACATTAAATAATGAAGTTTTGCTATTGCTGTTCCCCCATGTTCTTCTTGCATAAGAACAGCAATGATACACCAGCAGATTGCTCTTAGGATTTATAGTTTCCATGTGCAATGCTTCCACCTGCAATTCCTCAGTTAAACAGGCTGTTTTGAACAGTACTTCTGCTCCAGAAGAAAACAAGAGTCCAAAAGGCAAGGAAGCCACACCCACAACTAATAATAATTCCTGTGGAAGGTATAACACCTTTTAAAAACTGATGGATTAGATTCAACCTGCTTCAATAGGCACTCACCAGCAATAGTCCACGTCAATTTTACAGCTGACAGCTTAAAAGGTTGGGTGAATAATCTCTTAAAAAGAAAAACTTCCCTTCTCTGAAAGATCCTGGACTTCCCAAAGTTCATCCATACAGATATACACTGTTGCAGCAGCTTTACAGGATATGAAAACAAGCAATCATTCCTTTCTACACTTGTCCTCCTCACTCAATGCTGCAGAGCAGAGTAACTCCAAAGTACACGAAGTGCAGGAAGGCAATGGCTCTGTGCAACATGTTCTCTGCCAGACATGATGTGGCTTTGCTCTCTCTTTTAGTCACCATGAGTCCTGGCTAAGAAGCTGTACCTGTCACCTCTGTTGTTAGTTGAGAGATGAAGCACTTAACTCCCTTCAAATATATACTATATGTGGGTCTACAGCAGCACAGTTGCTCAAAGTAACTGTAAAACTGTAAAAACGCTACTTTTTGGCAAGAAATAACAGTGGCTGGGGAGAATGGAAACAGGAAGAGAATAGGGTGAGGGGGGAAACAGATACCAAGGGCATGGCAGAAAATTACTGCCTTTTTTCTCCACGAAATTCATGCCTCCAGGTGACACCAAAGCAAGTAAATATAGATTTTTAAAGCAGTTGATCAGGAATAAAACAAGCTGTCTAGAACATGAAATCAGGAGATGAAAAGCAAGGAAACATTGAAAGTAGTTCTTTTTCTTTTTGAAGGAACATTGCTGCTACTGTACCATCAGTCTAAGTAGAGGTAGGACTAAGTCTACGGCTGCCAGCACTGCAGAAGAGCCCATAAACACATTGCATGGGTTTTCTGTCAGACTGTGCTGTCATCTTCCACAAAGCAGACAGTGCTGAGGCTTTCTGCTAGGACTAAGCCCTTCAATCCCAGTCACTGGCTTCTTTGTGCTAATGTACTCTAAGAGCGACACTGAATGACAGATACAGGGAAAAAAGTCATTGGCATGAGAGTACTTGCCATGCCCATCTACCACAATGATTTGACCAGCTTTGGCTGGGTCCCAGGCAAGTAGGTGTCCTTTCATTTCATAGCAGTATGTCCTATTGAAAGATTTCTAATCCTTGTAGTGCAGCGAAGCAGGAGATAATGGAGGATGTGCTTATGCTTCTTAGTGATTATCAGAGGGAATCATAATGGAGCATTTGCACAATTAATTCATTTCCTATATCCAGCATACTTAATTAATCTAGGGAATAAAACTGATTAAGTTTCTCTTCTAGGAAGCATATTCTTTCTGCACCCAGAACTTGATCTTGCTTTTACTATTTATATATGGTTTGGTGAGATAAATACAATCCAATTTAAATGACTGGTTGCAGCATCAATCTTACCTAGTCTATGAGCCAGTTCTGATTCTACAGGAAGAATGTATCTCCAGTATGGAACAATTCTTTGTCTAAAGGTAGAAGATTCAAAATTAGAGTAAAAACCATGAATATGTTGATCTGAGTAACCAAGAGATTCTGATTAACTACCAAAACTTCTATTTGCTGCTGTCCTTCTCAAGAGGTCCTCAGGCTTTGGCTTGTCCAGGTCTTAAGACACAGAAGGATTAATCTTGATTGGTGTCTGCATGCTCATTAAAAGTTTTGATTTCCTAAACAAGCCTTACAGTTAAGAGAAATAATTTGGATTTTTCTTTAGAGGATTTAAGATTTGGTGCAGTAATTCCTCCCTTTCTTGTATGAACTTACTTTTCTGGTGTGTGAACTTACCTTTCTTATCTCACTGGACCTCGGGGCACTGTATGGGCTGAGGTAGAGGTTAATGCATGTATAGGCAGAAGAAAGATAATAGCTATTGCAGAAAAACAGAAGAGGTGGGAAATTTATTTAGCAGTCAGTGGTGGTGCTATTCCTTTTTAGAGGGTAGTTGCCAAGTATACTGTTTATTTTCTCTCCCCTCATTCCCCAGCCCTCCTTTTCTGGACACAGGACTGCAGTACATGTCCTATTACCTCTATAACTCATCTATCCACAACTGTGGGCCATATTCCTTTCTTATATCCCACCAGCTACAGAACTTGCTTTAGCCATGTGAGCTTTACAGCCTCATCTAGGCTTTGGCAGAATAAGCTGGAAGAGGGCTGTTAGTCAACAGATAACCTTGCTCTCAGGATGCCCTGCCAGTCCCCATTCCCTCTCCAGACAACATCCGGTAGGCACAATGTATTTCATAAGAGACACCTATTGACTAGTAAAGCCAGTAAGGAAGTAGAAGCTGTCTAAATGCAATGTGAAGTCCGATCTTGCTTCCATTCAACTGTAAATAATTGCAGTCATCTCAATTTCTCTGATTTAATTTCACTTTAACTACAGCAGCACCACATTTAACAGTTCGACTGCCAGCTTCATGACAGTGGCTTTTTCCTTGCAGGAGGACCTGCATTTGCATCAAAGGCAGAAAAGACTCCAAGCTTTTATTTAAAATAAAATATGATTGGATCCTGGAAACATGATCCAAAAGCTCCCTAAAGGATCATAACCCAGAAGGTGGGGGGGGGCAAAAAGGGCAAAGAACACATGATTTACAAGTTCATTTCATGGTCTCTGAACACCTGGCAGAGCCAGAATGAAAGTCTGGGATATGAGGAGCTTTTGCACTTTAGAGGTCACAGACTTTCAGCCCTTTTTCCTCTTTAACTTGGATTGCAAATTGACATTCAAGATGCATAAGGTAAAGACAGAACTCCTCGAATTCCAACGTTCCTGTTAAAGCTGTTCAGTTCCCAAAACTCTGACCCTAAAGGCCTGGCTTGGCTAGACAGTGCTGTTTGGACAAGGAAAGTCTGCCCAGGTGCTTTTAATTACCGGGAAAGTAGTTTTCCAGAAATAGCTTGCTGGCTGTTTGCCAGATCTATTTCTTCCGACAGGAAAAGCGAAATGTAAACATCCAGCACTTCGTAACAGACCACAGAAATCTCTCTCCAACTGGAGCAGGACTCTGGAAAGATTGCGCTAGCCTCTTGTCTCCTCTACAAAACCCTGGGCTACCCCATAAGCAGAATTATCCCACACACCTTAGCAGATTGCTGTTGGGAGATTCTGAGAGCACCCTCACTCTGCAGGAGACATTGCAGTGCTGAAGAATGCCCTGGCTTAATAGGGAAATGCTGCTTGTGAGAGCAGAGCAAACAGGGAGCTACTGCCACGCAAACACTTTAAAGGCCTTTGGGTACTGCTGAAAGAGTTCAGTTCCACCTGGTTGCCTACGAGTGGCAAAACTGGGCCCACCTGGAACTGACTGAGAAGGAAGGCTGGTGGATATACTTATGTCTGCTCTCATTTAGCCCCTTCTTCCACATTTATTTCTTCTTGGCTACTGTCAGATTTTCCTGACCTTTGGAGCTACTGTTTAGTTACGTGGCAGCGTGCTGACTGGTGATACAAGTATAGAGGTACCTCATGGTATCTCGTATGTTGTAACATTTCTAAAGGCAACTCTTTAGGAAGTATTGCACCTTTCCTATACTTGATCTGTGCCTGGGCATGTCTTACAGGAGGCAAAACCCTGGGAAAAGTGTCTCCTAATAACTCTGACACACATGGGGAGGCAAGAAAGCTTGTTTTCTGGGTTCTGCCACAATACTCTGGCAGGAAGAAAATGAGACAGAGAATGTTACAGTGAATATATAGAGCTTCACGCTTTGCAGCAACTGCCAGGCAGCTCATGGCTCCAATTCTCACTTTGCATCCTTGTTCCCTGCTGGCATGGCATCTGTGCTCAGTCTTTCAGCATTGGAAGTTCCCTATTTCTGGAACCTGTAGTCAAACTCCATGACAGGAGATACATTCATATTAGTGCTTTAGTTTCTGGTCTGGCAATTTTTGGAAGACATCCAGAGGACATGTTAAAGAACTGTAGCCTGAAATAAGGAAATGGCATGGTTTGATTACTCAGATATTACTCTTAATTCCAGTGATGCTTAGGGATTCCCAGGAGCAAGGTTTCTTTGCTGGTAAGCGCTATACAAATATGTAGGATAACATTTGCAATAACGAGGTGATGGATAGAATGGGAGACACAAGTAAGGGGAGTTCTTTAGAGATGGCGCAGTAAGAGATTAAGTAGCTTGCCCAAGATCGCAGAAAGAGATTGTGTGAGAGCCAGAAACTGAGACTGTGTCTGCTGAGTCATACAACACGAGTTTACTCATCTGAATTTTTTCCCATTGCCTAAATACCAAGGGGCTCAGCTGTGATATAATACACACAAGTTGCTTAAATGGAACTGAACTCAGTAAACAGAGAGTGGTTTCATTAGCCTAAAGAAAAAAGACCTTTATCTTACAGAGGGTGAAAAATAAACTACTTATTTGCAAGGAAGGCGGTGGCCTAGTCTTCTGGGTCACTGCTGGGCAGTGTCACTATTGTGCTTGGTTCACACAGGGAGATGACTCACTAGTGCTGACACTGTGATGCTGCTGTTGGTCTTTCTTGCACATCTGACTTCCTTGGTTTGGGCAGTTTTTACAACTGTACCCATCCTCCACAGTTCTTCAGCCCATTCAAAGTCTCCATAGCCAAACTCGGGGCTGGAGGGAGCAATGTGAAAATAGTGCTATCTGCTACATGTACAGGTAAGTGCCAAGGGAGGCTTCCAGCTAAATTAAATCCTTGCAATTTGCGGTAAAGAGGATGGAAGAGGTCATCAGGAGGAAATTGCAATGCAGAGCCCTGCAGATTGCATTGTGAATTTCTCCTCTGGAGACCAGTTGTGAAAAAAACCAAGGGATCATCTTGCTTCCTCTTCACAAGAGGTCAGCCAAGGCAGAGAGTTGGAGTCAGCCCCAGACAGCTGAAATTAGCAAGAATTAGCAAAAAATCCGGTGTCCATAAGTAACCTTTATAAAATTTAAGAACCTTATGTTGCACCAAATAATGCAAAGGAGAGCTTCCTAGAAGGACTGTGGAAACATCACCCCTGTCCCATTACACAGTCCTTCACATCTACCCACAAGGCAAACAAACAGCTGATTCAGTCACTAAAGAGATCTGATGCTTTCCAGGGAGACTCTGGGAACTGAAGAGGCCGTATGACACAGGACGGTAAAGAAAGAATCAAAGCTGGAGCAGAGGGTCCCACCGTGTAGGAAAAAAGCTCCAGTTGGCCAGTATTTGACTGTTTGTCCTCTGATCTGGCAGAGTTCTCTCAGCTGTGTAACTTGCAACATTTAAGCAGTTCATTGAAGGCAATGGAGCTGCATCTGGGCTTGGAACATACCACAAAGTGAACACACTACTACACTGCTGTCTAGAAGCGCTTCCCAAAAATGCAAGAATGAGCCTCTCTGGCTGGATATTTGCCTACAATAGATTTTTGCTAAATGTTTCCCACCAGTCCCCATCAGCTCTGATGGGACAGCAGCAATATGGACTCTTGAGCAGGGTTGACTTTGAATTTACATATTAAAAGTCTGAGTCCATGAGGAAAGATTTTTAGAAGGCCAAAATGCATTAGGAGCCTAGCTAGCATTGATTTGCACATTCTAGAAAGGAAACCTGTACCTCAGAATCCATATATGTATTTCTAGAAAAATAATTTGACTTTCAATTTAGCATGTGTTCTCACCTCCAATGAGACTTGCACATGCCCAGAACTTCTGAAAAAAGCAATATATTGCCCTGTAGGAGGCCAATCCTAAACATTTGTTAGCATAACTTTAGATATTCATATTTGTAAAATGTTGACCTTCTTCTAAAATATTGTTTTACTAACTGAATTTTCTCATTATCTAAAAGTTGTTCATGCGGTGCTGCAGAACTACACCAATAGGTTGGGTGTGTAAATCAAGACTATGTTAAAACCAACCTAAAAAATATTCTTGAAAATTTGGGTCTCTTTGGGTGGTTCCTGCAATTTGTCTTTTCATAAAATGGCCTCTTGGCTGGGGAAAAATTTAGATGCACTTAGTTTTTGAATATTGTCCAATGAAAATTTCTGAAGGTTATTTTTTTCCATTTGAGAACAGAAACATGTCCGCTCCATGCTCCCCTGCCCACAGCTGTTAAAAGATATGTAAAAGCACAGAAAAGAGCCCAACCCAAAACAGTAGTTATTAAACTTCCCCCTTCCTCTTATTTTGCAATAACAGTTCAGAAACATGCACTGTTAACTTTTCATCATAAAACTATTCTCATCTAAGTTGCTAATACACCCATAGAACTGATAAGCTAAGAATATTTCCTGGTGCTTTTTTTTTATTATTTCCATTTAGTGTTTATTTCCATGCCAAGTATTAGTGTATTCTCTACCCAGTTTGAAATTCATATCCAAAGATACATTGCCTGTGGAAAGGCAGACTTTAGGAGGCTTTTTTTATTCTCTATTTTTTTTTCTATCTAATGCTTTTGCTGGTTATGGAAAGTTGTTCTAGACTGATCGCTCAGAGCGCTCTGAAAGAACTTCTATTAGTAACAAGCAAGGCTAATAGGCCAAGGCAGCAGATAAACAAGAAGTTTCTTCTTTTAATATCAGGATCTCTGAACAAAGGGATCAATTGATCTTCTAAACTGTAATGCGGATCACCCAGCCTTCTCTGTGTTGCCTACAAAGGCTGCTCTAAATTCCCACTAGGAAAATTATGTCAGACTGACTTCATAAAGCACCCTAAAAATGGTGTGAGCTCTTCTGAAAACTGGAAATTACATGTCTATTCTTAATACTCTTACGAATATTACTAATATTGTCTGATTAATAAGCTGTTAAGAAAATTCTGTATTATCTTCCTCTATGAGCTTTTACTGCAGTAACATTATGCAGATCCTTAATACATAAGCACACTTTGGTAGTGGCAGGAAGAGGATTTTGAGCCCCTGAGCACAGACACTCAGACCACTTGTCACAGGACCCTGAGAGGATCTCTGTGAAACTCTGGGAGCTCTGTTTCTGCCTGAGGGGCAACTTGGCTGCTCTTTAATCTCATAAGGATTGCTGGTATTAGCCTTGCTTGAGCACATTGTCCCACCAGTGGACTCCCTGCATTTAAACACGAAGCCAGGCAGCCTTGCTATCCCAGGCATCGTGGTGTGCCACCTCAGGGCTGTGTTGCTTGGGATTTAAGAAGTTTGGTAGGGCTCACACACTGGAACTCAACCAGGCGAATAAGTGACAGCTCTGATACAGTGGCAGGTGCTTGTGTTCTGCAGGAAGTGAGGCCTGAGAGATGATATCTGACCTCCTGTTAGCCTGATACCCTATAAATGAGAGTGGCCAATAGCAGCACCCTAGGGAATAAAAGGAGAAGAGAATAACTGCATGTTAAGCATGTAGTAGATGGTTTCCCAGGGTCTTTCCAGCAGGTTTTCTGCAGCATCCAATCTGCAGCTCAGGGTTCTAGGATGTAAAAATATAGTTATCTGTAGCATATCTGCATGGTTAGATCCTTACATTGATACTTTCTGTGGCAAAGAACACAATTCATCAGGAATCAAAATACAGATGTTTCCTTCTTCAAAAGTTAATTCAGACTTACAAATACCAGAATCATTTGATGAAAGCCTGGAGAATTTTAGGGAAACAGAAACTAAAAAGCAAGAGAGAGGGAACTTCTCAGCCATGACCTCATATTCTCTTGTCCACACCCCACCCATTTGACACTGTTGAGCTGAAATTGGATCAGTAATATGATAAACTGCAAACTAGGTGAGGTTATGCCAGTAGTACAAGCAATCATCCTGTCTTAGCTAAACCATTTTCAGAGAAGAAAGAGGAAGGACTAGGAAGACCTTTGTAAAGTGCACAAGTATATCAGTGCTTTTATGGTCCAGTTACTGGAAGCCCTACACATGTTTCAGTTGATAAGGCAATCACAAGGCTTTCATTCTCATCTGAATAAGAATATTTAATCTTTGCAGCATAAAGTCCCATGTGCTAAATTAAATTTCCTGCCAGCTCAGCAAACAGTTTTGCTACTTTGAACTGCATTGTGCACACTTTCCTTTCATCACAGGATGCGTTCTGTCTCAGCATCGACAGCCAAGAGGGGAAAGACCAGTCTGCTCCAGCACACTCATCAATATGATGTGGGATTCAGAACCACCATCAACTAGCAGGCAGCTGGGGTGGAATGCAAATGACCAAACAAAGATACCTGTAAGGGGGGCAGCTATGTCTGAATAGTCACTGGTGCTACCTTCACTGTCCACAGAGATAAAAGGCTACTTGCTTGGTAGAGTACAGTTCATCTGATACAAGCAGCTGGGCAGACAACATCCTAAAAGCTCCTCTTTCTCTGCATTGATGTTTAAGGATGTGTGGAGAATTAGCTCAGGTGTAGACAGCCACATTGCAAATCTCTGTGATCTGACTTTCAGTTCCCCCACAGTTCTAGCTAATAGAAGTCTTTGACACAGAAGGTTTGGGGAGGCTCCTCTATTTCCCCTGCTGCAGCTCACTGGTTTATGAGTGTTTCAAAATGCTTCATGCTTTTAGGCTAAATTTTGCATCTTCATTCAAGAGCCATATAAAAACCTAAAGCAGAGAAAGTTGGTCATATTTTTCTTTCAAGCAAAGAGAGGGAAGATGGAGAGAAGCTGATGGCACTATTGAAAAATCAGAGGTGTTTTTTTCCACATCATATATTCTCAACAAATTTAAAACATCACATCTTGGTAAAGTTCACCAAATATTTGTGCTGATTTTGTAATGAAGTTTTAACTGGTTTAATTATTTGTTAAACTTTCCTTATTTACATTTTCACTGCACAAGAGCGGGTGACAGTTGTGATTAAGAAGATTTTAAACAAACAGAAGTTCTATGGATGCTCCAGGACAAAGCAAAAGGAAGACTGGGGGAGCAATACACAATGAAAAAAATTTGTTAGGAAACAGAAATTCAGTTGCCTTTGGTTAGGTCTATTCACAGCTTAGTCCCTTCCCAGCTTTTCTTGCATCATTTGGAGTTCATACCATTTTAGAGATTTGCTGACACGGATTCAAAAGTAGAGGGATTTTGGCTATTAAATACACTTTTCTTTGTTATACCAGAGAAGCATCACAGGAAGATGCGTTTGACCTACAAACCTCAATTCCTCAGTATCCCAAACTCTAGCCTTACTTGATCAGAGTAACTGAACATGCCTGAAGAAGAAAAGCTTAATTTGCTATAAGAAGGAATTAAATGTGTATAAACAGACACTAGGTTTTGGCAGGCTATCCTCTTTCCTAATCCTCAGTATTTCCCCAATTACTATACAGCCCAATCACTCTACATAAGTTGTTTTTATTAACACTATAAGAGGCCATCTGTCTGCAAATACCCAGTCAAATAATAGAAACCAACACAAGAATAATCAAATTCAGCTACTGGCAGATCTAAAAGATTTGTGTGCAGAATAAATATTTACTTTTTAGGCACTTCAATATCATTCTGGGAGTTTTCCAAGCATTTATCATTTCAGGGTGGCAGGAAACTGTAACAATTCTTTCTCCACCCATTTCAAGAATTTTTACTTTCAATCACCAAAGGCCTTTCCAATCTGAATCATGTTATCACACCCCCAAAATACTGAACACTCTGTGAGTGTTACAAGCTTATAGAAAACAAAATGGCACATTTTGATCACAAAAATTTTGTATCTCTTAGAAGCGTCTTGTCTAAGAGATCAGAGTTCCTCTACAAAACTGTGTCTGCAAAAATGGGCAGGTACACTGGATGGGTTCCCTAAATCAGTTTGGATGGATTTGGTTTAGTAATCTAAACTAAAATACTCTGATCAATTGAACAGTTTCTGTTGAGAACTATTTTAGATTTGGTTTTAAACACACTGATTTGCATAGAACCTTCCTTTAGTAGTTTCAGTTTGAAATCAGCATTGTTTGTCATAATAAATATTCCTGTAGAAAGCAAGGAAGAAGAGGCAGAAAAATGGGGACACTGCACAGAACAACCCTCTGGCCTTTGCTAGAAAATATAGCAGCTTGTATCATATGGGTCACAACAACCACATGCAGTGCTACAGGGGGAAGAGTGTCTGGAAACCTGGCCAGTGGAAGGGGACCTGAAGGCGTTGGTTGACAGCAGTGTGTCCAGCTGGCCAAGAGGGCCAGTGGCATCCTGGCTTGGATCAGAAACTGTGTGACCAGCAGGGCTAGGGCAGGGATTGCCCCCCTCTACTTGGCACTGGTGAGGCCACACCATGAATACTGTGTTCAGCTTAGGGTCCCTCACAGCAAGAAAGACACTGAGGTGCTGGAACATGTCCAGAGTAGGGCAACAAAGCTGGTGAAGGGTCTGAAGCACAAGTCATATGAGGAGCAGCTGAGAGAGATGGATTGTGTAGCCTGGAGCAAAGGAGGCTCAGGGGAGACCTTATCACTCTCCACAACTTCCTGAAAGGAGGCTGTAGCCTGGTGGGGGTCAGTTACTTCTCCCAGGTAACAATTGTTAAAAAAATACGTGGATGTGGCACTTGGGGACAGGATTTAGTGCTGAACACAGTGGTGCTGGCTTAACAGTTGGACTTCATGATATCAGAGGTCTTTTGCAATCTTGTTTATGATATTATGTCATTATTCTCTTCCATCCAACATTTTCATGGGGACAGAAGAGATTGAAAGGATAACTAGGAATTGCAATAGATCTCTGAGCAATGACCATAACAAAATGCATGCCAGTGTGGAAGAGAGTGGTTTCTCTTCCTGTTCAACAGACTAAAAAATGATGGTGATCCAATGGTGTGTAGCTATTTTTCAGCTACCCCTCGTGTTTCACCACTGCTCAAACAGATGCCTAAGAGAGAGGAATACCCACTTACCCTGTGAAAGAAACAGCTGGTAGTCCCAGTGCCTCCCAGGGAAGGCTCTTGCTGCACTGCACACAGGCAACTGTAGAGCTGTGCACTTCCCACTTTGCCACATGCAGGCTGGAGCTCCCAGACTGTTCGTAGAGCAGTTACTTGTGTTTGGCCCTGATGCTGGAAGGTAAACATCCAGAAATGCTGCAAGCACATATGATTGCTCTGCTTCCTTAATTTTCAGCAACTTGCCTCAAAACTGAATATGCTTCAGTGGCCATAATGATTTTAACCTGTAATTGTAAGTTTAAATAAAATGTCAAAATAAATTAAAAGCAGCTGATCACAATGAAAGCCAATTTAATATGATGAAGAAAGGTCTGAAGAGTTTTATGGAAATGGATTAGGTTGCCTCTTGAATGATTATCTCTGCTTGAATACAGGGATGTTTTAAATAAAAGCCTGTCTTTTCTTAGAAAACCCTGCCTTCAAAATATATTTCTGGTTCTTAAGAAGATAAAATATACAGGAGGAATATCTTTTCGTAACTATCTTAAACTGTGGATTTATGATATACTGAGAACAATGACCACAGTAACTAAAAAGGCACACATACAGCAGGTTTGTATAAAGAAATTACATAAATGATTGCAGTATGGTCCAAAGTATTATCATTACTGCTTAGGGAACTAAAACTTTTCACCAGGGATAACTACAGCTGCCAAAAAATCAACTATTATGTAATAGCTGGGAAAAAAAAAAAAGAGAGAGAAAGAGGGAGAGGAAAAAAAACCCTTCTCTACATCTCCTCATGGTCCCTGGAGTATCTGTCAAGACCAGATGTTAGGAGGGAAGGATGTGCTTGTACAGCCTGCTGCACAACAAATGACGAAAGGATTATGCTTCTTACAGTAGGATAAGTAAAGAGGTGTCAGAAATGCTGGGGAACTCAGGCTCATGGAAGGCAATGAGGAGGAAGGAACTTTTGTGCTTACCTGTAGGTCTCACCCTCAAAAGATGCGGGACCAGTATCCTGGCTGTGATGTTTGGTAAATCAACTCCTCTCTTTTTGTGCCTGGCTTTAGCCAAATTGCAATTTTGACTCATTTGGAGTCACGTTGAAAACTGACTCATTAATTTTAAAATCAAATAGTCATATTAATAGAAATTAGTTATTATATGTTGCTATACAATAATATAGTTGTTGTAAACTATATTTGTATCTGCTTTGCAGATGAAAAAAAGTGGAAAACAGTTCTTCAACTACAAAAACTACACTAATAAAACATATTCCACTTCCTGCTTAAGCTATACTGTTCTACAGCACTTACCACCCACGTAGCTCAGTAGAGTGAACTTCAGAGCACAGAGAGGGACCAGCAATAAATAAACCTCTTCAGCTGTTAAAGCCACACACCATTTTGCTGGGCCTGAAAAAAGGATGGACAAGTAGCAGGAGAGTTAATGTCAGGAAATAATAATAACACTAATACTTCACTAATTACTCTTTTCCTCTGCACTCGATCAAAAGTGAGATTAGGACTGCAGCTAACCAAAAAATAAACCCCAAAAATTTATGTTAAGAATAAGAGGATGCATCTGTTTCCTGCTTTAGCCAGATCTGCTCACCCTTGCCATCAGAATAGCTGCACCGAGACGCGAAGTTCTGAAGATTAAAGCTGAGGGTCACTATTTTTACTCAGAAGAGCTCAAGAAAATGCGTAAGAGTAGTTCATTATGTCATCTCTGCCTGTGACAATGCAGAAGTACTGCCAAATGTGGAAACTCCTAATTGTGAAAAGCTCATCTGAGTGAATGCAAGTAAGAGATTAAGGAAATATCTGTCCCAAAAGAATTCTTTACTCCATTTCTGGAAGCCAAAAAGACAAGCTTACCATGGATTTAACTAAGCACAGCACTGACATTTGGCTTGAGCAGGACTTCGCCAGTATGTCCAATGTGTCTCAGTTCCTACAGTGGAAAGTCTCTTCTGTGTTTTGGAACTGGAAAAGAGGTATTTTGAAAATGGACTCCTGCATTTAATTTTTTTCTTTTACATATCTCCAGTTTTGGCCCACTGGCAAGATTTCTTAAAAGATGAAAATTGCTACAAAATCGATCAGAGTGGGAATACCTAGTCACACTGACAACTTATAACCATCTGTTACTGGTTACTCATGAGTGGTTGGAGTCCCCTTTGCGCTAAGCACTGCATGTATGGATAGGAAATGAGAAAGTGCCTGCCCCAAATAGCTCAGAACAGACAGAGCTAAGATTTGCCCAAGACTGCAAGATGTACACAGTAGAATTGGGAAATGAGCCCAGGTTCTCTCATTTCAAATCCAGTTCCAATTCATCTTTCTATCTGAAATAGGTTGGAATCTGTCCTATGTCCATAAGGAAAAAACTTCTCTATCGCTGACAAATATGCACAGGGTTTTAGTATTCCATGGCCAAGCACAGGAGGATGTACAGATGCTGCGAACAAACAGACTGAATTATTATTTAAGCTGAATGAAGGTGGAGGCTCTGGTACTGCCTGCACTGTTCCGAGTGATAGCAGCAGAAGTAATCACTTCGTTTCAAACAGACTTCTCTCCCTGTGAAGCCTCTTGTCCTAGAAGAAATAATGGTGTGGATTTTGCCATCCTTTTTCTCCCTTCCCTAGTATACACCCCAACTTTCTATCATTCTAGCAACTTTCTATCTTCAAAATGCCTGAACGAGGTTTCTACAAGTCCGAGATTTATGGAGGAAAAATACCTTTGGAACGCTTTTTAGTTGTCTTGTTGGGGTTTTGGTGCTTTTTTTGTCCAATACCTCAGAATCTGGTTAGGCAGTGGGACAATCTGAGTAGGGTAGAAGAAAGGGAGAAAAGATCTCTGCTCAAATAAACAGCCTGTTCCTGCTCCTCACTGGTCCCTTGCCCAAAATATCACAGAATCTGTGTTGTACACATACTTGACAATCTTGAACAATTAACAGACAGCGACTGGTATTACTACCCTCCTAATTCAGACATTCAGCTAGATGGAACAAATTCCAGCCCAGGTATATGCCTGGATTACTGTTATATATGCCCCATCCCTGGAATTGTTCAAGGCCAGGTTGGATGGAGCTCTGAGCAACCTGATCTAGTGGGCGGTGTCCTTGCCCACGGCAGGGGTGTTGGAACTGGGTGATCTATCTTTAGGGTCCCTTCCAACCCAAACCATTCTATGATTCTATTGGTGCCTCAGAGACACGGAGGTGCGGGAGGTTCAGAGAAGCAACGTGCAGGAATTGCATGGATTGGTGCAGTGATTCCTTCTGTAGCAGGCAAACACCAAGAGCTGTCGTGTGCCCAAGAAGGCAGGTCTGTGTTTGTCCTGCTGATCTGCAGTCAGGTCTGTTTCTCAAAATCTTTCCATACAGGAACACAGAGGAGGTCATAGCTATGACTGCAGGCCAGGAGCCGTGGCGATGACCACGCAACTGCTCTGTGCTATGTCTGCCTTCATGTTGTACCACCACTAATTCCAGAGCCCAGGAAGTACTCACACAGAGCTCTTTTACACTAGCTTTGCAAGGAATTAGTTTTTGGAGTGAAAAAGCACTTAATTGTAATGTAAATGAGTAACTGTGGAAGGTAGTGCATGGGTTTTTAACGGCAGGATTCACAGTGGTTACTTTTGTCCTTTCCATGAAAATGATGTAATTAGGGAAAGCACGGTCAGATTGAGCTTGCTTTACAGAAGGAGACAGAACTACAGTGACAAAGCACATAACAGAGCAAGGGAAAATCAGCCCTCTGCCACAGTTCATGCAGCACTCACAGTGGCATCTTTGAACTATTTTACAATGTATTTTGAATAACACCTTATATATATGCCTGGAATAAAACACAGGAATCTTAACACTACACTGAGTGGATATTGTAAGTGGTTAACTCATAAATCCTCTTAATCAAACAAAGACATCCAGGCTGAAGATTGAGATTGTTTTTAAGATTTTTTTTTTAAAGTTACCACCGCCAAATTTCAACTGTAAGGGAAAGTGTTATATGTGCAGTTTCTAACGTTACTGCTCAGCCTGCAATGAGATTATGGCATTGTTAAAATGAAGGAATTCCTGTTCCGTGGTGTTGTTTTTGGCTGATCCTGTATTGTGAGTTAACTTCATGTGATGTATTTTCTTTAGAACAAATTTCCTTCAATTCAGCAGCAGAGGTTCAAGCTGCTCTGCTAAGAGTTTGTGACATTTTTTTGGAAGTAGTTATGAACTCGCCAATGCAAAGTTAACAGATTGTCGAGAACACTCCCTTGGGAATGACGTTTCTAATTTTTCTTTATCCTTTATCTTTTGTTTATACTCTTTTCCTTTTTAAGACTCTATCTTTCCAGCCCAGAAAAACTGTTGTGTGGAGCTTTTGACATAATCCTAGAGAGCTGCAGAAGAACCCAGAGCAGGGAAGAAAAACCTAATTATCTGCTAGAATGGAGGCCTTGAGCAACAGAGATTCAAGAGCAAACCTGCAGTTAGTGGTTACTGTAGGCTCTGTTCCTGGCTCTTTTGCAGACTTGTTGGAAAATCATGGTCAATTGATTACAATGAGGTATTTCAGACCCAGCCATAAAGATAATCAACAAATTGTAAGTGGTGCAATTGGTGCAGAACAACCTGCAGGTCCCCTGTGGAATTATTTCTAAACAGAAATAGGTTTGTGTTCCTATGATTTACATATGACAGAAGCAGCCAACACACAGCGTAAAATTGGAATGAGCTCTTTGACAGAGTCATCTTGATCATGACAAAAGTATGCCATAAAGTATTTAATCAGTGGGAAGAGGTATGTGATTGTAGGTAGCACAGCTAAGTCACCAGTCTTGGTAATTACAGGTAAGAAAACAGTATACTCAGCCAAGCAGTGGAGAAAGATGGATTGACCTTGTCTTATAGTTCTGTTCAAACATACACTCTCCTTAACAAGTGCAGTGAACTGCAGCTTTGAATTAGATACAGAAAGAAATATCCCCCCAGAATAGTAGGATTTAGCTCAGCTGTGAAAGCTGCTCTCTTTAATGTGGCAACAACAGGAATACAAGGGCTTCGCATTCCCTTTTTATATGTTTAACCTTTGACAGAAAGGTTAAACACTTTCCTCAGGACTGACTCACATCAGGAAACGCAAGAACTCGACTCTCCAGATGAAGCCTGGCTGGGTGAAAATGCAAGGTCAGCATCTAAGTGCATTTAAACAAGGATTCCTTGTGCAGTTCCTAGTACTGCTACAGGGGCAGGAAGTGGGTCAGCAAGAAGGTCTTTTACAGACAGGAGAGAGATGAAATAGTGACAAGAACAATAAGGAAGTTCAGGGTGGAGGAAGAATTGGCTCCAATTACAAACATCTCCCTGAAATCTATTTTAAATGCGTTGATGTATTAAAATCCCCCTAGCAACATAGCAGGAAAGTTTACAAAACATTAAATGGAATATCTATGAAAGAGTTCCATGTTTTCCATTCTTTGTCTTACAGACATTTTAGGGCTGGATTCTCATCTGGTGTCAATACAACTAATTCCCTTCACTTGGCTGATGAATGTAAGCTCAAGTCTGGGTAGGTGTGTTGGTTTGTTCATTGGAAGACCGGTGGCCAAACTCCTGAACCACAGCAGCTCCAAAGTCAGCCAAATCTGCAAGTACTTAGTACATCAAAATTTTAGGGCTGGGGACCAGGTAGGGCCATTGATTCTTACTTAGTGCCCTAACTGGCATGTTCTTCAGGATAAATACAGGCCCTGTGAGGTGGGACAGAGTTGCTTGTGGAGTGCTGAAGAACAAAGGCTGCAGGAAATGAGGGCTGAGCACTGACATCTACTCAGGGTAAAGCATAAAGAAATTACTGGAGGTAAGTCCAAGGGTGACTCCTCACCTTTTCTTAATATTTGGAGGGATCACCTACACAGGTAAGAGTGTACCTCCAGGACCCAGCACAGGAAGACACAGAAGTGCAGTTCCTCTACTGA
>VXAY01003304.1:1776910-1800200 GCA_013399855.1 Oxyruncus cristatus
AAGAGAAGAGAAGAGAAGAGAAGAGAAGAGAAGAGAAGAGAAGAGAAGAGAGAAGAGAAGAGAGAAGAGAATTGTTAAGAACATTGTAATCAGCATCTGGAAGTAAGGTCTGCCTGCATCCTTGGACAGACCATGCCTGGTATGACAGCCAGGCAATAGAGATCCTGAAAAGGTGTTGGTGGAGGTAGGTGGTGCTACTCCCCTTCTTCATACTCTGTGAGGGAAAGAGAACGGAGGATGTGAAGACTCAAGCACAGTTTTCAGGAGCAGATCCTCTCTGAGGATTGCCATCTGCCCCAACTTAATCTCTCCACTCTAGCCCCCACTGCTTTGTTCACAGTCTTCCTCATTCTGTATTTTGATTTAACTCATTCTTCTTTGGCAGGAGAAAACCCACTAGAAAAAGTCATAGGGCTCCGCGACTTTTTGCTTCTCCAGGCTTCACAGCTGCTCCACCTTTCCCTGCTGCTAGCAACCAGGCCACCCCACTGCCCTGCTCCTCCCTCTCATGACATCATATGGCTTCACACTGCCCATGCTTTTGGTGGCGACAGCACACAGGGGAACATTCCTCCTGCCTGAAGCGTGCGTTTTAGGGTAGGAGGGCGAGCTGGCACCTCCGCTTGGCCTAGGACACAAAAGCTCTTGAAAACCACAGCACAGTGCAAGGAACTTAGGAAATGGTTGTGGCCAAGTTCCCAGTTCCCTTCTGCACAGTGAGGCAATTGTGAAACTGTAGCACAGCACAGCATGGGATGGTGTCCGAGTGTTGTCTAAAAGTATTCCCTTCAAGACAATGTGCAGAAAGGATGTGAGAAAGAGGCCATTCCAGGACTCTCTTGACTCAGAAGAAACAGAACTGCATGTCACACCAGCACAGATCCCTTCAGCCAAGCTGGTGTGGATGCAGGCTTCACAACATATTAGGGCATGAATTGAACCTACAAGAAGGTGATCCTAAGCCATGAAATAAAATTATAGAGTAAAATCAGACTGTAGTTGCTATCTGTCCAGCATATCTAGAGAGTGACAATGCTCTACTACCAACTGTCCTGAAGGTCTATCTCCTGCTTCCTTCATTATGTGTGCAGTATAACAAAGGGTAAATCCTAGCTCTGGAACCCTGTGGGACTTCTCCCATGATCAAGAACAAACCCACTTCAAGGGAAGCAGAAACTGGCTCTTGATTCAATGTCCCTCCCACATCAAAGCCATACAAATGAAAAGGAGCTCTTCTGCACTGGAAGAGCGTTCAAAAAAGAGGAGTTTTCCTGGACACTGGGATTAAGAAGGTGAAAAGGTATTGCCAATACACTGGTCTGCAGCACCTCTTGTATTGCACAGTTCTAACAGGGGATGCAGCCACCACCTCAGTGTCCCCCAGCAGACCCACCAGTAGTAAACTATAGGGTTATACTGGCTTGACTAATGGCAGTGAGGACTGTGGCAACCAGCACATTCCAGAATTATCAGACACCCAGGGGTTTTCGTATCAACGGTGCCCATCCTGCCCTTCTCACAAGAAGCCTTTTAAGTCACGTATTTGACATGGAGCCCACAGCATCCGCTACAGAAATTGCCATAGAAACGCAGCGTTTCCTGCAGCTTGGTATATGATGCAGCAGGCACCAGGTGGCGATGTCATTACAAGATTAGCAGAGACACTGCAAAAATCATGTTGTAGTAGAAGTGCTAAAATTGTTACCTAGGCACTTTCATATATCATTATTGATCCAAAATTAAAATTCTATCACTCTCTAGCAACTGCCTGGTTTGTCACGTGCTGACTTTTGGATCCTCTGTAACAGGATAGATTTGGCCTTTAAAAGACCAAAAGGAAGCTTACCTCAGTGTAGGATAACTGACAGCTTTCAGCAGGAGTTTCTGAGGCGGATTCTGAGTGGGTTTACTTGTGTTTTTGTGTGTACATGCACATGTGTGTTTCAAAGAGTCTGAATAACTTGTTATGAACTCCTGCCCTGCTTGTGGAAATGGCAGGCACTGCATCACTGTACTTTGCAACAATTTTCCACTGGGTGAGAAAGGAGGAAAAAGGAGTGAGTAGAACAGTCATGTAAGGGCTGAGTCAGTGGATAAATGCTCACTTAGTGGAACAAGCAGAAGAAAGTAATAAGACAGTAACGAACATCCCAGCTTGCTGCCTGGAATAGCTGGCACCAAGCACTCAGACTTGTAGCACTAACGGGCTCTCCAGTTCAGGATCAGGAGCAAACAGACCTCGGGCCTGTTTCTCCTCTCATCAGGAGTAGCAGATTAAAGTCAGGAGAGCTAATCTGACATCCATTCCCATAGCTGGATGCCAGATGGGAAATAAGTAACACATTTTTTAGAGTGACAGTGACTAACCGTTGGAACAGACTAGCAGGGAAAGCAGCAGATTCTCTGTTTGTGAGCCCCAACTGGATGCCTGCTTTGTGCAGGCTGTGTTTTAGCGAGACACACAAAGCTCACTGCAAGGACACCAGTCTAAAGTCTATGATTAGACAACATACTATTCAATCTGGCTCTTAATTTTATTAATCTGTAGCAGTCCAGAGTAAATAAAAGGAGAACTGGGCCCTGCATTACTGTTTAGCAAGTGGGTGCATGAATCAAGCTTCTGATGTGAACACTTGCAATGCAGGATTCAAAGGGGGTTTTTTGTAAGTCATCTACTGGTATAACTATATCATTTGAAATTCACATTACCTCATCTAAACTTGATAATACAAGTGAATTATCTTCCTTTTTTCCAAGATCAAGCCTAATTTCCAGGCAAAATCCATGACCACAACACTTTGGTTTTACTATTGCATTTATGCTGGTTAATCCCACTTAAGATTCCAGCCAGCTTTCAGTAGATGGACAAAAGTCATTCAGGTAGAGTTTGCCTCTTTCTGCAGTAAAGTACAACTTTGAAAGTTCAAAATACATAATAGTAATAACAAAGATTTGCACATCATCTCTTCCAAATGGCAAAGCCTGTGAGCAAGTTTAAAATAATTTTTAAAAAGAAAATACATATATTTCTCTCCAAGCAACTAATATAGTTTGTAAATGTTTTCAGACACACGCATTTACCTCTAGTGCAGCACAAAAATATCCAGTGAAGGTGGGCCCGTGCTACTGTAACTGGCAATTGACAAAACTGATTTGGAAAACTTAATCAGCTGAGTTTTGTAACAGGTCTAGATGAACCAGCTTTTGATAAACGGGCTGGATTTAACAACAATGAACATACCACTAGCCGTAAGGTTATCTACTGGTTCAGTTAATTCTGATGGTCTGGAAGAGGTAAGATATAATATTTCTAAACTGTGACATTTTATTTGTGGTGTTTCATTATTATTCATTCGGTAGTCATTGCATTGCATCTCATCTTGATTAATGCAGTGAATAGTCATGTGGATTTCCCCTTACTTCAATTAAAACTGTGCTATAATTCACAATTGGCATAACTAATGCTTCCTTTTTCAACCGCATAATCTATTCATTACAAAAGTATATAACAGTCGTATTGTCTGCTCATTAGGAAGTTGCATGACAAGAATAGACCAGAACTCTGTTCCTTGAAATAAAAGAGATGAAAAGCTTATTTTCTTCTGCCATTTAAATCTGTAGAGGGTTATGAATATTTGTGAATTTCCCATACACATATGTGCCCATCTCCATCTCCAAGCATCACTGCACATAAAAAAAGGAACTATCCTGTTCAGAAAGGAGTAGTCCAGAATAGTACCAAGACACCTTACTGGACTCTATGCAAGAGAACACAGTGAACAAGCACTTTGTGTCTGTCCATCCAAAAGCTCCATTTCCAGTCACTGTGCCATTCTGCCCCCTGTGTAAAACAACTAAAGCTATTTGGCATCTCTGCTGCTTTCCACCTTCAGAATTCAGCAGAAAAGAATACTTCTTTACTGTTCCCAGGCAGAGAAGCCTGAACCCCCAAAGGACTGACTGCAGCAGAGCAGGCTAAAACATTTCCCCCTGCCATCATTGTAGTGGTGTTCAGGTAAAGTTGACTCCTACCAAAACCTCGGCTTTGTGTCCCAAATTATTAGTGCTTTTTTCAAATTTTGAGATCAGACATAGACCTACATAATCTATGTCATTCAGGGATGAAGTCACGTGCCACGGCCAATATGGTGAATGAGTCTTCTTTTGGTCCCTATTTTACACAGTGCTGCAGGAAGTGGACTCTTCTGTTTTCATAAGTTCTAATCCTGCCTGAACATTTACACTCTCTTGGGTCATTGCCCCTTTTCTTGAACAGTGCGTTTTGTTCTGCTTCAAACAATAAACCAAACTAAGCACTTCCTCACAGTACTCTTCTAGTTTTACCATCTCCTTTACACTGAACAGGATTTTAAAACGTTGTTCCAAACTCATTTTTGACACGTTCTTGCACTGCACCAGAGTTAAATGTTATGTTCCCGGGGTAGGCAGATACTCATGCTCTTTTCAATTAGTGATGCACTTTGTAAAGCACAAACAACAGCCAGCTATTTCAGCAGAGCTGAGCCTAAGCTGTGTTTTCCTGGAAAAATGTATTACCAAGCAGTAACAAACACAGCTGTCTGTTTTTTGTTTTGGGTCAGGTGGTAGGAGATCTGAAATTAATTCAATCTCCAAGATTCAAATCATGAATGAACATAAATAATATGAAAATCTACCACTTGGGGAATTATAGTATATGTTCATTTTTCACTGCCTCTCTCTTAGGAAAAAATTCTACTTCCTATTACACCAACATAAATTCACAGCAACAGCACTGATGGTGATCTTGCAGTCAAGTATATCCTTGTATATCAGATTAGGGGGTGGCCCTCCATCCAAAGGTGAAAGGCATGGTATGAAAAATGCTGATTACTTATTAACAGTGGAGTGCCTGCAGTGTCATTACCAGCTGAAATAATATGTATTTTCCAATTCTTGAGGATCATTTACTAACAAAGCTTTTAAATATATCTTAGGTTTAAAAATGAGAATCCCGAAGAAAACACACATTGTTTTTTAGTCTTTCTCCTCACTACTCTGAGATATTTCTTGGAAATCCAGGAGAAAAGCACTGTCCTGCTCTGTATCCTCCCTAGACACCTAACTGCGGGCTAGCCAGCTCTGTGATCTCATGGACAAACCTCTAGCCCCAGGATCCCAGCAGCCAGTCCCTACTGCCCCTCTGCCATGGCCTGCCCCTCTCCTAACCTCGGTCTCTGATCTCTCCATCCTGCTTCCTGTGCTAAACTTCAGGCTGGGAAAGTAACACTCTTTGGGGCAGTCTTGAAAATAAGTCTCATGAGGGATTGAACAAAGCCTGTGTCAAAACGCTTTGCTGGGACTGATGAGTGTACACTTTGTGAGCACGGTGTGCTTGGCCAGGGCTTGCCTCCAGGAGCCATGGCCAAGCTCTAGCTCTGCTGGCAAAGCCCCTTGCCCCTTGTTTTTTTAGGGAATGCTCTTTACAGATGGACAGCCAGCAAATGAAGAACTTGGCTTGTTTAATCCATCTTGATGATGAGTATTGGTTGGGAAAGAGATATATTCTCTACTGTAAAATACCAGTTATAGTAACCAAATTTAAGGAAACAAAGTTATTATTACCAACCAGATACTTGCTGTGCAAAGACTAAAGGAGTTGCTCTGAAAGCATTGCTACATCGGGGTGCCTTCCTCCCCACGCCTCCAGATAGCAACTACTGGAGCCAAATACTGTAGGGTAAACCTGCCCTCAAGCCATCTGCATCTTCCCATGAACACAACAGCTCTCACCTACAGCTTTTCCCCACTGACATATCAGAGATCAGTTGTGCTCAGAGCCCTAAGCAGGGGTCTGACTTCAGGAATCAGTAGACCCCAAGTACCACCAAGCAAAGGTATGCGTGGTGGGACAGGAGCACAGCTAATGCACAGCTGCCCTCTCCACTGCAGCTGCTCCACTTGGGACTGATATATGAAATCTCTGGGGTGTTACTCCTTAAATAACAACAATAGAGTTGTTAATTAAAGAGGTTACTTTATGCTCCAAAAAATTCACCTTAACAAGCAAATCCTCCTCCTTGTTCTCTGTTACCCTTCCCAGCTTGCCCTATCTTCACACCTTTAGCTCCTTGTCTGAAACTGGCACCTAAGTCATTGTCTGTGAGGATGTAAGGGGGGCATTTTCCTTCTGTACTATTTTTTTTTTCTTTTGTGGAACTGCCCTTGCCATTTTGCAGACAAGTTCCCAGCTCCAAAAGAACAGTGCATGCCTGCTGTGGGTGTTACGTGAACGGAAATTACGTGGTTTGGATTTTCACATGAGAATTCCAGGAGAAGGCAAAATGTTGCAAATAACCTTCATAAATCCTTTTAAACAAAGCTCAGGAAGTGCCATAAAGATTTAGCTCTCAATATCTAAGAAGAAGTTCACACTGTTCCCTGACTCCTGGTAAGTAAGTATGTTTGCTTAAGATGTAATTGAAAAAGTACCGTGTTACTGTTTACATGTTCCGTTTTGTATCCCCTGTCCAGGCACAGCTCACTGCTGGCAGCTCTTAATTTGTACTCTGCAGTATTTCATCATCCAAACAAAAGTCCCTCTGGGGCTACAAAGTGAATGGCTGGAGGGAGATAGGTACGAACCAAAACGTCTGGATAAGGCTAGAGCGAAAAGCTGGTGACATCTATGGAGCTGCGGAGTAACTGCAGTTTTCTTTGCCCTTCTTTCCTCAGTCATAGCGTGAGAAACCCTTCACCCAGCGTGGGATTCCACACTTAAAACACCACTCTGCTTATTTGTTGTCCTGTACTGCCTCAAACACTTATTTATGTCAGTGCAAAAATCCTGCCTAAGAAGATTATTG
The DNA here is from genome assembly GCA_013399855.1 of Oxyruncus cristatus. Lineage (NCBI taxonomy): Eukaryota > Metazoa > Chordata > Aves > Passeriformes > Cotingidae > Oxyruncus > Oxyruncus cristatus. The sequence goes on from VXAY01003304.1 coordinate 1,783,756, forward strand.
TTTTTTAGGGAATGCTCTTTACAGATGGACAGCCAGCAAATGAAGAACTTGGCTTGTTTAATCCATCTTGATGATGAGTATTGGTTGGGAAAGAGATATATTCTCTACTGTAAAATACCAGTTATAGTAACCAAATTTAAGGAAACAAAGTTATTATTACCAACCAGAGATGTAGTTTCAGGACAGCAGCAGATGTCTTGTTGCATCAACGTCTGACATCTAAAGACATGCTGAAATGAGATTTGGAAACAAAAAGAACAATGTTTGGAGAACAAGAGTAAAATTTAGGAGTTTGTGACAATTCCCCTTACCAGTCTTTCCCTGGGCTTAAAGATAGGATAACGGGTGAGCTGTTTTGAGCTGTTTTGTTAGCATTTGCAGTTATAAAATTCTCTCTTGTGTCATTAGTTTTGTATGAAGAAATTAGTTTTCTACAGTCAAGTCTATTCACTTTCGTCTCTCCCAGTTAAGTTTTATATTGTTCAATAAAAGCTCACCCGTCTTCATAAATAGAGAAATTATTCTTATTTAATATATAAAAGCAATACCAGCACATACCACATTAATTTCAAGGTGTTAGAAATAATTTTACAAATATTTTTGCTTCTATTTTTATTGCTTAGCTGCCCCAGGAGGGCTGGGGTTCCAAGGCATCTGTTTAGTGAGAAATGGCCTCAGTCTGATGCTCTGATACAAGACAGAAAAAAAAATATTTCATCCTTGTTTCTTAACAGAAGGAACTGAGGGAGATGGTAATTTGCTCATACACTCCAAAGGTCTGTGTCAGAGATGGAATTTTAATTTAGATCTCTTGAGTCTCTGCAGTGCCATTTCTAATGTCTCAGTGAAAGCAGACTTGAATTTCTGTCACACTTCTGAAGGTAGCAGGCCTCACACAGGCTTCCCTCAGCTTCCATACATGACTGCAATGCCTCCGAGAGTTGCTCTGAGTGACAGGAGGCATTTTCTTTCCCTGCTGGCAAGATAAGTGTGTTTATTATTTTCTCAGCCTGCATTTTGGAAGGTTACTTGTGCAGGCTTAGAAGTTCACATGTGACTCTTCTGTGCCAGTACTCAAGAGCCATGGTCCCTGCTGCTGAATATTTGCAATACTCTTTTGATCCACAACTTTGAAGAGAGATCTATCAGAGAAGAGGGGTAACTGCCACAGCTGTCTTTTCTATAAGTATTTATTTATGCTTATAAAACCAGATGGAAAAGGTACCCTTCCTGTGCCCTAGGCACTCCTGATGATTATTTAAAAGCACAGCATCGCAGAAAGACAAAACCGGCAGACACACACAGCAGTAACACTTGCTTAGAGCGTACATCAAAACTGAGAGAGTAGTATAAAAGAGAAATATCCAGACCTCCAGGGTGAATAAAAGCCCATGCACTAAGAATCAGCCATGTTTCCAAAAGCCCTAGAACTTTGCAGCTCCTCTAATCCCAACAGATTGGGGAATTCTGCAAAAATACAGGGTAGAAGTACCCAGGTCAAGCAATCTGACCAAAACTGAGCAGGTGTTGAGAACATGCTGAATGTGGTTTATCTATGCAAATTAAAACAATTAACAGTAATTTTACTTGATGACTAAAGAGTTTCTCAAAATTTCTGACCTGGAAAGATAGAGTAATTTTCTTATCATTGGTCACACATATAGACAACTCGATATGAAAATTCTTCCCCTGCCCTTCTATCTTGCTCATGCTTCTGAAGGTACCAGGGATAAAATGGCAACTTCACAGTCTCTGCTTTAGGAAAATAGCATTCAAACACAGCATGCAATGATACATGTTAATGTCACTGGGAAAAAACAAAACCAAAACACATTGACAAATGCCTTTTCACTCTCCCTCTCCTTCTGAGGCTTTTCTAATCACTCAGTGCCATTCATGGAGGCTGTTGTTTTCACTCAGGAGGTGACAGCTGCCTTGAGAGAGCAGTCCTGAAGTACCTTAAGTGGCTTTCAGAGGAAGAGGTGGCATTTAGATGCAGGCAGAAAAAAACAGGAGGTTTAGAACACCCCACTGGTGGGGTTGCTTAGAGCTCAGAGTGCCTCAGTATGCAGAATTATAGCCCTACTCAGGAGGGTAGGGAGGTAGGAATTGAGAACCCATTTTCAAATATATCCCAGTGAAATCCCAGGCACTTCAGTTGCAATTCTTTCCTTCCTGCAATTGAGTTTGTGGCCAAAAACTAAACCTTGTACTGTAAGAAAACATGGTATTGTTTTCTTTAAAAATCACGTCCTCGTTCATAGTCTCCTTCGATGTTAATTTTCTAGAAGGTCCAGATTGGTTTCTGTAGGTTCTGTGTATTTTAAGCAAGCTTTTTGAAATGTCTCTGCATTTGGCACATTGGAAAATATTTGGACAGCATGAAGGTTCACTGAATTTACTCCCATTAGACCTACATATAAACATGTCTCAACTGATGACCAAATCTACCTCAGAAGAATGGGAAGAGTTTGCTGAAGTCATTCATTTAGGTTTGGAAAGGCATTTTCCAGGTAAAAATACAGATTAGCTTCAAGCATCATGAACCACTTATGCCTGTGACAGAAACACATGTTTCTGGAATTTTATGTTAACTATTCTTTTCCTAACAAGGCACAATCATTTCACCCCATCCAGGTTTCCAAACTCATATTAGCACTGTTCTTGAATATCTCTCATTCTCACATTTGTCCTGCCACATCACTGACATCACTCGCATGAACATGATAGATTAAGGGATTGCTTCAGTTTCCTGATGCCAAGAGCCCTGGGCTCTGCTTCTTCTCACCAACAAACTTCAGTATTTTGAGCCAAACTGGAGTGGTTCCAAGTCACATCAATGTTAATTTGCACGTGTGAACTTCAGTACAGGTGCCTTGTGCTTTTTTCCCTTCAGTCTCAGCTATTTGAGTTCTCCTTTTATACTGAAAAGGATCAAGGTAGGGCAATTACCAGAATGCCCTGGGACTCACCTGACCCTAGGCAGCTTACAGAAACCCAGTGGGTTGGCATGACAATCATGAATAATTGTCATGACACATAGACAAGTCGAACACAGAGACAAATAAACTGACTTCAAATAAAAAAATCAAAAGTTCAGGAAACATAATACAGCCAATTCACTTTGGGACTACAGAAATATCTGAGGCCTCCATTTTCTAATCAGCACTTATTGTAACTTTTCAGCCCACAGAAAGGAAAGCATATCAATATTATCATGGTTGGCCCGATTCCCGATAAACACAAATTTTCAAATACCAGACTTTCATGTGGAATAAAATGCTTACATTTATTTGCTCTTTTACTGCAGAGAGTGGGAAAGAATCCTAGGCACAAGTAAATGAACCTCAAGATTACTTCTGCTTTTAGATGGAAAGATGGAGGCATAAAGAGACTGAGCTCTGACTGATTCAAGGACAAAAAAACCCAGTAAATCACCTAAATTACTCTCAGGAGCCAGGAATTCTGACTCTTTGTCCACTGCTGTAATGATTAAATGATGATGCCAGCCATGAAAAACCATATAATAGGAGAAAGTGGGCGTTAGAACACCTGCAATTAACAACAACTAGACTAATCATATATAGTCTGTGTAATCTGAATACTTAAAAAAATACTTTCTCCAGCCCACAGAGGAAAATTGTATCACTCCATACTCCTACGATGCATTGTACTACATTTCTTGTTAAAACAGTATCCACAGTTTGTGTAACACTCTGAACAACACATTCTTAAGTTAGATATGGGAAGTGAGTAATAACACAAGCAAGAGCATCTCCTGTGTTAGGTTTGTGTGTGTATACAATATATTAGTGATATGTGTTACTACTCTGAATCAACAAGAGAGATACTACATAGCTTGATTCCTGGGTGGCATTAAATTGAAATGGTCACCCTTTCGTTTCTCTCCTGCTCTCAGGGACATTGCATCAATAAATATAGACAGGACTTCCATATTGTAAAACAGTTAATGTCCAGAGAATTGAAATTTAAATGAACAGATTAAAATAGTGTAAATTTAACAAACAAAATGGCTCTCAGATAGAATGGACTTTGAAATATGGACCTACTCATGTCTCAGCACTGCTTTAGGCAAATCTCTTACCCTCACATTGCAATGAAAACTGGAAAGGGAGTTTTCAGTTGATACTTTAGCAAATAAACAGGAACTTATTCTTAACTCTTCTGTTTCTCAACTGTTGAACTATTCCAACAGCTATTTGCATTCAAACAGCTGTAGGCAGTCACGTGAAGAGCATGGAAAGAGAAAAATCAAACTTTAGGCCTTTTAAGATCAGTCCACTCTGGATACAAGCGGACATAACTTGCATCAGCTTCAAAAAGAATTGCCCTAGCTTCTGCCATCAAGTGTGACTTTTGAGCATATTTGTTTTATATATGAAGTCAAATATGTGCAGGTATGAGCTCAGAGTAGCCCCTTTGAAGTTAGGCCTGGGGGCAAGAGGTTAAGGAGGCAGTAAGGCAGCTTTGTGCACAGCCATACCATTTAAATACGTTACAGAAGTTCAAAGTAAGATCTGAAGAATTCAAGAAACTCCAGTAATTAATAGTCTTGACCTATCATTTAGATTTAGAAGGAACTTTCCTATTACTTCAGCTAGAATTGTTGATGTATTTGAATCTTCAATGACTCTCATACACAAAACAGTACTGCAGTCCTGTCAGACAGTGTCCTATCTCAACCCTCCAGCCCAGGAACAAGACAGAGTCCTCAGGCTGTGAGGCCTTTTTCTTCCCTCATATACCACCCACTCCACTCTCAGTGAAGTTGCAGTGCCTGGGGCCCTCTCTGGTGAAGCCTGAGAGCACACTGAGTCATTAAGCATTCTTTGCCATTTATCTAAGTTGTCATAGGAATTGGGTGGCACTACAGGAAAGTCAAGCTACATTTCCAGAGACAGAGTCTGCAGCTTGTCCCTTTGACAACTCCAGCCAGAGGGAGACCTTCTTCAGAAAGTATTAGTTGAGAGGTACAGTGCAGAAATGAATCCCTCCCTTTTCTCCTACCGTACCAAGCCAGGTAAAACCAAAACTGTTTTCAACAGTGCACTTTCAATTAACCAGATTCCATTTCCCTGACAAAGTAGCACTTGGCAATAGGCCCTAATGACCAGTATTCACAGATCCAAGCTTGTTTATTCCTTTGTTCTAATGATGTTATTTTATATAGGATATAGATGAAGAGATGAAATGTAACTATTGGCATTCAGGAACAGAGCAATAGTCCTGTTTGCTCTGAAAACTACCTCTGTATATGTTTTACACAGAATGTTTATAAAGACAACATGAAAGAAAGGAGGAGAAAAGAAAATCCACATTCTTACCTTCATCAGTGCCACAGTCTTAACGACTTTTGTTTGAAAACTCTTTACGTGACCCCACGTGGTCGTATCATCATGATATCATGAAATGTGAACATTAATATCACAGTTCAACTCCAGTCCTCAGCCAGACACTAGTGAGCTGCTCCCTCACTGCCCTGCCAGCAGGATGGGGGGACAGAATCATAAGGCTAAAAGTAAGAAAACCCTTGGGTTGAGATAGACAGTTTTATAGGTAAGGCAAAAGCTGTGCATGCCAGCAAAGCAAAATAAGGAATTGATTCACCCCTTCCAATGGACAGGCACGTGTTCAGCCATCCTCAGGACAGCAGGGCTCCATCACACATAATGGTTACCAGGGAAAGCAAGCACTATCACTCCAGACATCCCCTCCTTCCTTCTTTTTCCCCAGCTTTATACACTGAGCCTGATGCCGTATTGTAAGGAATATCCCTCTGGTCAGGTGGGGTCAGCTGTCGTGACTGTGTTCCCTCCCAGGTTCTTCTGCACTCCCAATCTCCTCACTGGTGCAGTGGGGTGAGAGGCAGAAAAGGCCTTGTCTCTGTACAAGCACTGCTCAGCAGTAAAGAAAACATCCCTGTATTTTCAACACCCTTTGCAACACAAATCCAAAACAAAGCCCCAGACCAATTACTGTGAAGAAAATTAACTCCCTCCTAGCCCAAACCAGCACAACCAGTAACTGTCAGAGCTGTATAGCTTGGAGTAAGCACACTTGCTTTCTTTAATAATACCCATTTACTTCTTACCTGCCCCTCCTCCTCAGGCCTGTGACAGTCCACTCCTGCTTTATTTTAAGAAGATAAAACAATAGAGTAGGAATATAGATGCAGGGTAGGGATATAGATGATGTGTCACTCTCTATAGTGATATAAAAGTTGGCCACAGGTAAGTATTTTTTTTTTCTTAAGATGAAGCTCACACTCCAGATTAAGTCTGGATGACCTTTCAGTTTCTCTTGCCGAATTCTATGCTGAAATGCCATATGGATCCTATGTCAGTTACTCCTACTGTTGAGTATCACACACACCAACTGGTGTGCTTTCCCAAGCACTAAGTAATGGAAATTGCTTAGTTCTTTCTCAAATGGTTATTACAGAAAATTAAAACTCTATGTTTCTTGCAGTATATAAACTTTAACAGCATTGATATTTTGTATGTAGAGAGGTAATAAAGTGCCTAGTAGACAGTACTGTTAAGCAATAGCAATAAGGCTTTGCAAAGACAGCTACTCCTCATTGTTAGTTTTAGTAAAGAAGGCTCCAATCAAGTATTTCTGACAGTGTAGATTTATACTCTCTATATTATTTTTTCCAACTATAAGTAAGTTAGGCTATACTATGGTTACTTGTGCAGAAAATTTGTGTAATGACACAAACAGGCTAAGAATTAAAAATACAGGCATCTATTGAGAAGACACGACACGAACAAGGGGTTCCTGCACATATTCTGTAAATAACATTCCAGAAAAATGATTACTTTCATCTTCTGCAAAAGGAGTAGAAAAATGCCAGTTGCACTAGAAAACTTTTACCTGACGTAGGCTATTGCTATTTAATTGGGGGGTTTTAATTGTCATTCTTCATTATTAGTACTTTTCAAATAGGGAAAACTTAACTCATAAGCACCTACACGTCACAGTTTGGAGTAACTTTTGAGCACTGCCTGGTGAGCTAAGCTTTGACACAACAGGCAGAAAGAAAGGGTGCTGCTGCTGGCAGTTCAGTAATGCTAAGTGACAACGAGACTGGGAACGAATACCAACTAGAAAAATTCAAAGAAAAAGCTTGACAACAGCTTCAGGTGCCAGACAAAGCAGTCTTGCAGAGCATATGTCAGCTTCTGATGACTACATACAATATGCAGGTCCTTGGTTTCTTCATCAAGTTATTTTCAGCGAAGGGATATACATCTTGTCTTTACGTTACCTGACGTGACATACAAATTAAAATTCTTAGCTGATTATATGCCCTGAAACTTAATTAAACCAGAGACAAATCTTGTCTTTTACCCATACATACTAAAAGGTGTTTTTTAAGACTTCAAGGTACTATTGAAATCAAAAAGTTAGTTTCTATTGTGGTGATCTCATAGAAATATGATACCAATTTATCTCTGCTCAAGGTATTGATCATAAGGCCCTATTCAGTTTGATTTCCTTGGTTTAGTATTTTGGCCTGCCATCCCTCAAGGTCACCATTATTCATATACATCATGTACATATTTATATAGATGTCTCTGTGCAGCCATAATTGCTGCTATATACTGGCAATCAATGAACTGCAATAGCAGAGGATATTTATTTATCACAGACACATGGAAAGCCTCAGAAGTATCACTGAAGTTATTATTTTCTCAAGGAGTTACCTGAAACCCTGTGTTTTCAAGTATTTCTGACTTTGGTAGGACTATTTCAAGTCAGAAGATACTTTCTATGAAACATTTTTCTATGGTACTCTTGGACCAGATGTACTTGCTTGTGCTTCTGTTTCCAAGGATGATTTTTTTACATTAATTTTCTTCATTCTGGAGCAAGAAGGCTATTGAATTAGACAGATAAACAGGTAAAAATCTTTAGCCATACTCAGCCATATAGACTTCAGCTATCTCAAGTGTCTATCAGTGCTGCTTAGCAGCAACGCATGCTGTGAAAGGCTTGTTTACTGATATCTGCAAGACTACAACAGATGTACAAAATGAGCTAGGCTACAGTGAACATTAAGAAAGGGCAGCTGATTGTTTAATCTACAGAGAGGGAATTTGCTAGAAACACCACTAGGTGTTTGCTGGCATGGAAATTTTCGTAGTCAAGAGGAATATTCTCTACAGTGGCAGCCTTTCCTTTTGGACTTGTGCTTTTACCCCCTTCCACTTCCTCTGGAATCACAGGAGCTGAAGCTAGACTATGGATTTTTATTGGTGATTTTTATATGGTGATTGCTGTTGTTTTTGCCAAAACACTTGTGATTTGACTACTTGTATGTAAAATATGCAACAGCACGAAAGAAAAATGCATGCAGAGCCAATGTTTTGAATGCTAGAAGTGGACACAAGGGATCCTGCAAAGGTCAAATGAATCTAGGGACAAGTGGGGTACTTTAATGCTTTGGGAAACTCCAAGTGCATTAAAGGTCAACATTTTGGAGTTCACTGTACACATCTCATTGATTTTTTCACAGTTAGGTTTTCACAGAAGCAATTGGTCCTTTTTCTTATTGACTAATAAAAAAACCATCATGGGCTGTGAGTAGATATACATAAATACAGATATGTGAAACACTGTACTTTTCAATGGATTGCATTTCTGTTTTATCATCTAAAATGCAGCTCATGTAGTTTTACGCTTTAGTAAGAGTCTCACATGCTTTGCTATGAGTTGGTGTAGAAAACTACAATCCCAGCCTCAGAAATTTACTATCCAATTTAGAAAAAGATACTTTAATCAGTGACAACAAGTATTAGGGGAAAATGGAGGAAGAACAATACAGATGATAAGATCAGGCAATTACAGAAGCTAAGGAAATTGTTTTGATTTTGAAGTTTCCCCATCCAATCTTAATACCTAATAGTTTATTATCTTTTTCATACCTGATTTCAAAATCTGCCTTACACCAACTGAGCAATCCTGAATCTCAAGAGTTCCAAAAAGTGAAATTTTGGATTTTAAATGCATTGCATTTGTGGATTCTGTCTGGAACTATCTCCCAGGACCTGATACTGACAGTGTGTGGAATACCCAGTGATTTCTTTAAGCAGTCTCAAGTTGAAAAGTTATAATACCAAAGGTCCCACAAATACCAGCTGCTATTAAAATACATGCATAGTCTTTATTTATGCTCCTTCTCAGATTCACACATACAGTGGTCTAAAGCAGACCATTTTCAAAATTGTACATTCTCACAGTGTCACAGCATTTGTTCTCTCCTTCTGCAAAGGTCTCTTTCATGCTGTACCTGTAGAGGTCTGAAGGCATGATCCCCTGAAAGCACAATGCCACCAGTATACTTTTTGTCCTCAAAAAAGGAATAGCAAGCTGCCATTCTGATTTCCTCTGAGCCATATGCTACAGCATCTTGAAAGCATCCAAGCCAAGACCTCCTTTGCTTTCCTTGAACCTCTAAAGTGAGATGACCTCACAGTCCCAATCTTATACTTTCGGATTTTTTTATTTCTGACAATTTGTGTAAAATGAGGTTTAAACCTAAAGCTGAAATTATCCTTCCAAAGTTTTGAATCTGACCACATTAGCCTTCTGTGATGTGTATTTATCAAAATAGCTGCTGGTGACACAAACTGAGAGAGGGAAACCCCAGGACACACACCATATGGTGACAGGGACAGCAGCAGAAACAGTAAGAAACAGTAAATACTAATTGAAACAATTCTTCATGGTTTCAAAAGGGCCTTTTCATGAAGTATTAATAACTGCTGGTTAATCCTTCCTTATGACTACTCAATTCCAAATAAACACATCCCTTTCTCAACTTTGCAAAAAGTTTTTGGTTTTTTTCCTCCTTCTACCTCTTTTAACATTTGAAATATAAGGAGTATTACAGTAACCATGGTATCCTGATGACATAATGGTTACCATGAGAACAAAGCTGAAATAGTGTCATCAGAGCCCCTTCTCACTGCTGTGTGTTGAGTTTTATATTTAATAGAGATGGCCAAACTGCTGCCACCCAGCCTGGCCAATTCAATCTGGCTTCATGGTTTCAAAGCTCACAAAAGCAAAGCTGCCCTGTGCTGCTGCCTTCCACTTTAGTATAGGTAGTTTCAGAGCAGCTGTACCACCAGCTTACAAAGTAACTCTGCATAGCAGGCAGGCAAGAGGATAACTGTCGTAACAGATTCCCCTAAGTCACTGGCATTTGTCATGACCGTAGGACATACTCCAGTACAGCCCTTGGCCATGTCTAAAATATCAGTTCTTGGTCCTCATCTGCCAGACAAACCAGATTCTAAATCATGTCTACTTAACTGTGCTAGAAGATTTGTTTGCTAACCTGTACAGGGTCTCTCAGTGCATGATTGTCCATGGTCCAGTCCTGTAATAAGCTCTGCCCAGAGAGTGCTCTGCACCCACAAAGGGATCCACTGGCCTCAAGGGGTACGAGCTAAGTGCAGAAATGTGTCACACTCAGCCTATTATCAGACAAGAGTGCTGAAGCAGCCATTAGGACTCAAGAAAACCCTGCGACTTGGGACACACACAATTCATCTTCATGAGTGTTCCTGACTGCTACAAATTCAGAAATTGGTTCAGATTATCTGTTACCATCAGTCTGACTGCTGTGAACACCAAGTGGTACTTACCCTGGGGCCAGCACACCCCGTTGCTACAGGGAGAACAGGCACTGCCAAAATGCTGTACACAGAGGGTAGCTCCAGCATCAGGTAAGTAAAAGCTATTCCCAGTTAGTTTCCTCAGAGAAGCTCCTCTTTCTTTTCCTGCAAGAACTGCTGGACATGACTCACTGCATATTGTTTGTTCATTTTGCTATATATATTTCCCAAATGCTATTTTAGGTCGCATTTCTCCCTTATGCTCCTACCAAGTTTACTGCACAAAAACAACCCTAAGTTTTAATTTCATATTTAACCCAAACAAATGTGGTGTGGCTCTGTTCACTTCAATAAAGCTATCTGGATTCATGTCATGCATACAGATATAAGAAAAGTCGTCAGATAGAAAGACATGGAAGGTACTACAAATTAAAGAGGCCAATGAATCAGGCAACTTTTTATACAAAACTCCTTGCATTCTGCCTCTTTAACAAAATGTTTCCACACCAACTCAAGTCAATTCCTGTAGATGGTTCATATGCATTTCCTTCCTCCCCTTACCAGAATCCACTGCACAGGCTCTTCCTAAAGCTTCTGGCCATAAAATTGGCCATAACGTTTCTATTGTAGCCCCTTTTTGGTACTAACTACCCAACTGGTTTATTTCACTTGTTTCATACAGTTCTTCCTTTTTCTTTGCCTTCACCTTTTTGGAAAACCAGCATAATACAGAGTCATTTTCAAAGGCTAACTGCATAGATTTCCACTAAATCCATAGAATAATTCAGGTTGGATAGGACCACTGGTGGTCATGTGGTCCAATTCCTACTAAAAGCAGGACCAACCTCAAAGTTAAGTGAGCTTGTTCAGGGCATTGTCCAGCTGAGTTCTGAGTACTGCCAAGTATGGAGATAACAGTCTCTCTGGGAAGTCTGTGCCAGTTTTTAATCAGACTCACTGTGAAAGTAGTCACAATTTCCTTTTATCTGGTCAGAATATAGCTCTTCCTACAACTTAAGAGCACTTATTTCTCTCTGCTATGCAGAGTCTGATTCTGTGTTTGTTACTTGCTATTAGGTAGGTGAAGACAGCGCTATGATCCTCCCTTTGCCTTCTCTTATCCAGATTTAAAAAAAAAAAAAAAAAAAAAAAAGAAAAAACCAACAAACCTCAGTGCTCTCAACCCCTCTGCAGCTGCATGGTCCAGTTCCTAACCATCTCTGGAGCTCCTCCAACTGGACTGTCTCCAGTTTGTTAATCTCTCTCTTGTATAGGGAAGCTCAGAACTCCTGATGCAGGCTCACAAGTACCTCCCAGAATGGAGAGATCCCTTCCCCCATCATAGCAAATATGCTTTTACTAATATAACCTAGTATGCAGCTGGCCTTCATTGCTGTAAGGGCACAGTTGTGACTCAGGTTCAACTTGTCATACACTGGGATTCCCACATCCTTTTCTGCAAAGCTGCTCTCTGGCCAGACAGTCCCCAACTTGTTCTATCACATAGGATTACTCCATCAATACAAAAAGTACAGTACAAAAATACGAGTTTGCACAGAACTTTACGTTTGCCTCAGAACATCATGAAGTTTCTGTCAGCCCATTCCTTAGCTTCTTGACAACCTCTGAAAAAAAAACAGCAGCCCCAATGTGGTTTCATTTGGAAATGAGGGCGCAGTCTGTGCCCTCCTGTATGTCACTGATATTAATGTTAAACAGCAGCAGCCCCAGAGGAACATCATTAACAAGAACTCACCAGATAACTTTTGAATTATTGACCACTACCCCTCAAGCTCTGAGGCTTGGCGAATTTTTCACCCACCTTACAACTCACTTGTTATTCCATACTTCCCCAGTTTTCTACAAGGATGCTAAAGGAGACTAAGTCAGAAGCCTTGGAAATGTCAAGGTAAGCAACATCTGTGACTTTCCTCTTGTTCTCTGAAGTAAATTTTTCATCATAGAAGATAATCACACTGGTTAGGTAGGGTTTGCCTTTGGTAAGCCCATTCTTGAGCCCATTCCACCATCTCCGCGTGAGATCCATCCTGTTTAAAAGAAGACAAGCTGAAGTAACCAAGAGAGTGAAAAGAAATTTAAGAGCCTGCCAGTTTCCACCAGACTCTTCCCACTGGAAGCAGTATGAATCCTTTCCTTACACTGCGAAGTGGAAAAAAAAAAAAAAAAAAAAAAAGGATGTGGCCCATATGTATCAACATGGCCAGATAAATGCAGCAAGATTGGCTAATTTGCAAGAACTGAGCCATCCAGGGTTGAGGCCCAGAGCTGTTGCATTATTTATTCACTGTTACTTTGCTACTTTCCCCCAAGATCATGCAAGTCCACTAGGGATTGTGCTGCTTTATCTGTTATGTTGTCAATGAATCCCTCCTTCTCTTTTTAAAAAGAGCAACTGAATGGCAACAAGAAGCATGAGAGCTACAGCTGAACAGTTCAGTGTTTTACTGAGGATGTCACCGTGGTGTTTGGAGAGGACTTCTGCTGCAGCAAGCTGCTCCTACCCTCTCAGCCACAGATCCTCAAAAAATCCCACAAAGATGACTTGTAATGGTACCTGTGATTCCACAAGCTTTGCTGTTGTGCCTAGGGAGAACTGAGTTGGTGTTAAATCGTGGCTGCTAATGCACATCAGCTGTTCTGCTGCAGATGAAATGCAGAGGAAGGAAACAACCTCACCAGTGCACCTCAGGTAATATTTTGACCTCAGGATGTCTATCTTGTTATAAAAAAATCTTCACTGACTTTTACCTCCCTAAGGCTGATTTGCATCTAGAAACCTGAGGTTTAAAAATATATATATAATTTGTATCGAAGACAGTTCCAGAGAGCAGTCTCAACCCACATTCCTCTATTAACAGGAATTTCACCAAAAAAAGCATGTTGTGAGGGCCTGACTGCTCTTTGCTGCAAGCATTTGGAAGTTGCAGAATCACAGAATCCCATAATGGGTCAGGTTGGAAGGGACCACAGTGGGTCACCTGGTCCCACCTCCCTGCTCAAGCAGGATCATCCTAGAGCACATTGCACAGGACTGTGTACAGATAGTTCTTATATATCTTCAGTGAGGGAGACTCCATGACCCCTCTGGGCAACCTGTCCCAGTGCTTGGTCACCCACACAGTAAAGAAGTTCTTCCTCATATTCAGGTGAAAATTCCTGTGCATCAGTTTCTGCCCATTGCTTGTTGTCCTATTGCCTGGCACCACTAAGAAGCGCCTGACTCCGTCCTCCTGACACCCTCCCTCCAGATCCTTATACACACTGATGCTCAGTCACCCCTCTCAGTCACCTCTTCTCAAGGCTGAACAGGCCCAGCTCCCTCTGACCTTCACCCTCTGCCCCAGGTCTGATGTTAGCCTCACCACAACCTCACACTTAAACCCTTCCTAACTGTGTCAGGGTGAAAAAACACCAGAACAAACCCAGATTGCCACCAGCCTAACTCAAGATCATCATGCCCTTATGGCTCAGCCCAATATACCCAATCCCAAATTATGGCCCCTTTTCTTCCGACATAATTTTAACAGAGTAGCTGGTTGACCTATTCCAGCGTGTTCTCTGCAGTGAGCAGTTGGCAGAGTACAGGGTACCGAAATTTTGTTATTCAAAATCGGTTCAGGCAGATTTGGGATGCTTTTCAGCAAAAAAAAACCTGCAGAGAACCACGTGGCAGCACATGTGATTTTCATGTCCCAAGAAGCAAAATGGTTTCTCAGAATAAAACACAGAAGCCCTGCTGCCTCTCAGCTGTTTGCTGCTGCTGGCCCCACAGTCCTGCAAAGCTACAATGCACTCCACAGCAATGAGCAATAGAAGTCTGGTACTGCAACTAGGATCATTTGGGGCCAAGGAGAAGTAATTCCCTGGTCCACAGCAGTCTTTCTGAACTCTAAGAGATGGCACCTCTAAGAGGAGGTGCCATCATAAGCTCATTCCAGGTTTTTATGACGCTGACTTTTGGAAGGGAAGAGGATACTAGGCTAGTCCAGTAGTAAGTGATGAGTCTAGCTTTTGCCTCTTACATCAAACTCTGACTCACCCTGCACTGATATCAACTCGAGTTCTCTTTTAATTGGGAAAATCACTAGGATAGTACTCACTGCCAGAATTCTGGGTCATAAAGTCATTCTCTGACTCAGAAGAAGGTTTACAACAGCTGTGGCAGTGATATATACTGTAGGTGAGTCATGTTGAACTATTAGCACAAATATAAGAACCTTATAAAACAAATACATAAAGAATTGCACTGATCTATCTAAATTATACCATTACATTTGTTATTCTATAGCAAAAGGCTTGACAATGTTTTATTGTGCACTCAGTTTTCAGGAATGCAAAATTTAAAAAATAAAGTTACTAAGACACTTATCATATGAATCCAAAACACCTTTTTTAAATTCAGAGGCTAAAGTTTTAGCTGATACAAATTTTCTGGCAGGCATTAAATTTGTGGAGGCATACTGATTTAAAACAGCTCAGAATCTGATTTTAGATTCATGGGATGAAATCCCATGTTTATTGATTATGTAACTGCAAATGCAGATTTGTCTCAAGTGCAGCATGCAACATATCTAACAAAATATCCCATGCATATTCAGAGGTAGAAAGTGTCCTGTTCAATTTAAATTGTATGAGATTTAAATAGATAAATACTATTGGGTTTTCTAATCAAGGATTTCAATAGATAAAGTTAAGAAAATACATAAAATATTAATTAACTTTAATGATTACTGACCTTCAGTGAATGGACACTAAGGTAATTTCACTGACTTAGTAGGCCCCCAATACCTGAACATTTAATCCTTTGATTGTCTAGTAAGTTAGGCTACTAAAACTAACACCACAAACCAAACTCAGCAATAGTCATGCCAAAGCATTGGGAAAACCTCTGGTCTCCAGCCAGAGATTGTAAAGTATGTGTTTAACAAGTCATAACAATCTGTGGGACAACTGATCCTAGGGAAAAAAGGACTACAAGGCTACCTTACAGTACCAACTAATCACTGGGAAAACCGAGTGGTCCTAAAGCAATCTTTGAGATCGCTTCCTCCCTTCCATTACTTCTGGACAAGAGTCCTAGTCCAGCTATTAGATGCTGGTTTTTACAGTATAAAACGTGTTGCCTTTGGTGGAGCAAAATGGGTTTATAGATGCCTACATATACGGCCAGAGTCATGGCTCTGCTTTGAGAAGGCAACAACCATCCTCCTGAGGGAACAAACGCCAGAGCAGGTATAGCAGTGTCTTCAAAGGGCCTGTGGGCTCCCTCTGAGAGGAGATCCTGGGGGTGCCGCTCGCCTGCTCCCCCCGCTCAGGAGCAGCAGCGGGGCCGGGGGGTCCCCATCGCTGCCCGCCAGCCCATCACCCACCGGGGCCGAGCGCGGAGCCCTCGCCCCGGGGGCAGCACTGCGGCAGCGGCCCCGGCCCTGCCGGGGGCTGGCCCGGCTGCTCCCGCCCGCTGCCTGCCTGTTTCATTCATGCTTTCTCCTTCGCCATCTCCCTCTCCGGCTGAGGGGAAACGGGAGCGCGCGTGGGCGGCCGCTGGAAGGCTCCCTGTCAGTCAAGCGGCCGAGCTGAAAAGAAGGCGAGCGAGGGAGAAGGAGGGAGAACAGCTTTCCCGGGGGAGGGGGCGGCTGTTGTCGCTGCCAGCCTCGCAGCCCTTCCCGGGGGCATCTGCAGAGACGGGGTGGGGGGGCAGGGGGAAGGCGGGAGCGGTTTTGCACCACAGACCTTCCCGCGGGGGGGAGAGACGGCTCTTTCCTGCCGCTCGTCACC
>VXAY01003304.1:1801154-1845263 GCA_013399855.1 Oxyruncus cristatus
CCCGCTCCGCTCTCGCCCTGCCCGCCGGGCGCAGGGCCCGGGGCGCGGTGGCGGCGTGCACAGGGCCGGGGGTTTTCTCTCGCTTTCCCCCGCCAAAGGATGCCAAGATACGCGGAGCAGACGCCGGTGTACGCGCTTAGCGGATCTTGCTTGCGAAGGGGTGGGAGATTCGGGGGAGGCTGTTTTCAAATCGGCACAGTCGGTAGTTAACTACCGGCTGCAGTTAAAATTTTAGCAGCAGCAACAGCTTTGCGATGCTTTCCGGGAATACTGCTGTCTGGGAGCCGATGTTCCAGGCAGCCCGTGGTACGCTGCCGCTTTCTACTAGATGGCAGTGCTGAGAGCAGGATAGTTGCCGTGGTAGGTAATAAAGTGCTGGGAAGCTGGAGACTTGTGTGCAGCTGGATTTTGGTGGAGATATGGGTGGAACAGAAGACAATTCACATGTGCCCTGTGAACTCATTTGCAATTAAGACGATTTTTTTTCAAACCTTGCATATGGTTATCTTGTTATGCAATTACGTTTTGGTGAGACTGTGATTGTTACATTATGTTAGAAAGGAAAAAAAGAAATTTGGTAGGTTGAGCTCTTTTTACAAAGTTGCCAAGGTTCAGATCCAGCTCTGCTGGCTGCGACCTGATGGGCAAAGATTTACAGCTGATGATCAGATTCTGTGCATGTGTTAGAGCAATACATTACAGATTCAGAAGAAATGTGACTGCATTACCCTCTTTTTTTTTTTTTTATGTCATGTCTTACAGAGTGAGGAAGCAATCTTTTTTTATTTGATCACAATGTTAGTCAGTTTGAGATGGTAACTTCTTTGTTGTATGAATTACGCGGTTACTGGCGTAAGTTCTGATCTTGGACAGAGCCAGAGCTCACTTTAATTTCAGAAGTTGTGTGGTACATGACAGAGTGCTGAATTTTACTGTGTAGAATATCTGAAGTAAGTTTTCTCACTGTTTGCCCTACATTTCTAGTTTGTTCCTTTGGAGTAGCAGAATGTAATGATTTTTGCCAATAT
This sequence comes from Oxyruncus cristatus, assembly GCA_013399855.1. Lineage (NCBI taxonomy): Eukaryota > Metazoa > Chordata > Aves > Passeriformes > Cotingidae > Oxyruncus > Oxyruncus cristatus. The sequence continues at coordinate 1,802,183 of VXAY01003304.1, forward strand.
TTTCATTGATGTATTTGAATTAAGGTTGTATGTCAGAAGCCAAGGATTGTTTAGGGGCTCAATATGTGCCCACTGAGAGAGAAAATTTAGCTTGTTGACTTCATTGTGAATAAAATGGGACACTAGAACTCTTACTTTACCTTTGCTTATAATGAGTCCAAACATTTTCAGTAGGTATGTGCAGAAAGATAAGCACATCACATTCACTTGTTTTATTCATTTTGTTATAAGTGAACAGACTTTGTAGTATTTTGTCATTGGTTTGTAGGGGGTTATTTTACTGCTTATTTAGCATTGTTATGGCTTAACAGCTAAGCTTTGTTACTCCACTGCAGAACAAGTTGCCAACTGGATGTCATGCATGTAAAACTAGAACAAGAGCCTTTAAATAGCAAGACTATCAATTTAGTAACAATTTAGTGTGATAAATGGCAGAATACACAAACAGAATGCAAATCTGAACAATTATAACATGCATCTTTTGGTTTTGATATTGATAAAGTACAAAGAACAAAAGGAAATAAGCACATACAGCTTTTAAGTACCTAAACTGGTTTGAAATGGAAGAGTTGTTTTGTGTTGTGCAGTTTATGCTTTAAAAAAATAAAAAAAGGCAGAGTGGGGAAGAGAAGTTTTTACAAGCATTTATTTTGTTTTGTTTTCTGAAACTCAAAATTCCATTATGTAGCAGGATGCTTTCCAGTATCTGCTTTCTCAGTATCTGGAAAGGCAGATGTTGCTGCAGCAGTAGCAATTACACTGATTTTGCAGCACAGCAGAATAAACCCCTCTGGTCTGACTTTCTGCCTTTGTCTAAAACAATCAGCCATATAGCCCTGTTTTGGGCTTGTCAACAGAACAGATGAGATGGGGAAGTTAAGTTTGTCTAATGAAGGGAGTGAACCCAATGTACAATTAGGAAATCTCTGTTTCAAGAAGAAAATGAGTATATTTGCCTAACAAACTGCATTGAAGAATTGCATTTGCTTGGGTTTACCTTGCAGGTGTCCACAAACCAATCCTTGCCAAAAGTCAGGGAGTTTTGCTACGTTTGGTCGCTCGTTTGTTGACTAACCAAATCACTCTGTCCTATGGGATGTTGAGTCAGAAGGCAGAAGAGGCAGCAGAGACTAGAGCCCTGCAGGCTTTTGTAGAAGAGCCTTTCTGACTTGTAGCTTTTTAAAAGGTGCATAACAGAATCCCAGCTTCACTAAAATGACTGAGAATTTTTTTTCTCACAGTTTCACAGTTCTTTTTCAGTTTGCTTCTTAGCCTGTGTGGGACACAGCAAAATGTGACTGATGTGACCTGAGATTCAACCCACGATAGGGAATGGATTTTTGGTTTTAACTGATGCTTAAGGAGTTTATCTTTAGTTTTCAGAGATGAAGTGTTTCTACTTGGGAGAATATTTGAGACTTCCTGCAAACAAAACATGCAAGTGAAATTTAAGAACTGAAGGGTTGATTTGTACTAAAGCATATTCAGCAGAATAAGGCTGGAAGAGATGAAGAGTATGTGTGTGCTATATGTATGTGAGCTACTACATAGCAAGTCAACCCTAATATTCAAGAAAGGCAATGACTTTGAATATCTCGGGAAGGTGACAGGATTTTTTTATCTCACAGTGGAGCTCATGCTCTTTTCAGACTCCTCCCTTAATCCTAAGGAACCAACTTGTCCTGTGATTTTGAGCAACATTTTAAAGAGCTAGTGTAGTAATAACCTGCATGTCAGAAATCAGATTTGAGCTCCTGTGTTGTAAGAGTCCTGATTTGTGACCATCTAGAATGACAGTAAGTGGTATGTTATTGGTTTGTGTTTTTTCCTTTTAACCCTTCCTTGTTTAGTGACCTGACTCCTAACCTGTTTGGAAGCAGAGAAGCCTTTCCTAACTTGTTTCAGTTGGGCTCAAATCCCTGTTTGTAGCTCTAAGAGATGGGTGTAATAGAAAGTAAAGTCTGACCCTGGCTTAAGGTCATGGGTAGCTGCCCAAAATATTTAGTATTTTTAAGAGATGGATCTCCAGCATAAAAAATTGTTTCTTGTTTTCTTTGTGATTCAGTATCATAACTGCTTCATGCTATGTTTCACTACAGTGTTTATGGATATAACAGCTAGATAGTGCAACCTTCTATATTTTTGTAGCAGTTCTGACCTGTGGACACAACTGCATGTGCTAATGGTAACTCTTGTGTTTGACACTAACTCAACTTTTAGGTATAAGCAGCTCAATTAATTTACAGGGAGATTGTGACCTCCGTTGCCTATCATCAGATAGACACCTTCAGGCTAGCCTTGACAATCACTTGGCAGTATAATAAAGCCATTTAGGCCATCTTTTAGAAAAGAATATCTGAGGCTGAGCTCAAATAGCAGTGCGTGCTAGAATGAGTGAAAACTTCATGTGGTATCTTTTATGTGCATGCATGTGTTTAGCATGAAAACTGTCTTCATAATCCTGTGTGTGCAAACTTGGTACCTCTGGATGGGCCATAGTTTCAGACAGCTTTTGGAAGCTTCAGTGAGAAGGTACTAATCCCTGCAATGTGCAGAGCCTGCTCCTTGCTAGTTATGCCCACTGTCACACCCACAGCTAACATGTCACTACCCAAACTGATGTCTGTGTGCATACACGGCCTCATCAACCTGCATAAGCTATGACACAGCTAGTCTTAATTACACTGCTTTTAAAAATGTCATTCAGATGTAATTCATATATCACTAGAATTGTTCTACCATTCGTCTGTCCACAGCTCCTGTTTCATTAAAAGCGCTGATGAGTGCTCAGGACTCTAAAGACAGCAGTTTTGTGCAAGATAAGAATGTTCCTTAAAGAAGCTGATGGAGGATAGAGCTCCAGAGTTCTTGGCAGACACTGACAGCATAAGATGGCACCATAGTCTAGTCTGAAATTCTAAGTCATAAGGAGGACTAGATGTCCTTGACTTTACAAGGAATTATTTCACTGAAGAAAATTAATAGTGGGCTAGAGACTAATTTTAGGATCTATATAGATACGTTTGTTTCTGTTCATTACACTAATATGACTATGGGGCAACTAGGTTTTCTCTACAAGTGAATGTGAGTTGAATCCCTCTACATTAGAAGAAGTAATTTTTATTTGTGCTGGTGAACCTGAGATCTGCACCTGTCAGTTCTGAATGACTCTGGTTCTAGAGCTGCTAGGAAAGCGAGGAAATGGATGGTGTAAGCTTCACAGCATAACCAAAACTGCTGGTGCCAAAGGAGTCTCTGTTTCAAAGCTGTATGTTCCAAAGATGTTAGTTCACTTTCAGAACCTGCAGTTGACAAACATCATGAAGTCCTTGATGTAATGAAATATACAAAATATCTCATACGAATGATTTCCACACCCTTGCAAAATCTATTTTTATCACTGAGGCCTTTTGCAGTAAAGGGTCCTGTCAGTAGCAAAGAGGTTAAAAGTTAGGAGTCTTGGACATTAGCACTGCATATGATGCCTTGAAATACATTGCACAATTGTAACCCCAATGTTAAATACAAAAACCACCACCATCTTTGGCAGATAAGTGATTGATTGCTCCCCCTGGGGTAAAAAAAAGAAAACAAAACAGTGGGCAAGTCCAGTAGACTTAGATTTTTCCCTTTCAAAAAGTGGAAGAACCTTATCTCTGTCTTCCGTTTCCTTTCATCTTCATTACACAATTCTTATAAGAAACAAATGCAGAAAGAGTCCTGCAAAGTCTGTTTCTGTTTGGAAGTAGGCTGTTATCAAATGCTGGCTTGCATTCCTGTGGTACCCTGAGAGATGAAGGAGATTGATGTATGTTGTTAAGAGATGGAGGGTTAATTTACATATTGAAATTTGCTAACATTAGTGTACCAAGCTTATTTTCTGTACATGCATGCCTCTTAATGAAACAGGCTGTGAACTGGCAGTATATATGCCTAAATATTTAGAGTGGCTATTCTGGTAGGTAGCCCTCTGTAGACAGATCCTTAGACTAAAATTACTATTCCTGGAGTTGGCAAAATCAAATCTAAACTTAAAGGACAATAAAACAAGAAAAGGTCCCCAATAACAAGGCAAGTGAAGGTGTAACAAGAGCCCAAAGATCTTCAAAATACATGTGCTTTGGCAAAGATACGCATTTTAATCTGTGAACCCAATATGAGAATTTAAGGTTAAATATCCTCTTACATATATTTGTTAATTCAGTGTGTCTATAGTGAACAGAATACTTTCTATTTAGAAGAATAGACACTGATCCTGTCTCTGTGGCGACCAGTGACAGGACCCGAGGAAATGGCTGGAAGTTGTGTCGGGGGGGGTTAGGTTGGATAGTAGGAAAAGGTTCTTCACCCAGAGGGTGGTTGGGCGCTGGAACAGGGTCCCCAGGAAAGCAATCACAGCACCAAGCCTGACAGAGCTCAGGAAGTGTTTGGATGACACTCTCGGAACATGCTGTGACTCTTGGGAATGGTTCTGTGCAGGGCCAGGAGTTGGACTCGATGATCCTTGTGGGTATCTTCCAACTCAGGATATTCTGTAATTCTGTGAATATTTTGTATTTACAGCTGTTTTTTCAGGTAATGATGTATCATTTTTACTACTGCAGGAGAAAATGACAGACATTTGTTACTTCTTGAAATGCATGTTTACTGAAATCAGAATTATACTAGAAGTCATCATGTCCCTAGATCCCATGAGTTCCGTGTGTCTGGAGATGTATTTACCTTTACTCAAATGCAAGGACTACAAGTAAAGATAACTTTCATTATGTGCTATTAAGAACTAGATGTTGAAAATTGGTATAAGAATACCACTAATTTGTAAACTTGAGTGAATAAAGTATAAAATTATTTTAAATAAATGGCGGAGGAGGAGCAGATGTGGAATGGTGGAGACTATTGATGCAAAGCAACAAACAAGATGCTGGAAGGAAATAGTCCTTTCAGAATTGTAGAAGTTTTGTTAACAATCAGTAAGCAGTTTAGATTTACTCTGTAGTACAGAAGTTATGTTTCTCATGTCAAGCTCTGAAGTAATTGACAGTTATTTGCACTCTGGGACCACATCAACCTATGAAGTCATTGCAAAAGAGAGTCAAAAGGCATATTATAATAAATTCAGTGCTGGTTAGATAAAATATATTCTAAAATTGTTATTGAACTTAAATCTAAAAAGAAAATAATTTCTAAAAGAATGTTCTTATTGAGGAGATATAATTAGGGGTATTTTAGTCACCTTCAGTTATTTAATTATTTGCTTTTTAATAACCTACCTCTGTTGTTTCTGACATTCTTAGAAGCAGAAACTCAAAACTTTCACATCCTTGAAGACTGAACAGGGCCATTTAAATTTACTAATATTAAGTTTGTGCATACCTTCTTTCATTACTGAAACTACAGCATACTACTTACTGTTTCATGCATAGTTTAATTCCCTGCTGATTTCACCTCTTAGCAGGGGCAGCTTAGATGAATTTAGATGCTGAATTCATTTGGCCCAGTGTATACCTCACTTTCAAATTGAGGTTGTATCTCTTTTTTTCCTGTATTCCACACTCCGGAAAACAATGGTCCTTGGGATTTGTACCCTGAGAGAAAGATTTCCTTTTTCCCTGTAGATTGTTGCTACTCCCCGTCAGTGGGAGACCATATTCTGTTTGTAATACCAGAGATACAATCCTCTAATGGTATCGTAGAGTTTGTTTGATAAAACAAACTCTGCCATTTTGTAAAGACACAGAGAACATTTTCAGGTATCATTGAACAACCAAAACTTTAGGAGGGGGGAAAAAAAGCTCAGAATTTTGCACAGTGAGGGTATTTGTTCTGAATTGTATCTCCCAGATACTATAAATAATAACCATTTTCATAATAGATGACTTGCAGTCTGTAAAAGCAGGTCATTCCTGTTACTACCTTCTTTCTCTTCGTGCTGTGTCAATGGCAGGAGATTCTTAGCAGCCAACAGCATTGCAGACTTTTTTAGGTGGAGGTGACTGCGAGTTAAGGGGAAGGCTCCGCTGGTATAAGAAGCTTTGTGCCCTTTTGGAAGGCAGGGTTAAAAAAGCAGCACAAATAGTTACCTTGCTTTTTGTAGCCCCATTCATGCCACCCACCAGCTTGCCAGGACCACAGCTTTGTTTCACTTGTGTAGAATGACATTTGTTAAATGAACATTAAGGGGATGGGGAGAAGAGGACTTGAAGTTTCTTCTTTCGTTGAGAGAAAACTAGGGATGAGAACAGTCTATTGAACCTGCTTACTGATCCTGGCTGGTTTCTGAAAATAGGGTTCTGACAAGCAGTCCATGGGTCGTAGGTTGACAGTTGTCCTGTGCAGCTGTGGTGACAACACAAGCAGCAGAAGGCTTTCCACACAGTCACTCCGGAGACCTGTTCTTACAATTCTCTGTTGAGTAGGTGCCTATTCAAAAGGCAGGCTACTGAATCTGCCTGGATGCATTCCATGTTTCTCAATCAGTAATAAAATTTTGCAGCTCATATGGGTGTCCTGGGCTCGAACAAAGTTTGGGCTATTTAAAATATAGGCATATACTCCCATAAAATAGTATGGAAGGCAAACCATTGCAGGCCTTCTAATGGTAGTGAGAATCCAAATGGGCTTGAGGTTTCATTTTTCTCTGCTCTTGCAAGATTTAGGTCATAATGTTTAGTTCAGGACACTTAGAAGCAAGCTAGGCATCTTGATTCAGCCTCCCTAAGAGAGTACTTGTTTTACCAGAGATATTATTTGAAGCATTCCCTTGGATATGTGATACCACTTTTGAATTTACTGAATTGCACTTTCTGTTTGTTTTCCGGGGGTTGGTTTGTTTGTTTTTGTTTTTTATAATAGAGGTAAATAAATCATGCTTAGTATGTTGGGGTTTTTTCTAGCATCATCCAGAGATTCTGGGAGCAGGAATCCATTTTATTCATCCGGCGGTACATTTTTTTTCTGATAGTTCTGCATAGTCCTTTTTACTTCCCAAAAGAGAGACTTCCTACTTCCTTCCTGTACCTTGACTGATTGAGTATGGCTGGATTTGGATTATTTCTTTGCCAGAATGTCTTCCATTTGGTACTCCAGCAGCATCTGTTCCCTCGTTTTCAGTATCAGTTGCAGTGTAAATTACCAGCCTGGGGCTTGGCTGTAGCTGTCTCCTTTAGGAGCAGAGCCTCCCTTGCCAGTGGAGATCACTGCCACCATTCCATTACACTGACCGAAGCCTTTGCTCCTTAAGTCTGAGAATAGCAAGCCAGAGAGGTGGAATAATTTAAGTAGTTGACTTGTTTCAGTCCTCTTCCAAACATGGAAATCGGAGCCTGCAAACATTTGTGAGATGAAATGTTGGCACAGACATGATAATTTCTGTGAAACTGCAGATGTGACTACTTGGTTATGAAACTGTTGGGAGCTTCAAGAATTATTGTAACAAATCCTGTGACTAAAAAGCATGTAATGGCTATTTTATTCTGTTGGTGATTGCTCTTGCATCTTCAGAGCCTGTTTGGAATGATCATATACTTTAAAAAGTTAATACTTTCTTTTAAATTAGAGGAGGACTTTTTTTATACTTGGATGCCTGACTTGCCCTGACACATACACGAGGAGCTGAGTGCTCAAATGCTGTCTCTTTTAGCCCGTTACTTATTGCCTTAAACCATGTTTTCAGATGCTACTCTGCCCTTTGTGGTAAATTATTGCAAGCATGTGTAATATTCTCCATACTATGTACATTTTCTAGCATCCCAAATTTCTTAATTATGTATTTTGTCCCTGAAACAGGCACTGCCATTTGCTCTTTTAACTCTTTTGAGCTTTATGCATCATGTACAACAGTGTATGTCCCGAATTTTTTTTTGGGGGGGGGGGGAATCATCCTTTTGGATTTCCTGTGTGCTCTCTGGCACCCTAAGCCCTCAGACTCCTGACTGGAAACACTGTAGATCTTGGATGTAGTTTTGACCATTTGCCACAGTTCTGTGTTGCTAGTGGGCAGCAGATCACAAATGGAGATTTAGTACTCTAAAGTTAAGTAGTGACGAGAGAACCAGCAATTAAAGCAACAGTGTTTTATTTACCGTGTAGTCTGTGCAGCTCAGAACATCAATTTTCAGTCTGTTATACTCAAGTGGATTAGATTACATTATATTAGTTTGCATTAGTTTAAATTGAGAACTGTTGCTTTGTTTTAGTCCTGGGTATGACTTTAAAGTTACACTTACTGACTTTAATATAGGGGATTTTTAAAGCAAAAAATTGTCCCAGTTGTAAGATTCAGTCATGATTGCTGGTTCCAGTGTTTGGGCAGAAATCCCACTGTCTGTGTGTTCAAGATTTAGGAAAAGATTCTATTCTGCTTGGCAAGTTTGCTTAAAAGTTCTGCTCACACTGGCTTCACTGAGTTCTGTTACAGCCTCTTGGTGTTTGTCTGGTGGCCTGGGATTTGTAAAGCTGTGCTTATGCGATTGCTGATTACGCTGGGAGGAGAAGGCAGACCAAAGCTAGCTGGAGTAGTATCTGCTGTCATTTGGGAATTTGCTTTATTAAGGCAACCAGCTTGCTCCCTTGGTTGTTGATGCTGAACAGAAGTAAAAACTGAGAGTAGATCTCTGAGCTAATTTACTGTCTGTCCTTGAAACCGGATGTTTATTCCAGTTTGGAATATAGAGTTTCCTATCTGTGTCTACAAGCTTTTCTTCCTTATTTTTATTTTTTCCAACCGATACCAATCTCTGCTACTCTCTGCATGACTTTCACCCTGTCTGTCCGTGTCGGTCAGCTCTCCAGTCCAAGTGTCAGCTCCTCTAGCTGTGTATTTCCCTTCCTCTCAGAAAGAGCTGAGTAACACCCTGCCACAAAGGCTTCAAACCAGGGAATTAGAAACTGCCCTCTCCACTACATCCTGTCAGATTAGCTGCTTCAGATTTGTATTGGTATTGTCCAAGTATGAAAGAAGCAGCTTTCCCCCAGCAGCTATAGAATCCCTTGTTTGTGAGGGACTTTATCATGGGCTGAAATGAGCTGATGGCCACCACTACAGGATATGTGAAAGTAATGTGCTTCTGGTTTTTTACTCTTTCACAACTGATTGGTGTGGACATCATTTTGATTCTGAGAACACAGCAGGTATTTGGAAATATCATCTTGATGTACTGGTCCTGGAAAATGCCGCATCAATCCATCCAGCCATTTTTAGGCCAATTTCCTGGAATATTGAACTTAAGCATTGCATTTACCTGGTTGTGATTGTGAGTTTTCCTTATTGGTTGCTGCATGATTTTAGGAGCTGATGCTTCATAAGTTACCAGAGGTAGAGATGAGCAGAAATCTGAGATCCTGCTGACATGTCAGGCTAGATAAAACCTTGCTTGCCAGTGACAGTGATTTGCTTTGGTCCTTTGTCCTAGAGAAGTTTGTTTTTCTTTTTCCTGTTGTTCAAGAATTGGTCTCAGACCTTAGATCAGTGTAAATTTCAAAGCTCCCCTGCTGCACTAATCCCTCATGCGTTCTTCTGGAGCTGTTAATTGATGATAATTCCGAATGCTTAATGCATTTGGTTTGAGGATTTCTAAACCTTTTTCTGGCAGACTATTTCTCAGTGACAACTGGTTAATCTGTGGAGTGGTTTTGAGGAAGCAAAGGGTTTGGAAGGCAAAAGAAGCTGTTTCTCTTTCGTGTCTTTTTTGTGCAGTGGTGCCATGAAAAGCAAGAGTTGGAAAGGGTTAGAGACTGATTGTTCCTATCCCCCTCTGCACCTGCCAGGCTTTCACATTTGAAGAGTATGATGCAGGAGCAGGGCCCCATCTGCTGATGTTCCCTTTTATGTGAGATGTTTCCTTAAGGAAGGGGTCTTACATAAATGACTTTGCTAACCTGTGTTCCTGTGTATATACCATATCATATCTGTGGGTGTATTGTTAACTACTGCACAGAAAAGGAAAAGTGAGAAACCAAGTCAGTGCTAGAGCTGGAGAAAGTAAGCACCCCTTTTAGTTATGTGCAGGTCATAATTTCTAAGCAAGCTTTAGCATCTTCATAAAACTTGGACCAAGATAACTTCAGAAGTTACCCCAAAATGAAGCTTAGTTTCTCTTCATGTTGAACTTTGGTAGCAGAAATCCCCCAAATGTCAGAGGGAACAAGGTCAGACTAGGGGGTGGCAAGTTGGGAAATTTCAAGGCCTGTCCACACAGGCCATTGGTATTTTTTTCTGTCTGAGAGGATCCTGATACTCAGCTAGGAGGCAAAAACTGCTCTTCTGTTTTGATTTGAAGTGGTGTCTAGGGAAGAGGAAAACAGTATTGGCAGCAGCAGCTTCTCTTGCTTTGAGCATTGTGTCTGTATGTTCCCCAGAGAACTCATTAATTTTTAAGGCTGTGGCAGCAGTAGGCTAAATGGATACAGTAGTGATGGTTTGAGATGGTGCATTCATCCTTTTGGGATAACCAGTTCTGCTCCCTTCAGATATGTGTGGTACCCCAAGATCAGTGGGTCAGTTTAACCTGAGAAGGAGGCTGTTTAGCAAACAGGAAGATACGATTCAGAAACAAGAACACTGTTCTTTCTGGAGCATTGTCTGCCTTTTGATTGAATCCTCTGTAAGATTAATTTACCACACCAGTAAACTCTGCCTGTTTGTAGAAAGAGGGAAATTATGCACGAAGGTCAGGCTCACCATGGTTTATGCTGGTGAGACAACAGTGTGTGAAATGCACAGGTTCTGAGTTACATTATGATTTATCATCAGTAATTGCTAGTCAGGGTGTCAATTGTTGACTTACAGGGTCTTAATGTTCGTATGTTGTGAATGGATAAGCTTTTCAAATGTGGCGTGCTTTTCAAAAGCGGTCCTGTTTCATGTATGTGTATATGTGGCCCTTTGGTAGCTTGTAATATCCAAATACTTAGTACAATTTAGTAAAATTAAGACAATACTGTCCTAATGTGGGAAGTCTTACACAGGACAGGGTGGGGAAGCTCCTGAGTCCTGACCTAGGGCATGAGTTGTTATATCTAACTTCATTTCCAAGAAAAGTCATAGCAGGTTGCCACTGCCTCCTGAGTTACAGCCTGGACTCTACAAGAGCCATACTGCTTTTTTTTTTTTAGGGGTAGTAGTCAATGCTGAACTGTGAGTCAAAAAAACCCCTAAACAAGCAAGGGAATCTGTGGCATGGCCCTGGAGCTCCAGTACCAGTGTGCTGTCACCTGTCACACAGCCGCAATGCGTGAGGCAGGACGAAAGGGGGATCCTTGCATGCCTCACTGTGAGTTGGCTGGGGTTCACAGGGGGACAGACCTGGCCGCAGCCAAGGTCTGAGGCACTAAAGGTGGTTCTTGGACATATATGCTCCCATGTGAAGGTAACAGGAGCATTGAAGGATGTAAAGTGGTGTATCACAGGACATTTAGAGTTACTCAGGACAGCAAAGGATGGAAGCAGTCAACTGATGTGCTTCCATTTGGAAGCACTGCAAGCACTTACTGGCTTTACTATGAGCTTACCATCCTTATTTTTAACCTTACTGGCCTTACCTGAGTTCTGAGAGCATTTAATGCAGACTGGGATTGGCAGAATGCCTCTGTCTGCTCTGCCCATCTTCTTAATGATGTCTAATGCTGCTTCCTCTCCCCACTACTGCAATCCATTTCCAAGAACTAGAACTCAGAAGCATGCACTCTGCTGCAGCTGGTGGGGTTGGAAATGGTAGGATGTCCAAATTGGATGCTTTGTAGTTATGTTTTGTAGTTATATGTAGTATGTTTTGTAGTTATAAAAACAATGTTGATACCATGAAATACACCACATACAAATGTCCAGGGGAAAGTAATGGTCCCTCTAATGCAAAGTATATTCTGTTCATAAAGCTCTTATAATGTACTGTATATTTCATCATGTTTGCGAGTTTACGGTGCTGATCTTCCAGATGCTGGACTGTAGATATCTTCAGCCTTGTGATTAAAGAAGGATCAAGCTCTCTAAACACAGAATAACAGAGAAAGTATAGATGGTCTGTGATCCAGACCACAGAACAGCTACGAACTGTAATGTCCATTGGTACAAACATGTCCTCAGGCACTGGTGATCCCTCATTCTTTGGGGGGATGCTGGCGACTCATATGTCCCACCAAGATTAGAGTCAAGGGCACTTACCACCTCCAGGATTAAGCCTTAAATGCCTGCCAAAATGTTCTCTGCCTTTGGAATTTGGAACGGTTCAAAGCTTCTCTTTTTTGGTATTTTTAAATTAAAACATGAAATCCAATCTACTGTGGTACTAACATTTTCTCCCTACCTCCCTTCCAGACTGGAATCCTATATATCATGTTTCAGTAAGCTTCAGGAATGTTTTGCTAACATATAATGAGGGATTTATAACCTAAATGCTGACACAACCTTAACTAGCCTATTGCAAATGTGACACTATTCATTAAGGACTCTCTAGGGTGCAGTATGCTCCTTGGTGGACTGGGTTCCTGGAAATGTAATGGCAGTTTGTGAATTGGCATCCAATTTTGGTTTTAGTCTATCTCTTGCTGCTATAGAAAACAATTTTGGTTCTGACATTGTGAGAGATTCTGTTTTACTTGGCTTTCATGCTGTACTTTAGGAAGGAGGATGAGTCAGCTGGTGAGGTCTTGGAGGAAACAGTACAAAGAAAGATTGCTTTGTGTCCACTTACTCTTCTAGAAATTAAGCAGGATATCCGTCCCCAGATGTCAGTAACCAGTTGAATTCCTATCTCACCTGTTGGTGAAGCTCAGTTAAGTTTAGAAAAGGCATCTGAGACTTGTGTGTAATTCTAGTTTTATTTCCGTTCAGTAACTTCATGGAGGTTGAGATAAGCATTATGGGGTGCTGTGGGATTTACTTAGTTCTTGGTACATCTGGAGACTAGATTATTTTGCTTCATCACAGAAAAGTGTTGAATTGTTTTTATTGTGATGTGATACAATGTTCTGCCCTACTTACATGTTATCCATACAGCATCATTGGGCAATAACTTTCTAAATAACTTCATGTACCAACATAGTCATTCTGGAATAGTTATTCTTACAATACTTATCCTTCTACACTGACATAATTTGTGTCTGTAGACAAATTCATAAATCATAAATAGTTCTGGGGAGCTCTACCTGTAAGACCCTGGCCTTTGTAGATAAAATATTATCTAAGATCAGCCACCCTAAATTTGTTACTTGCCAGATACTTTCCAGTGACTTCATTTAAATGCTTACGTGAGAACAAACATTTCTTGTAAAAAAACTATCTCTTATTTCTCTTTTTTTTTTTTTTTTTCTAAGAGAGAGTAAATGAGTGAGTGGGTCATTTAAAATGCTTCACTCTAAAAACAACTGTCCCTTTTCGAGCAATTTTATAGACTGAAAATATGCTGCCCTTCCCCCCTCCAATTTAACATTAGCCTCAAAAACAGCTTAAAGTTTTTTTTAATTGCAGATTACTACTGAAAACCAAAGCTTATTTAGTGATGACATTTTTCCTCTGTGTAATCTGCTGTGGGTTGACTGACTTGTGGGTGTACTTGACTTAGACCATTTGAACTGAATGAATGCTGGGAACTGTGACAGTTTTGGTTACCTTTACTCAGTTCCTTCAAAGGATAAAAATAGGTGAGGCAGTTAGGATCTGCAGTGCAAATATAGTTGTCAGTGACACAGGGGTAGGAATGTTTCCAGTTCTTTCAAAGTAAGGCTGGTATAGAGAAATTTATGTTTGTTTAGTAAGATCCGCACGTGACTGAGCTTGATGCAATTCTTACTGTGATCTTAAAAACCAGCTAGCAAAAGTGACTCTAAGTATCTGTTCATGTTTCCACAACCATTTCACAAGCTCTCTGGACATATTTTGAACTCAAACTTAAGTACTTGCATTTGTATGTAGCCTGTGATGTGTTTTTGCTCTTTGTTCCTTATGACCTGTACTCTGGCTCACCCACAAGCATGCAGACAAGCATGCACCTTATCTGAGCAGCTTAGAATTCCATGACCAGGGCTGCACCACTTGTATTGAAATTCATGTGGGTGGGAATGGGCATTACATCATTTTATCCAGTGGTTAGTTTAGAGAAAGAGAAAGGGGAAATTGATGTCTGTGCAGAGAGGTGGATGCAGAGCTGAGTAAAATCGGTGAAAGGGTGAAGGGCCTTGTGGCAGAACAATAACTCCTTTTTTCATATCAAATTTCTTTGGTGCAGCTGCAGTGTACATCACATGTGTCGGTGCTAATGGCCAGAAGGTTTCTACCCCTCTTCAGCTTCTTAGAAAGATGTCCTTGAAAGATTATGTGAATATTGCTAGGGTTGTAAGACTGGACTTGAAACTGTGCACTCTGTGCATCTGGTATTCTTAATACTCTTAAGAGTCCTAGGCAAAAGATTGTAGTAATTTCAATGCTACTGGTTGTGCTTTGTGAAATCCAGTGAGAGGGAATTATCCGTACTGTGTGAAGACTGAGAACTAAGGGGGATATTGTGACCACTTGTAGTGATAGGCTCTGTAGCAGGGGGTTTGTCTGTTTATGTGGGAGGCTTAGGTCTCATCAGAGTGGAGAACTTAATTTCCCCATTTCACTGAGGTTGGATTTTTACAGAAATGTAACTCTGTGTACCTTGCAGAATCTGCAGGAGAGCAGAGCTGATTTGTGTTGAGACAGATCTCCCACACGGCTGTGAAAACAAGTGCACAAATTCAGAACAGTTGGATGTAAATCTGAAGTAACTGTCATGGAGATTGATGTTCTCTCTAGGAGTTAATCTAGATTTACATCAGGGTAGCTGTGACCAAAATCTCTCAGGATTCATCTTTGCTAGACTTTAGTAACTCACAAATTAATTGCTAATTAACTTGAGATGGTTGATTATTGTGAATGCTTCCCACATATTTCTTCTGCCTTACCATCGTAGAATTTAAAGACAGAGCTCCATTAGATCAGACCAGATGTTACCTATTCTGAATTCCTTCTTGTCAAAGACTGTTTTCTTCACCTAGATATGAACATGCTGAGTGCAGTCAGCAGACATTACATGAAAGTGCTGCAGCCCTCAGAAATCTAACCTTGTGCACATTTGAGTCAAAACCAGCAGAGACACGGCAACCCATATTGCTGAAGGCACTTAAAATAAGGAAGGGGTTTAAAGAGGTCCTGCAAGGTAGTCCCAGATTGCCCTTGAAGGCTGGCCTTGCTAGTCTCTACAGTGGAGAGGGCAGTATGAGACTTCTCATTGACATAAGTACAGCAAGGTTTGTGTGTTTTCACCACTGAGATATCAAAGAAATAGCATGAGCTACCTCCACTCAAAACACTCCTTCCCTTCTGTGTCAGTTGCTTTGGTGCTTTAATTCTATACAAAACAGGTTGCACTATGAAATATTTCATTGTGAAATACTAATTTGAGGTATCCAAGGCCACTGGGAGGGGAAATGCCCAGAGTCATTCCTTAAACGTCTGACAGTGAGGCACCTGAAAATTCTGCTTCCTTTCCTTTTCAAATTTCACCATTAACGTTACACTAACAAGGCACACCTTTCATGTATGTGTTTCGTATGGTTTAAATGAAATTGGGATGCCAGAATGATGGGGTATGTCTGATCCAGCTGTAGTTGGGGCAAGGAGGTTTTATGACAGCCTTACTTGAAAACTAAATCCAGGTTCTGCTCCATGTCCTTCCAGAATGAAAGAGCAGAACGGTTATAACAAGTCAACTTGAGAACCTCTAATGCCCTTGAAAATAGTAGTAAAATCTGCACCAGGGTTGAAAGTAAAACTAAATTCGGCCTCTATTCAATGAAAGGTCCTTATTCTTAAATAAACATTTTGTGAGGTCCCACCAGAAAATGTATCTAAACAGCGTGAATATAAATGTCACCCTTGTCTTTACAGATGTGCTCAACAACCTCCCTGGCCTTGAGCTTCACTTTGAGCTGGCCTGACTCCTAACAGCCTGTAGTTTGAGTGGGGAGGGCCTGGTCGTGCTGACTGATGAAATGCAATGAAGATGTAAGGATACAATAAACTGGTGATCATCTTCCTTGCCTGCATACGAAAGTAAAGGCATCGTGCCAAGCAAATATGCGCATTAGATGACTAACAGCTCCCACACTGTCAGTGTAGGCAGGGAATATGCAATGCAGCCACATATGTGTCTCAGAACTGTACTGAGTGCTTTTTATTCTTAATGTTTGGTTTTGTTTTTAAATAGGAGTTCGGATCTTTGAGCGGGATGTTTATCTCTATGCAGAGAAAACAATATCGGTCATAGTTTTTAATATACGATCAAGTTTTTAAAACTACCAGCTGATATATCTATTGCGAGTGACATCAGAATTTCAAGTAATTGCTATAAATGTTCGCTAAGATAGCTGTGCATATCATGTGTAATTATCTGAGTTTACCCTTTTTTAATGGCTGGAAAACACTTTTTTAGAAGAGTGAGACTTTTTTTCCAGTGGAAATGCTGTTGGAAAGTTCTGTATTCAACTGCCCTGGTTGAGATTTCATCTCACTTTCTTTGATAAAATTGGTGTCAGGTATTCACAAAAATTAGTACGCTGTAACAAAGGAGTCGAATTTCATTTGATACTTGCTTAGTTTTAGAATGTATACGTAGATACTATTGAGCTGAACACTGTAAGCAGAGTGCAGTTCACCTTAGCATTTAATCTAGCAGTGAGCTTCCACTGAAGAGGATCCCCTTTTTTTATTCCTCCAATGACGTCTAATCCATTCCCCAAATTAATTAGTTTTCTGTCAGTTCTTAAGCTGAAGCAGCAGCCTTTTCGCTGCATAGATAGGGAAGACAGAGGGTTATGATGTAATAGAGGAAAGTGAACGGGATGAAACAAACCACTCTCTTTCTGCTGAAGTGTAAGGTTAGATCATCTTAAATGCAATACGAAGTGAACCTTAAGTGTTGGTGGTTTGGACAGTGGACATTTAAATTCCCCAAGAAATATTAAGGACCCACTGAGCTAAGAACTATATATATGCAGAATGGTAGACAGTCTCCTGATCTGAATCTTAAAAAAATGGAGAAACAGGAAACCAAAGACAGAGTCTCAAACTGCTGCGTTACAGTTCTGTGGCCTGAAAACCAGATGATCAAGTGTTCAATGAACAGACCTCTGTTGTTCCCAGAACTAAAAATTCTCCAAGTTTTCACTGACTTTCTCCATGGTTTTCACTGACCTCTCACAAACATACAATGTTGCAAAAAGCAGAGTCCCAGATCACAGGTAGAGAAAGACCAAAGTCCTCAGATGTTTTCCAGGACATTCTCTCATTGACAGTGGCAGAATCTGTCAGTATCCATTTAGCACTGAGTAAGTCTGAAGACAAGCTAATTTTTATGAGTTCAAGAAGTAACAAAGCTGTATTGTCCTAATAGAGCTATTTAGTAGCCTGTGTAATGTGAATTGGTCTCTATTTACTCTATTTTAAACACCTGTTTCTTCTTTCTTGATCTCTCTGTAAGCTGGCATCTAGATGCCTCATCCTAGTTACATTATTTTTGCCAGTAAAATTTTCTATTTTGTGGACTAGCAGTTAGAAGGGGTTGTGTGGAATGACTGGGGTGACAGTCCACAGATAGTCTGCATTATATAAACTGTGCTTTCCACTCAGGTGGTTAATTAAACTTGGTCTTGAGATCCCAAGACAGAAACCACTAATGTGCACGTTTTATTTTAATAACATGTTTCTGCTCCTCTGCCCCAGGAGACTTGGCCCAGTCTTCCAGTTTGTCTGTTCTCAAGAGGGAGAAGAGGGAATGTAAGGACTAAAGGAGAGTGTGTGGCTCTGTGTAGTCTCTTTTCAGGCAAATAGTCTTGTCTGACTGGGGGTTGTGGATGGAGTGAGGGAACATCTTACAACATCACTACAGATTGCCTGAATAATATGTTCTTTGGGATAGATTCTGTGTCCTTCCCTGAAGAGGGAAAAAGTGAACAGTAGCACTAAACTATTTTATGATTTTGTGTTCCACCCTCTAGATTTGCATTACTCGTCTGTGATGATGCTCCTGTACATTAACCTGCTGTGCTACCCTGTCAGTGCCAGGGTATATATCAGATAACTGTGTGTACAATTTTTTGCTTGGATCTGGGCAGACCATGTCATTGTTTTCAGCAAAAATTAACTCAGTAGCTTAAAACCATGAGATTTTCCTCATTCAAAACACAAGATAAGGTTGCTCTTGCTTCCATGAAATAGTCTGAATGTGCTTCTGAGCACATTCTGCTAGAAGTTTTGCAATTGCTTTTCAGTCCTTTGTGGCACATCCTCTAGAGTTTTCACACGGCGCAAAATTAGGTGCTGAAATCTTCTCTGAACTTGGAGCCTGATTTTGCTGGCACTTATGCACATGAGTAGGTGCTCCTGTAACTAGTTTTAGCTCCTCATGTCAGAATAACAAAGGGCATGCAGGAGTTTTAAAGGGAAGGTTGTGCAGTTGTATTGCCTTTACTGTTTAAGGTGAGTAAAACTACTTGGCCTTCACCATTTTCCTTGTAGTCATGGGCAGATGGAAGTATGTCTGTGGCATCACTATAAAGTAAATGTAAAATGCTGCCAAATGTGAATATTGTTTTCACATCAGTTTTGCCTTGATAATAACTGCAAGGTGTAAGTTAATTGAGAATAAGCCTTTATGCATTTTCTGAGGCAGGAGTTATTCATAACTGTCCTTGCTTTAGTGGTGTTTTCTTTTGATTGTTCACATGCTGTTGGAGAGACAGAAATTGAGGCATGTTAGGCAATAGATGGGCTTATTTCCTTCAACGGTGTAAAACCACACTTCTCCCTAGGTTACATGGTGGGCAAAGAGGAAGCAGAGGAGAGATGCTTGAGTTGGAGTCAGTGTGGAGAAAGGGATTCCCTAGCAAGGCACCTGTACTGAATGCAGACTGCAACAGTAGCATACAGCTGAAGAGATAACTCTCTCTTTCTAGAAGAGCATAGAGCTTCCACAGTAGTTCATATTTATTTGGCCTCTCTGGAAATGACATGATACCAAGTTCTTTGCATACTGGGTTTAAAGAAAACAGTTTTATACCTTCACTTAAATATTGTGGTGAACCACAGGCACTGCGGAAGGTCAAAGAACAGCATTTGGGGCTACTGTCATTGCTAACAGCTTTATGTTAAAAACTGAGAGTTTGGTCAAGTTACCTTGTGTTAGATGAACCACAATACTTGTGTGTACATGTTCTTAATCTGCTTTTGTGAAAGCACTAAGCACTTCTGGCTTGAATTCTAACTGTCTTGTCTTCTGTTCATATTGGACTGAGAGTATGCAGAGTTAATGACATTTCCACTTAACAGAAGTAATAACCTTTTATGCTGGGGCAACCTGTTCAGATACCAGAGCCCTTCATGTCACAAAAAGGTAGCGTAAGGAGAGCTGTATAAGGAGGTATAGCATCCTTTATTAGATCACTTGATGTGGTTTGGGGATATAATTTGGCCTTCAGTAGTGAGCCAAGGGGCACCAATTCCTTTTATCCAGTGGCAGTCCCTTATGAACTCCATTTACTTCTTGGTTCCACACCTCATGGCCATTCTGCTGGGGTGAAGTGAGTGCACTGCAAAGCCTGTTTCTCGGGAGCTGTTGCACAGAACTGGTGATTATATCATCAAGAAGTTTGAGGAGCAGTGGGGGTGCTGATGGTATACTCAGAACTATCCACACCATCTTTTTATGGTACTTGTTAGTTGTTTTGAATGGCACCTTAAAAGAAAGTTGACACCCTTTGGGACTTTCCTGCAAGACATCTTTTCTGGTTTTGAGCTTTGACTGAAGAAGTCACATCAGAAAACAAACTTAATAAAAACATCTAGCTGAAAATAATTGGTTGTCATATTTTCCTGTGGGGGAGGGAGAGGTGTTTCTAAGTGGCTATAAAAGTATAAATACCATCTGTATGCTTTATGCTTATTTTTTCTGGTTTTAAGAATAGCTTTTGGATTATGTTTCGACACACACTGTGTACACAGACAGTAATTCTTATTCTTGGACCCACATAGTTCCTCCATACTATGTTTGTATTACAAGTGAGACAGCATGTATCCAGGCCTTTACAGCCAGTTTCATCCTTTTACTTAGTAATCCCTTGTCCTGGGTATCAGAGGATTGCTTAATGCTAAGATGGGCTATATAGGATGAAGTGATTTTTTCTGAAAGAGTTGTATCAGTCCTGTGGACTTCAGATCAGACTGTGAATGAACTGGCCTGATGTTTGCATTGTGAGGTCCTTTAGAAGTAGATGACAAATCACATAAGCCTTGAAGGCAGAGCACTTCATAATGTGGAAAAAAAATGCATCTCTGGCCCCTCCCTCAGCTGAATGAGTGAAGAAGGAAAAGGTCCTTGCAGTTTGCTTGAGGTTAATTTCTCTCTACATGCCTGCATGACCCTCTTTACCCATGTCTTTGCCATGCCTTGAGTGGCATGTTGGACACACAGTCTCTGAGGCTGTGATGGACTGTTTCCAAATTATGTATTCAGTTAGCCCCACTGTGTGGTGAGTATGACACATTCAACAGGCCTTCACAAATAAGTAGTAAGGGGTTTTTCTTGTACTCACAGATTTTTAAGCCCTCTCTGATAGTTTAGTGAAATGGGGAGTTACGATTTCAGGTGAAGGCTTTTTCCATGTGGTGCAGGTGGCTCCTAAGAGAGCTTAGCTTATGGATCACTTCCTTTTCCTTAAATACTAAAAGACTTTATGGCACATACCCTCTGGGTACCTGGAAGGTTTCAGGTAGACTCCAGTTCCTGTATGCAGGGAATAAGCAAAAACAAGAGTATCAGTAACAATACAGGAATACATTTCATCTCCTTTCCATGCTTGACCTCACCCCACACATCAGTGGCTTGACATTTCTTCATGGTCTTTTAGAATTTATTGTCATGAAAAAGTGTGTGTAAAAGCCCTGAATGGTTCTTAGACATCTGATAGTGCTAAAGCTTCAATTTTTCACTTATTTTTCAGGATTCTAGTGCATGAAGGACGTAAATGATAATCCCAGAGGACCATCTGTCCTGGAGCAGACATTGGAACCAAGCTACTATGTGACTGAAAGAACTGAGTGCAAGTCAGATGGTAAGTAAGACAAGGAAGATGAGATATATCATACTGTACCTTCAGTACAGATAAAAAATACACCCATATACTCTTCCAGAACTTGTCCTAATTTTCTTGGAGAAAGAAAGGAACAAGGAAAAAGAAAAGGAAATGAAAATTCATTGCTGGGTTTAAATGTTTTTCAATGCCCAGTTAGTGTGGAATGTCATTTTTGCTAGATCTTTTCATAGTGGAGTATATATTTTAGTCTAGCTGTGGTTCCCATGTCATTCAAAGGGTCCATTTTACTTCCATTGCCTACTTGATGTGTAGGAATTCTTTCTAGCTCAGATTTCTAAGGGAGCCTAGAGGATTGAGCCTTTGTCGGCTACAAGCTCCTTAGAAAGTCCTTTTAAAACCAGTCCATAGCTGTCTCAAACACTTTTTTAGAATTTATTTATTTGTGGTAAGCAGTAAGTAAATTAGTTTTGTTTAATCATTGAGGAAGTGGGTGTTTCCAGTTCTGGACTTTTTTCTAAATATATTCTGTCTCTTACAGGAAAGTGTTTCCTGTCTAGGCAGTGAGGGCTCTCAGAGCAACTGGGCTTTGGAATTTGAATCACGCCTCCAGTGTAAATAAACCTTTTTTCTTTTTATTGGTTAGTGGATTTATTTACTGGTTACAATTAATGCTTACCTGGACCAGCCTTTCATATCATCTTGCAGACTGTTGCAGTTTGTGGTTGTTCTTATGGTAGAGAAGCCTGTTCAGCTGGATGTGAGTGGGCCTTTGGTATCAACTTCACACTGTGAAGGAGGTCCAGTTTATGAAAAGAGGATGCTGAAAACCTTTATTAGGGCGTGTTTGGAGGGCAAAAAATGTACTGTATGTGAATAAGCTGTAAGGTGAATGGGTTCATTCCACATGCTGTGTGCTTTACTTCTTAAAAACCCTTTATGAGCTGTGATCTCTTAATATTCATATAAGAATCCTGAAAAGCTTCAGTTAACCTACAGATATTTCACCTGGAAATTCACATTCTCTTTGCAAATTAGATATAAGTAGTCAGCTTTGGCCAACTAACAGTCAATATCTGCCATCCATTTGATGGCAGAAAGGATGCACTTTCTTTTCTAGAAGCTGAGAGTCATGTTAGTGTTTTACACTTTTTGGTGTTCTTTGCATCTTTTTCCAGACCCCTTGAGGCCACCATTAAACCTAGGCCATAAAATATCAGTGTTATTTAAGTTTTTATTGAGGTGGTGTGTAAGTGTGCCAAATAATTGGAAGCTTCATTATGGTAGAACATGTACAAGTTCACAGTAAATGACAACCACGCACTTTTTGCTTCACAGCACTTATCCTTGATAGTTTGACAGAAATAAAAACACGATCTTGTGTGTTACCTGACCCTTGTAGTCATAGACTAAATTAATTTCAAAGCAAGATGTAAACACAGTTCTGCTGGTTATACAAAATAATGAATTCAGAAACCACTTTGTAGAGTTTATCAAATTTATCCCTCCACTAAAATTTGTAGTAAAATGGAGTTAAAAGTATGTAGTTAAACCATGAGTGAATTCGCTCCATCCACTAACATAGAAAACACACACAGGTCCTGTTTTTTAGCTGGATAGTTAAGAAAAAGTGATTTATGTGCTATAAATCCAATATATGATCCTTATGGATAATGAGGATATTCAGAGGTCTTTCATGTTTTACTTCCTATGAGCCATGT
The DNA here is from genome assembly GCA_013399855.1 of Oxyruncus cristatus. Classification (NCBI taxonomy): domain Eukaryota; kingdom Metazoa; phylum Chordata; class Aves; order Passeriformes; family Cotingidae; genus Oxyruncus; species Oxyruncus cristatus. The sequence continues at coordinate 1,825,006 of VXAY01003304.1, forward strand.
GTTCATGCATAGAGCCTGCAGGTTGCTCATGGAAAGGATCTTTAATCCAGCAGTGATACTGGCTTACTCTTTATATGTGGGCAATACAAAGGGAAGTTTTTCAAACAGTTTTGTTTTTATTGCAGAAGAAGGCGTGGGTAGTTCTGCCTTGCAGAATAGCTTAGCCTGGAACAACCCTTATGTGGGAGGGCAGAAAGAAAAGATCGACAATCATTTATCATGTGACATTGAAGTGGAATAGTTCCAACAAAAAGACTTGTGCTAAAACTTTCCATCTGGATGTGAGCTGAAGGTCATGCACTTGCCTTCTTGTTAACATGATAACACCAGCATGGAAGCATCACTGGTAAAGTGCTGTGTGTGTAGGCTGCCCCTGGCAAGTGTGCTTGCTGAAAATGTACCCTGTAAAGGCCTCAGTCTGAGGTGGCTGAACAGGCTGGTTTTGGCAAAGATGCCTAGAAAGTATCACTGACAATAATTTGAGGGAACGCTCAGGTGTATAAAATGCAAATCTATGTCTTTAAAGTTGATAGAAGATGATCTAATAAATGTTTGAAGTAAAAGTCGTTGTCTAGGCATTGTCGTAGGATTGTAGAGTGCCCCTTGTTTCAAATTTGACTGAGAAAATGGTATCGTTCCATTCCGCTGTCACAAACGCACTAACAAACTTTAGTATTGCATAAAATGCTGTATAGAATGTGGCCAAAGGTTTTTTTGTAGTTTCTAAGTTGAGTAATCAATAAAACTCATACAAAGAAAATATTGTTGTTTTCATGGCAGGGCATTGGAGTTAATGAGAAGCTTCTAAGGCATGGCTTGATTAGGGTAGGTTGGAGGGCAACTTCAAATTCCGAAAGAAACCTTGAAAAACTGTTAAGATGTGTTTATACCAGCCAACAAGTGGGGATGGTGAAACCATAAAATGATTTGCTAGATTGGAAAACAGTCATTTTAAGTAACTGGAAGGCTATTTATTTCACAGAACTGCCTCATGTTCACATCCAACATAATGTATGAAGCAAAAAGTATGCAGAGTAAAATTAAAACTGGATGGTGTTCCTGGAGGATTGAAAAGTTTTGCTGTAGCTGCACAACATAGTAATGAACTGCTCTTGTGCGGGTGGAAAACAGGATACAGATAAAAGAGGTCACATGAGTCTGTGGGGTTGAGGAAAATTAACATGCTATTTTTGAAGGAGTGTGCACTCAGGTTGGCATTTTGAAGCGAAATTCTTTCAGTTAAAGCTTTATTAAAGCAAGTTTATTCCGCAGTGTGTACACGAAACACTATAGAAAATAAAACTGGTGGAAAACTTCGTCTCCTAACACCATTTAAGAATCAGAGAGATGAAGAGGATGTGGCGGTTTGCAGTGCCAAGGTACACTGGTATCTACAGTGTACAACTGTACATTCACTGATTTCAAAAGAGTTAAATTAAAAATCAGTCTATTCTTTTTGACGAGTATCCATTTGCTAATTATCATGTGTCTCTTTTAGTTCTATAGTCTCCTTATTGTTTTTACTACAGTTTTAGTACAGTTTCTTCCAGTATTACCATATCTTAATGAAGTGCTGGGTAAGTTCTTAGGTTGTTTTTTTTTTTTTTTTGGTTGGTTAGTTGTTTTTTGTTGTTGGTGGTGGTTTTTTGTTTGTTTGTTTTATTAATTCTTTTTGTGCTTGATCCTTACTCAAGCTGGACAGGTGGCAAATGACTTGGCCTCACACTGCCTAAAATGGTTATCTTGCTTTACACTAAGCAGGAGGTATAACTTTGGTAAACATGCATTTGTAATTTAAAGACTTGAACCTGTTGATGCTGACCCCTGATGTATGTTTACTCCTCTGCCAGCTCCATTAGTCCAGCATAGCAGCCACAGTATCAAGGATATTTTATTGTTGAATAGCAAAGATAATATTCTGTTATTCAGACTGGGATTTTGAGGCATTTAAGAGAACTGATTATTTGCTTTCTGCTAAAGTTCCAGTGAAAGTTGGAATTTTTGGTCGCTTTTCAGTCATCCTGCATGAAAAGACAACAGAATCCCCTTGCTGATATGTCCTGGGTCTCTGTGTCGCTAGGTGCCTTTCTAGGTCACCATGGAGAAATTGCCATTCATCATGTCACTGTAACTTGAAAACAGTGAATCCAGCTGGTCTCTGGCAATGCTGACAGATTAGTATTGGTGAAGTATTCATTGTCAAATTATAAACTGCTACAGAGATTTACCTGAAACTTCAAAAGTCCTGGCAGGCCACATCAACTGGATTAGAGCCTGCAGTTTTCTGAAGACAGCAGTTTGTAATGGTGTGCTGTCTACAACCTAACAGCCCAAGCAAAAGATATACACAGACTGATCTACCACAGTGTTTTGGTGCAAAGCTCCAGCTTGTGATTTGGGTTTCCCCTGCACAGTTGTTCTAACCACTGTGCTGCTGCTCCTCCAGCAGCTGTGAGTCTTTCCTTGCATTCCAAAACGATGTGCATCTGTTTTCCTCCAGATGCATTCCATCCTGCCTCTTTCTTTCCCAGATAAGCACTGCATTTCAAGTTGCAGTGACAGAATGATTTGGGGTTTTTTTCCAAATTGATAAGATGAAGCTGCCTCTTGTTTGCTTGATGAGTCAGTACTGTGTCAATAAAATGATAAAATAACCAACTGAAGTGGAGTGCACCTGAGTTTGGCCTCACATTCATATTCATTTGATCACACCAATTATTTGTTTTGGTTTCAGTCTTTGAACCTCAATACAAGAATGTTACTTGCAAAGATTAAAGATTTATCGACAATCATGAGCATATACTGACATTGGGGCATACGTAGTAAGGTATGATTCAGGAGTCCTAGCAGAAGTGGGCAGCTGTATTTCAAAGGTAGATCAGAGAGTTTGGGTTTTTTTATAGTTGCTGTAGTTCCTAAGAAGACTGGGGTCCTAAGTCCAAGGTAAAAGTACATTCTACTGTGTCGCTGCTACTACACAGGCAGCAAAATAGTATTTTTGGGCTGTCACTCTCCTCCAAGGATTATTCAGAACTCTTCTGTCAGCCCTCCTTTCACCATTCGAGGACAGTTTACTCTGCTCTTGCCTTCTCTGTGTAGCTCCTGCCTTTTAAGCTTGATCTTCAGGAATAGGGACAGAAGATAAATCTAATCACATGCTCCTTCTTAGAGTGAGGTGTGGAGGGCATCATCTTTGTCTTTTTATTTCTTGGTTTCTGGTGAAGGAAATATAGGCATATGGACTTGAGGAGAGCAACAGCGAACTCAGATACAACCCTGCTCCAGATGGTCATAGGGGTGAAGAACTGTGGTTGTAGTTTGTTCCTGCTGTGCAGTCAGATGGAGCTGTGCAGTTAGATGTGGCAGCCTGTGCACATGCACCATGACAAAAAACGGGGGGGGCATGGTGGAATATTCCCTGAAATGGCATTGCTTGGCTTGGCCTGTCTACCTGTAAGGCTGTGTTCTGCCCCTGTGAGAGCTGACAGAACTATTCTGTCAAGTTCTATTAGGCCCTGGCTAGCACTGTAATACTTACCCATGTGGGACTTTTCTCAGCTTTTGTGCAGGTGCAAATATCATAAACATCACTGCAGTTTACGGTTTGGAACAATGGGCTGTCCTCACACTGCCCAGTATGATGTTCTCACAACTGCACCTGTGTTTTCTTAATTGTGAGTGACAATAGACACATTTGTGTGCTGTATCCACAGACACGCAATTAAAGGAAGCGAAAGCACATGGTAGGCAGCAGTTTGAAAACCGCGTCAGTCTCAGTTTCAAAAGCAACTCTGCAGTATTGTGTCCCTGTCTTTCAGCATGAAAGGGTTTCCGTGTGTTAGGCTGCTTTTGAAAATGAAACTTAGGCCCTTCTTTTGAAGAACAATTAAAGTTGTTTCAACAGAACCATGGTCTTATCTGGCTGAATTGGGGCTTTAGAAAATTTGGCCTCTTGATACCCTAAATGAGCTAGGGAGAAGATATCCACTATCATGTTTCCCACTAGAAAAATGAATCAAAATCAATATCTGATTTCTGCAGCTTTGCCTTTGAAATGTTCCATTACGAGCTCAGAGTTGAAATTGGGAAGTTTAACTAGATTTCTTTTCTGTTTCAGAGTTTAGAGCAAGATATTACAGAGGAGAGGGATGGTAAGACTGTCTACCCTAACTCTGAGGTTATTTAATCCCAAGAGGGAGGAAGTTTTCAGTGTACTGTACTTCTTGCATATGCTACCTTGTTTCATTTGAGCTATTGCCAGATGCTGTTTTTAGTCTCCACTCAGTCCTTCTGTCAGGCTTTCACAGTCTTCCTCCTGTGCGCTTCTCTTCTATGGCCTTGTATTTATTTTCCTTCTTTCATCTCTTATTAGATATTCTGATTTCCATTATTCTTAAATATACTTAGACCTTCTTTTGTCACCTATATTTTGTCTTCTCCTTTCACTGCAAGTCCATTATGGAGTTTAACTAATGAGAGTGGTTTTGTAGGACCTGGTTTAATGTCATAGAGCAGATATTTTTTAAGTCAAAAATACCAAAGAGCCTGTTTGATGGATGTGAGATCCAGAACAGTGCAGTATTTTGAATTGGGCATGCTGTTACATACTAAATTTTATGCATGCCTCATGATCGGTGTTTGGATTGGTGGACTAACTGATTAATTAATGTGCAAATTAATTGCATAACTACAAGCTGAAATAAGCTGAAAAACAGCCTGGTAAAACAACAAGTCATTTTTGAGAACAGAACCTTGCTGACACGTGTCTCTCTGCAGCAGTTTTATAGACTTATTTTAGTTGAAGCAAACCACCCTTCGGAAGTCTAATGTCATCACAGTATTTCAAACCTCTGCTGTCTCATGCTTTCTTGACCTCTGCCTTACCAGTTTGTGGATTGAGGTTTCATGCTTTCCATCCACCTGGTGACATCCCCATGGGGAAATGCAAGAAACCTCAATAAGTAAAGTAGCTCAATATGGATAGAATTAGGAGACAAATTGTTGGGGAATACCATCCTCAAGAATTAGAGGGTTTAATGATGAAATGTTTTTTTCGTTGTATCATTGTTGTGTCTTGGAAAAGAAGTCTTGGGAACCTGAGACCTGCTTTATATTTGTGCATCTTCTTTTCTCTTTCCACCTATACATGATCTCTGATCTTTGATAATCTGGGCCTGCTCTGTGTCTTCATAAGGTAGAGTTCTTAAAGGAAAGAGGAGGGACTGCAAGCATTTGCAAGTTAACAAAGCTGATGGAGAGCAAGCATTGACTCATGCTCAACTGTCCAAAAGCAGTGAGGAGCAGTCTCCCAACCCTGCTACTTGAAAAGAGTTGTCAAAGAAGAGATGGTCATGGCATGGTCTCATCTGTTAGATTTGTTAGATTTTTCAAATGCAGTGTGTTGCACCAGAAAATTTGGTTGAATGGAACTTGGGAGTTCCCCATGGCTCTTTCACCACAAAATGCACCTTCCAATTGAGATCTGGCCATGTTGCCAAAAAAGAGCCATATTCAAATACATTGTTGAAGGAAAGAACAGAAAGGGGATTCTGCCTTGGTGATCCTTCCTTAAGAGTACTCAGAGTGTAACTGAGGATCTTAAACTCTCAGATTAAGCAGAGAAAGGAGAGATTTGGGCACTCCCGTACGAAGAGCTTTTTGGGAGGACAGAAGAGGAGTTGAGTAAATACTGACACATTTGATTGTTTAGCGGGGTGTTTTTGCAACATCTATCAAGCTTCCTTTAAAAATACCCAGCCAGCTATGGCTTTACTGTATTTTTTATTATATTTTTCATACTTACTTCCCAATGCAAGGAATTGACATTTTAATTTCACAAATAAATCTACCAGCCCGTTAAACTTATCCACCTGCTTACGCAAATGGGAGCCCAGCAGACTGAGTTTGTTCTCATGTGCTTTTTCATCATAGCTTTCTGGTTGTCTTCTAAGTTTTACATAGTCTCTTCTGTTCGGGTTCTGTGTTGCACTGTATTCTATATAATTTCGTCCCTTAAATTGCACCCACCACTACGATATGTGGTAGGACTGGGTTGTTAGACTGTTCTCCCCATGGGATCTGAATGCCTCTTCACTGTAGGCTACTGGCTTTCTGTGTGCTGTACCCCACGCTGTGGTAGCAAGCTGGCTGGATATTACTATTTTGTGGTTCTTTGCACCTACCCAAGAGCATGAATGCTTATCCGGTGTCCTTAATGACATGGATCTGGTATTGCTCTATTTTAAACTCAGCTGTTTAGCTAAAAGAATGTGTTATTTGAAAGAAAAATGCAATTTCACCTGAAAGTAAATGGCCAAATGAAATTTTATTTAGTCCCAACAATAGATGCCATTTGCTGTTGATGATTGCCATCATGGCACGCTTTAAGTGAGAACAAACATACTACCCCCCTCCAATACACACAAGCCTTTTTTCCTAGCAGATTTATTCATTAAGCATATGTTCAAAGACTACAGCTATTACCACTTTTAAATAGAACCATTTTTCATTGCTTTTCGTGGATAAAATGCCACAGTGTTATGAAAAACCTATTAAGGTTCCAGATTTAATTAAGTAACATATTCTATTAGAAGTCCTTTCTACTCAAGTTGTTGGACAATAGGCAGATAAATACTGTATGTTGGAGACTGACCTTCAAATGGCAGTCCAAAGTTGCTGCTTTGCAAAATCTTTTGCAGTTTGGATGCCTTTACCTTTCCTCTGTGTAAAAATGGTCTCTTACTTCTGAGCACAGCAATAGAATGGAAGGTGGTTAGGCTTGGTCCCAACTTCCTTGCACAGGCAACATTTCTGCTGAAATAGGTAAAAGCTTCATCTGACCAATTTTGCAGCCTTTTGAGAAGAGGGATGGCACTCTTGAGACACACTAAATGCCTTCCATTTCGTGTGCCTTCTGTGGGAGACAAAGATAAATACAGAAAGCTTTTTCAGAGTAGGTCATTTTTCTTTCTGTCGTGTTGGTGCAGGGGCTCTCAAAATGGCCCCTTTTAGCATCCTTTGTGCTCACTGCTACTGACAGGTTCTGAATGTCCTTTGCCAGGACACTGAAGAGCCTGTGCCACTTTCTGTAGGGAAAAAGGCTTTTGCAAGAGCTCTAAGGTGAAGCTTCCTTTGTTCTTGAGGTTTTTCTGCATGCCACTAAAGTGCTATTCCTATTGGATGCACATTTAGGTTTGGTGATGCTATGTCCCTTCAGCTGGTAAGACCGTTTCAAGATATGTAGAGATGAAAGGATAAACTATGTTATAGGTATCTCTCAAAAACAGGACCTGATACTGCCTTTCTTCATCTTGTGTCTCTTGTGCCTCTGTTCAGCATATCTGAAATAGATCACAGGGCTTTTACCTGGGCCATGCATAAAATGTAGCTCTTGTCCATTCTTCTTATGATCTCCCCAACATAATTAAGGCTATTGTGGTGGTTTGACCCTGGCTGGAGACCAGGTACCCACAAAAGCCACTCTGTCACTCGCCTCTGCAGCAGTATAGGGGAGAGAAAACATGACAAAAGGCTCATAAGTTGAGACAAGGACAAGGGAAGATCACTCACCAGTTACCGACACAGGTAAAACAGACTCGACTTGGGGAAATTTATTACCAATCAAAATCAGCAGGATAACGAGTAGTAAATCAAATATTAAAAATGCTTTTCCCTCACCCTTCCCTCCATCCTGATCTTAACTTCATTCGTGATTCTCAACCTTCTCTCCTGCAGTGATTCAGGGAGATAGGGAATGGGGGTTACAGTCAATTCGTCACATGCTGTTTCTGCCACTGCTTCCTCCTGAGGGAGAGGAGTCCTTCCCCTGCTCCAGTATGGGGTCCCTCCCATGGGAGACAGTCCTCCATGAACTTCTTCAATGTAGTTCTTCCGCAGGCTACAGTTCTTCACAAACTGCTCCCAGTGTGGATCCCTTCCAGGGAACGTGGTCCTTCAGGAACAGTCTCAAGTGTGCAGGGTCACAAGTCCCACCAGCAAACCTGCTCCAGTGTGGGATCCGCTCTCTGTGCATCTACAGGTCTCTGCACGGGCTTCTCACAGAGTCACAATCTTCTTCTGGGCATCTACCTGCCTCTAGAGGCTACCTACACCCCTGTGGACCTCCGTGGGCTGCAGGGACACAGCTCCTTCACCATGGTCTGTTCCATGGGATGGAGGGGAATCTCTGCTCCAGTACCTGGAGCACCTCCTCCCCCTCCTCCCTGTAGACCTTGGCGTCTACAGGGCTGTTCCTTTCACACATTCTCATTCCTTTCTTCTCTGGCCACATTTACTTCTGTGCCATAACTTCTTTTTCCTTCCTAAATGTATTATCACAGAGGTGCTACTACCATCTGACTGGCTCAGCCATGGCCAGCAGTGGCTCTGTTTTGGAGCTGGCTGGCATTGGCTCTGCTGGACACAGGGATGCTTCTGGCAGCTTCTCAAAGAAGCCACTCTGTAGCCCCCCCCACCATGATACCAAAACCTTGCCACACAAACCCTTCAGGAAGGGACCAAGCAAGTTTGTTGTACACAATTGTCAGTGGGAGTTGAGGGGTACAAGGAAAAAATCTCCCATAGAATTTTCAAGTAATGTGGAGGAAGACAGAGGTCGAGTGGTTTTAAAGTGCTGCTCTGGTCCTTAGAAGCTAAGAATGAGATTTACAAGATTATGCAGTACTTTATTCTTCATATGAGGTAAAGTGTGGGAGGAGACTTGGTATGAGGTGCTGGGCATCTCCTGTTGATGCAGATGAAGTGTTCTGGACAGCATAGCAGAAATACAGTTCTGTGGATGAAATCTTGCTTCCCATTAATACATACTGTCTCCCACACTTCATAAAAAGCATGCTATGGAAAGCACTTGACTACTCATATTTGAAAATGTATTGCATACACAGCATGTTTCAACATGGAGATAAAACAGTGGGGCAACTAGTCATAAGGATATGTTTGGTGCCTTTGTGGTGACCTGAATTATAAATGTTATGAAATCAGGAGCTTCTGAAAAGAAAGAAATGCTTCAATCAAGACCAGAGACGACCTTTTTAAAATTTGTGTTGCATAGTCAAAGAGGTAAAGTTACTTGCTGTCTTCTCATCCTCAGAATAGGAGATACTGTGAGACCTTTTATACCTCTAGCAATGGGAGGTTTTAAGTGTGCCTCCTTGGCAGACGTGCCTCCCACAGATGCAGCGTAACTGCCATGTGCTTCCATGCAACATCAGATCATATTCAGGTCTTCTCCAGAAAAGTCTCGGATTAAGGTATGAAAGAGCATTTCTGCAGTATTTGCTGGAGTACAGAATGAAAACCCCTAGGCTAACTGTGATCCCGGTCTTACTGTGGGGCTAGAAGTAGAAAAGCTATGCTGATGTGGGATCCAAAATGGTGCTTGCTTCCTGCCTTGGAGACCTGTTGATTAATGTCAGCTCTTGCTAAGGTAACTCAGCCTGAGGCTGTGTGGTATGAGAGTCATCTCAGGTCAAGCAGAGCCTTGGGATACGTGTGTCCGTTAGAGTTTATTTCTTTGGACTGTTTTGTAGAGTGAAGCTTAGGACTGCAGGCAAGTCCCACAAAATCCTCCCAGAATAATTGCAAAGCTCATCACCAGCGTGTGCCTTTTTGTCTCACCTTCTCTGACAGAGATCCGTAACAACTTGTGCATGTCTGCTTCTCTATCTAGACAAAACATTGCTTAGTGCATGTTTCCTCACTGGGAAGAGGATGAGAAGGCAAGCTGTTGCTTTTTTTTTTTTGCCTTTTTTTTTTTTTGTTTACTATTTAAGGCTGTGTATCCATGTTGAGGAGCAGATTATAGGAAGCCAGATAGACTTGGCACAGGTAAACGAAGTGGACTGTTATCACCTCCTACATGCATTATTCCCTTTTTGTGCTCCTGTATGGATACCTAGGGAGAAGGAGAGGTTGAAACTGTTACGCTTACCACATTGTCTTAACCTAAGCATGCCCCTCTAACATGAAGGGACTGCAGTTACAGGGGTAGCAGAGCACTGAACTGGAAGCAATATTTAATTGTGCAGGGTTTGCATTAATGGAGTAGCCCTGGATGGAAATAGGGCTCTAAAAAAGGGATAATATTGAGTGTGGACATCCTGTTTCTGGATGTTCGTGCCCTATCTGTACAAGTGCTTATAATGAAGCCTAAGTTACAGTATCTGAATGAGGCTACTGCTTTCTGAGGAAGCAGAGCCTTTTTAAATGCGTGAAAGAAAGTGAAATGCTTACACTTGGCATAGTACCCTTGGGGCATGTATCAGGTTTGAGACTGAGGATGATTGTTGAGACTGGTCTTGATATAATTTACTTTGCTCAGGAAACAGAATGTCTTTGAAATAAGCATTGAATGCAATAGTGGCTTTCCTAAATGTTTTTGGTGAAGGCTCCAGGGTGTAAGGTTTGAGTCACTTAGTAAAGCAGGCTATCCCCAAATGAATGACATCAAAATGTTCAAATTTGAACTTGGCAGGAAGCCAGCACATCACCCATCTGCTTCAAGGTGCAAACCTTCTCATTCACCAGAGCAGAAAGTGGATCTGATACTTACAGAATGCCAGGCTAGTAAGTCACTGAAGAGAAATTAGAAACATACAGTGGTATTAGCATTACAACTGTAGGAGCTATTCATTTATCAGGAGAAATATGCCTTTTTTTTTTTTTCAACAGTACCACTGTGCTTACACCAATTCAGATTATAGCGGTATGAGTAGTAAATACTTTCAAAAGTGTGTGATACCAGAATGTGCTCATTTCTTTTAATTGTCAGAGTTACTCTTGTATTGCAGAGGCCATTTGACTGTTTTTAAATTATTGCTATTTTTTGATTATACATTCAGGTGTGTTTAAGTATATCCTGCTGTTAAAGACTAAAGGCACAAAAATTATAATTAGGATTTGGAAGAGGAGAGTTGGTTATCCTGTTTCAGAGAGTTCAAGCCTGTACATTTCAATCTGCATTGTTGTGCTGCTGACAGTTGTCCCTGGCTGTGTTGCCTGTGCAAGGCTGATTCATGAACAGTCAAAGCCTTATCTCTTCAACTGTGGAATTACAGACCTGCTTTTTGGGTTTCCATTGTCAGTGTTAAAAGGAAGTTTTCCACCGGGGATTAATTTGGGACAACCAATTTGGGACTGGAAGTCAACATGTCGTCTGTTTACAAAGGCTCAAGGCACCTCCAAGTTATCACCAGGCATTTGAAAACGTTCATTGAAGAAAACAACATAACAAAGAAATGTATTCTTTATTAAAAAAAAAAGAAACAAACAAAAAAACCCAAACAATTTTTAAAAATTGAATCTAATTGAGAAGTAACCAGATGTACCTTCTGTAAGGGCATTAATAGGAAAGGAGGAAAGAGCCTTATGCAAAAAAAAAATCAAAACCAAACTAAAACCAAAGAAGCTTTGAATAGAGCCCTGATTGAAAGATGGCAAATGCTAATTATATGTGGGTGTGATACAAGTTAATATTCACTGTCTCTGCCCATTGAGGGTCTGCACGCACTTAAGAGCTGTAATTTGACACTGTATTTAATAGTTTGTTTCGAGGCAAACACTGCTCTAGAGGCCCTAGCTGCCATGAGAAATGGCATATCCTTTAACTTGACGTTTCACAGGAGAAAAGGAAAAAGGACACTGCCTAACAACACATCTAGTGTTTAAGACCTGTAAGCATTAGGAGAGCCATTTAGAATAAACCCCTCGTGTATTTGATTTAGTAGTGGGAGTACGATTTAGATGTGGACAAGGGCATAACTAGTCATGCATCTGAAATTAAGATCAACTCCCCCCTTATTGGTAGAAACATAGCAGTTTATAGTGAGTGTTGGACACCAGCAGTCAGACCCTACAGATGGTACAGTCGGTCCCATATACTTCCCATACGGTTGCTTCATCTGACAGTCCCTTACTGCTTCTGATGGCTCCTAGCAGTTCATCTTTGCTGGGTTTTTTTTAGAGCAGAGAGCCTGAGGATTTTGGTTTCTTCTCGCTTCCATCTAAGTGAGGCTTACACCTGGTTGGGAGTGGTGTCAGCTGGGTGTATCCCCAGCTACCTCTCCCTTGCAGCTCTGTTTTCATATGAGTTATTATGGACTAGAGATTTGGTGAGATGATTAGGTAAGTTACTTTACTAACCCACAAAGGCGGGTTAGGTATATTATAAAGCAGTTTATAGCACCGTGTAGGACTCCAGGTCTGGGAGGAGCGCTGTCTGGAACATCTTGTTTCTTCCAGAAAGGAAGAGTTAGATGACAGCTCAGATGAAGTCTTCCATACTCACACGTTAGTGAAACTAAGTCTCTGGTGTCAGGCTGCATCTTTCCCCCTTCAGGAATGACTTCATGTACCAGAATCCTGTCTTATTTTGCAAAAAAAAAAAAAAAAGACTGTATGGAGGCAGGGGAATTTGAGAAGATTTTGATTTTTTTCTTTTCTCTTTCCCGTATTTCTTTTCCTCTGCAGTTACCATTTTTCATGTTTCATGAACTATTTCTTGAGCAAGACCACTCACTCACTGGGAAGTTGATATAGAAAGGCTTGTTAATGCTGTGTCATTAAACTTTCTGAGACTGGGTTTTGTCTTTGCATTTCAGGTCTGCAGAGCACAAGCACATTTTCAAACAAACAGATTTGCACCAGAATCACTAAGAAGGAGGACTGAACATTACCTAAGAACAGATTCCTTCTCACAGGGCTTACTTTTTGAACCACTAATTCTGCTTAATAGACCAAACCCTTATTTAGCTCCTAACAAGCCCTCAGTTTTTCTAGTGAATGCTAACAGTAGCAGTAGGTAAAAAATTAGTCTGAAAATTAATCACAGTTGTCCTGGTTTAGTCTGAAACTTAGTTTCAGAAGCATTTTTTCAGATGCTGATTTAATAAATTAGGAAGCTTCTAGGCATTTTTTTCATGACCTCTAAATTATACTGTCCAGAAATCTAATCACAGATAAAAATACTACCTTGGTAATTTAATTAAATGTATGTTTCTATATGTACAGTCCAACCTAAGAGAAATCTGGACCCTCTGTAACCATGATAAACATATTTCTTGCCATTGATAGCATAGTCTTTTTCTGTACAGGAATTTAAGAGGTGTTAGGATATGCTGACTCCTGTTATTCTTGGGGTTTATGGACCCTGCAAGAAAATGGCTACAGTTTTTTTTTTCATCTTCTCAAATGATGAAGGTTGGAACTGATGGACATTTCCACTGCAGCGACTCAGCTGAAGATGCCCTTAGGAACTGGAATCTATCCAGATGGTATTTTCACTTATTATTGTGGCAACCAGACAATTACTACACAGTACCTGTTGGACTTTTGAAAAAATCACAACTTGAAAGCTCCTATAAATAACAGAAAAGAGGGAAAACCTCAAGGCCTCATCTGTACCCTAAATTCTCAGAACATATCAGCAAGCACATAGGTGACTGATTCGGAATCAGATGAGGTTTGCTACTTGTTTACTGGCCAGTCTTCTCTTGTTGAAGAATAGTGGGAGGCAGTTTGTCTTGCAATCTGATATTTCTCTTCTCCATCCCTCTCTAGCAGCTTGCAGGCTTGCTTTTGTATGTGACCCAGCGGTATCAGAATAATGGTCCTGGGTGAACAGGAACATTTTTTTTTGACTTCACCTCTTTCTCTCCTCCCACCCACCCCAGATGAAGTGGCAGGTGGACTGAGTGGGAGCAGTGTGAAATGAATGCAGAGAAAATGTGTGACTCAGCAGTTCATCAGGGAGCTGCTGAGTGGAAAGGCAACTATTCTCCTTGCACACTGGCATCAGGTTCCTGTTCCCTCAGAGATGAGAACAGGCCACTTACGGATGGAACTGTGCATCCCACCAGCACGGCGAGTTCTTTTCAGTAGAACTTATTTCAAGTAGAGAGGAAAGTTTCTTCTTTGAGTTTGTTGCCAGGGAAAGGGGAGATGCATTAGGCTAGAAATACATAGACCTTGATTCACTGCCTGTCTTGCTCATAGATTTTATACATAATTTTATTCCTTGCTTTCTTTTTCTCTTGATGTGTTTTTCTCTTTTGCTAATCACAGTTTGGCTTAAGCAGCAGCCAGATTCTACCAGTTGAGGTTTTAAAGTGCAAGTCTCCAGCGTTTTCCTGGCTAGTAGGTGACACCCCTTTTCCTCTCTGCACTGTTGTTCAAAGAACCCCACAGAGAATGTTTGTCTTCCTCAGAAGGAGGCTGCTGGCTTCAAGTATGCTAGCAGCCACTCGTGGACAAAGCAAGTGAGAAGGAGAATTAATATTTGGGTGTTATCCTCTGTTGCACAGGGGTAAATTAACCTTCTGACTTCAGTATGAGGGAAAGACCATTTCTAAGCAGCTCTGTAATGATGCAAGATGTTGTTTTATTAGCAGTTTCAGTGACTGTCCTTCAGAAGGGAGAACTGAAGTAGATTTTTCTCTGACTAACCAACAGCAGGTAGACATTTTATATCAGTGATTGTACTTACTAAAAGCTCAGTTTTAAAGCTGTAATGTGCATCATTGTCATAGAGTTTTCCCAACACACACTTGCAAAAAAAAGCAAGAATGAGGTGGTGTTCTCTCAAATCCTCAGAGAGCCTGAAACAATGTCACTTGAGAGCTATTGAGCAACTGAATTTTTCTTGATGGGCATATCAACCCAGGAACTGGAGTGAATGAAATACAGGTGTTCTTGGCTACTTTCAGTGTGATCATTTTAGCGAAAACATTCAGCTTCCCCAAATGGAATCCTTAAATGTTAGAAACTTCATGTGTTCTCCGTGTAGCTATAAATACCTCTAGCTTGTCCCAGCTTGTTCTTACAGTCCAGGGTAGATACACTTAGTGCAAACCGAAAGCGTTGTAAGTTGAAATTCATCTCAGATTAAGTAACACAGGAGAGTGATAACCAGGTTGCTGATCATGTAGACTGAAGAGGTTTCCATTCCTCTGTAATGTGTCAGAGGGGGTAATTCCAGTTTTTTGGACCTCTTACTTAAATTGATGGTATGTCAGGCTTATTTCTTCTTTAAGTTACACAGGAGTGACTGAAATCTGCACATAGAGTTTGCAGTCCTACAAAGGACCACTGTTTTGATCTAACTGGCTTCCAGTTAGATACCAAAGTGATTTTAGAACTGCTTTGGTGCCTGGCAGTGTTTAGTGGTAAATGTAGTGAGATACATAGATCTCTTGGGGTTGTTGCTAGTGTTTGAATTAAGCTGTCTGATACCTCCTGAAGTAGCTCTCTATGTGGTTTTGCATTACAAATGCAAGATCTACTAACCACAAGTTCTTGGCAGCTAAAACTGGGACTTTATCCAGAGCGGAATTGGAAGTATTGAGGCTATTACATTGTTGTAAATCCCTTCTATCTCTAGTCAGCCAGTAGTAGGTAGCTGTAGGGTGCATCTGTGAATATTTTTCTTTGCAGCTCTTAATCTGGATACTTTTAAGGACTAGATGCTCTCCTCCTGAGTAGTATTCTATTCAGCCATTTGGAAAACATAATTGTATTGAACTCTCGTAAACAGAGCAGGTCAGGGATTAAGCAGAGTAGCAGTAGTCGTGATTGGAAAGATCCAAAAAATTAGTAATGGAGGAGATGCATTCTTAGGACAACAGCAAAAAGCATTCCTGGCTTTCAACACAGATCATTAAGTCTTTAGTGTAATTTTTTGATATAACTTATCAGGTGAGATATGAGTCAAGAGAACACCAAGAAGAAACAGGCTTTGCTTGGTGGTGAATTTTATCTGTCTGTAAACAGCAATGATGCAACTTCTGTCATGCTTACTACTTAATATATTAGATTGATGATTATAAAGAAGTTCAGTAGAAGTCTCAGAATTCTAAAATAGTGACCCACTAGTTGGTTTCCTGCAGAATGAGTTAAAAACACACAAGCTGTGTTTGCTATGCAAGTATGATAGGTCCTCTTCCTTTTACCTGCTTCCTCCCATACCACTGCAGTGCAAAAGAATGCTAATTATTTGGTTTCCATCCTTATCATTCTGCAGTGGCAAGCAAAAAAAAGGATGTTTTCTCAGACAATACCTTTCTCCTAAAACTTTATTTTTTGGATAGACCGGTTCATCTTTTTACCCCCCAGCACAAACTGACTCTTGTTCGTGTGCACTCTGAGCAACTCATTCAGCTTAGATGTATCTTGCCAGTACCTGGACTTGCCTGCAACCAGGATGTCTTATGATGTGTGTTTTTAACAAGACCTTGACCAGACATGTGAACTGTGATGCCAAGGGCTGTGTTCTGCTTTTCCAGTTTAGGTGCATGTCAAAAGAAGCGATTGACTTGCAGCCCTGTATCAGTAGTGTACCTTCATCTACTGTTCTGTCATCGCTGGCAGGTCTCCCTAGCAGCTAGATGGAAATTGGAGACAGTGATTTCAGGGGGCAGTTACCTTTTGATACCTGAAGATCTAAAGGCTATACATGTATTTATGACTCCTGTGTGAGGTATTGGTAATCTTAATGGATGTGAAGTTTGGCTGGTGTGTTCATACTTTGTGATGCTTTTATGCTGTGGTCCCTTTCTATAAATTCTTGCCACGCACAGCCATCATGAAGATTGAGAGGGATATGTATCTCTATAAACCCTAAACAATTATGGGACAATGCAGCTGAGCGTCTGTGGTGTGTTGACTGCTGCATCTTGAGAGTTGGCAGAACAGGTGAGGCCTCTTTTTTCCTCATTTTGTGTGTCTGGCAGGTCATTCACAAAATTTGGTGATTCCACCACCAGTGAAGAAGCAGCCACGATTGACAAAATTTATATTTCCCAGTGAAGAAGCAGTACTATCCAATCCTCCACAGGGACAGTGCGATGGATGTACATAAATGTCTAATAAACTGTAGAGCATTATATTTTCATTGCTGGGGGGTACGTTTTATTTCTGTTACAAAAAAAATTTGGTGAGAAACAAGTCTTTTGCTCAAAAATACGTTATGAAATTAAGTCTGCCAATGGAGCTGTGTCTATTCCATGAGCATTAGCACCCATGCACAAAATAGGACACAAGTTGCTTTTAAAGTGTTAATTTCATTAGGAAATAACAGCCAGGATGTGCAGTTCTGGGGACTTGTTTTTTGTTTTGTTTTGTTTGTCACCGAAGGCTTTAAGTATGAATCAGTTGAGTTCCAGAGCTGCTAATGCCTCACCCACAGCAGAATTTGATGGGATCGTGGCATGTTTGTTACTGTGAGGTTTGTTGACTTGCTTATCATTGCTACAGTGCCTTTTAGCATTTCAGTTAAGCCTGGTACTCTAAGCACTTGTTTTTCTGAGAGTGCATATAGGTGTCGTTTCATTCTTCTGCCTTTTATGTGCCCACATATAACGTCAGAAAATTAAAGATATGGAGACACAGGCATTTTAAAATGGGCGTTTTCAGAGTCAAAGAAGCCAGCTTTTACCTCCTGAGTGGAGAAAGATGTTTCCCCATGTATTATTCCATAGTCAAGTGTTGTGCCATGTGTTTTTGGCAGCTTATACTGGTGGCAACATTTAACAGAGGAATGAATACAGGATGAATGGATCCCTTGCACAATCCAGAAAGTTCCTTTCCCTGAACAGCAAGGATGAGGTTAAGTTTATGGTGCTGTTTTGAAATGTCTGGTTGCTTTAACAAGCCATATGACTGCTAACAGATGTCAGAGACCTTTTAATTCTTCTGCCAAAGGATTTTTTTTTTCTAGCAACCGTAGTCCTGCACCAAAGCAGAATTACTTGTGGAACTTGAATCTCAATCTTCATGATGCAGGAATAGAAGAGTATATCACATGGGTGTTACATTTAACTGTCAATCAAATCACTAACAGAGGAGAGGCTCAATTCACTTCTGGATGTAGTCATCCTTGCCAGCTCTCTCCAGACCTTCACATTCACCTTGAGACAAGAAAGCTTTGCTAATGTCTCATTTATTACCTCATCTGCAGACTGAAAGAATCCAAGGCCCATTTGGGCGAATAATACAGGAATATAGGATTGCAAGACAATGTGTGAGTGAGAATTGCAGTATTGTTTAAATCTGACATAGTTAAATTAATACAGAACCCTAGGTGGGCATCGTTATGTTTGTTAGAATCTAACCCTTTGGGATTTGGAAGAGCAAATGTTTAAGTGAACTTTAATTAATACAAACCTTTTTCTTCATATATCCAAGACACATAACGTAATCAGTTCCTTTATAGATATGAATACAGGCAGTTCTCCAGTATTTTAGTTCTTGCCCCTCTTGTGTTTTATTTTATTAGTGCAAATACCTGTTGATAACAGTTTCAATTCAGCGGAGCTGGAATCCTGGGCTCCTAAGTCCACAGACCAGGACCTTATGCAGTGAAAATCATTGAAAGTAGAAGTAATCTATTGTCTTTCATATAGGGCACTCATAAGAAGGAGAATTTGACTCAACCAATTGTACAGATGATACTAAACAATACTGGAATTCCAGGAATTGGACTTCTGGGCTGTAGAGAGGCATAGATCCCCAATCTGCTACAGACACAGAGCAGTCCCCTAACTTTGACATCTTTGTTCCATAAGGCATGTGGTTAAGTGGCCTTCACATTGTCATGTTACCGTCAGGATTTTGTTTCCAACCTAGACACAAATGACCTTGTAAAATCTCAGGCTGTTACAGATATGAAACAAAGAAGTTCTGTTTACCTGCTACATAAGGCAGGTGAACGAGCCTCTGGTTGGTTAAAAGAAATCTCCTGAAGTATGAAATATTATGACTTATGAAAAGCAATTGAAAGCTGAGCTTGAAATCTGCATTCCCTGGCTGTTTGTTGGGTTGTTTCCCAATGATATTTTAGTTCTGCACTGTGTATATTTTATCTTGATCTTTGGGGAGGAGTATCCAAGAAAGGAAGTCATCAGAATTTGGAAAAACAGTAAATGTGTTCGTTAACCATTCTTAGGGACAGAGATGTATTATTTCATTTAGATAAAGGAAAAGTAGAACTTAAAATATGTTTAGTGAAAGTGGAAGGCTAGAGACTTTAGGAGCAAACAATAATGAACTATATGTAAACAGATATTTCTGAAGGTTTAGATCTCAGCCACAGGTGCATGTCTCTCTGCAGGGATGACAAAAATAGTTTCTGACATCAAGATTCTGTCCCTGCTACATTTCAAATTCCCGTTCCAAAACACAGAGAATAAACATCCCACAAAAATAGCAGGAAAAAAATTGGCAATCATTAACAAGTGTTTTCCCCTCAATTCTTGTTCGAATCCAGAGAGACATGAAGCAGTTTAGAAGCTTGAAAATTTTCAACTTTAACTGTCAAGATTTAGCACATTATAGAAAATGAAAACAAAGGTCAGCATGTAAAGTATTTAGGCAGCTTTAACTGTGGCTGTTTAATGTGGCTGCTGCATTGTCCTCCTGGAGAACTTCTGAGTCCTGGCCCGTGTAGTGGGGTATCAGAAGTCAGGTGTTAAACATATGGGCAGTGTCCCTGGACACCAAGGACCCTGTCTGTACTCTCTGAGTTTCTTGGGGATGTTTGGCACGAACTGTAGATAACTGGCTGAAAGCCTGAAGGACTGAGAGGTAGAGCTCCCATGATCTCTTGAGCTGTATTCCAGAAGCTTTCTGCTTTTCCTTGGAAAAGCATTGTTTTCAAGTGGTTGTTTTCTAGCATTAAAAGACACATTGATGAAAGTGAAGGGTGGGATTGTTGACACTTGTGATTTTACCTCATTAGTTCCGTATTTTTCGCTGTTTTATTGACCTGTATTTATTAATAAATTTTGGTAATGTTTAAAAAAATTAAGGAGTCCTTCATAGAATGGTTTTGGTTGGAAGGGACCTAAAAGGTTGCCTGCTCCCAGCTGCCCTGCCATGAGTAGGGACACCTTGCACTAGACCAGGTTGCTCAGGGCCCCCTTGGCAAATAGTTCATTTCAGCATGTACCTGTGGTATGAGATATGTGGGGTTATGTCTAGATAGATGCCCATTCTCCATATTTCCTGAGAAATACCAATGTAAAGACAATGAAGTCGTTACGTACAACCAGTTACGCCCAGCATGCCTTGCTGAGGCCATTATTCATCGTGAACTGACATGAACATTTTTAAAATGGGAAACAAGTAACCTTGAGCTCCTGGGGAAATACCTGGTAGTACACTGCAGATGCACCTCCTTGTGTCTCTGGGTCTCCCCAGTCATTACACGGTGATGACCCTCATGTTACTGGGCAGCTGTGGGAATAGAG
>VXAY01003304.1:1845277-1943790 GCA_013399855.1 Oxyruncus cristatus
GAGAACCTTGTAGATGAAACCATCAGTGTTTCCTAA
The DNA here is from genome assembly GCA_013399855.1 of Oxyruncus cristatus. Taxonomy (NCBI): domain Eukaryota; kingdom Metazoa; phylum Chordata; class Aves; order Passeriformes; family Cotingidae; genus Oxyruncus; species Oxyruncus cristatus. The sequence goes on from VXAY01003304.1 coordinate 1,845,314, forward strand.
ACACCTTGTTCTCATGTGCAGGGATGGATGTCCTAAGGTTTGTTTCAGTGAGGGGAGGGAGAACAGTAGCAGAGTGGGAATAAACATCTTGTGTTCCTGTCTACTCTCACGTTTTTCTATTATAGAAATCAGAATAGGATATTTTCATGAATTCTTACTGTGGTGAGACCCTCAGCTGATACACAGGTCCTTATATTTCATTTGTCTAGTTAGAACTGTGGCTACTTTATGCATGCTTATCTGACCTAGAGTTACAGTTGTGAGACATTTAGAGAACTGCCTGTTGAGAGGAACTTTTTATAGAAACTTGACCTCAACAAACAGTTTAGGCTGGATATCAGGAAAAGGTTCTTTACCTAGAGGGTGGTTGGGCGCTGGAACAGGCTCCCCAGGGAAGTGGTCACAGCACCAAGCCTGACAGAGTTCAAGAAGTGGACAATACTCTCAGGCACATGGTGTGACTCTTGGATAAGGTCCTGCACGGGGCCAGGAGTTGGACTCGATGATCCTTGTGGGTCCCTTCCAAGTCAGCATATTCTGTGATTCTTTGAAACTGGGGAAGGACCAATGATGTGGCCTTTCCCTGGGGCACAGGTGGCTGGCTTAGGCTTAAGGCTATGGTATTGTACACAGGGCAGCCTTGGGGCTTTCCTCATGTAGAAAGATGTGAATCAGTAGTACTTACATCAGATGGGTCTCCTTTTAGCTTGTAAATTAATTTATATCTACACAGGCTCTGTTCAAAATACTGTTACTGAGGGACTAGCCTCTCCAGCAGTTATTTCCGCCAAACAGAATAGCATTACAACATTATTAAATAGCTCTTGAGTATGAATTCATCCAAGAAGTAGGTTATTAGAATAAAGTCTATTTTATTAGTGCCTTAGGACAGTCAGGCAAAACCCAGAGCCCTTGAGCACTATTCAGACTTGTAATATGAAACAATCTCTACCTCAGAAATTTATAATCAAATTAGACAAAGCAGAGAAATAAGGGTGAAGAGAAGAAATTGAGGCAGGAAGGGACAAAATGGGTTCTGTGCCACCATTTAGCTGGGAAGTGTGTAGGTAGGCAGTAGCACAGATAGTTTCTTTTAAAAAGTAAAAATGAAAAGGTGCAGCCACGTAGATGAGAATTTATTAACAACAAAGCCCAGAATCTGCACCTCCGGAAAGAAAGGGAAAATAATTTATCCGCCCACACTCACTTTTTTTCTGACGAAGGCAGGTGAATAAAGCTGCACTAATAGAGTGTGACGCTCACAATCCTGAGCTGCACTTACTGATGCGGAACTGAGAGGTAACCATCGTCTCCAGGAAAACAATAGCCCTCGCAGCCCCCGCGGTGCCTGCGGGGTCACACACTATTCATCCCCTGCACATGTCGTTTTCACGTGAAGGTTGTTCCAGTCCAGCTGTTATGGAGTCAATGGATGAAGCTGAAGGACAGCAAGAAGAGCTGAACAGGAAGGAGCAGTCCCTGAAAACCTCTCAGAAAACAGCAGTACTTGGTTGGCCGCCCCGATGGAATGGATTAATGCCTGGAGACAGCATGTATCTGTTTGTCCTCTCACAGATATTGGTAAGGCAGTTTGCCATAGCTTTGAAATGCTGGGACCCTCTTTTTAAGCTGTGTTGGCTTGGGAGATTTCCTCCTCATTTGTTGTAGATGTAGCAGTGGACATAGGTGCAGTCCCCTCATTTCTGCAGCCGCCACTCACGGCTTTGCCTTGCGAACAGCGCCTGCGTTTTGATGTCCCAGACTCCCATCCCATTTACTGCCTCACTGCAAATGCCTCCTTTGCCCAATGACTGATCTCCCACCAAATCCATTTTCTGTAGCTGGTATGTATGGGGGTAAATACCTGTCTTGTTAACTAGTGGATCGGGAGGTGTATCCCAGTAAAGTTGTGGTGTGCCCTTCACAGTTGAAGATGAGGTTATACCTCTCTGTGAGTGTATTAAGTATAGCATTGTTGCTTTTGTAGTTTTATGTTACCTCTGGTGTGTGCAGCACCCATAAGTGGTTCAAATGAAAAGTTCCCATGTGCGTATGTTTGTGTGTGTGTGTGTCTATTTATACTTATATCTATGCAAGCGTGGCTTATTTTAGAGACATTTCAGAGAGGCCTTAATAGTTTTTTAATAACATAGTCATTTCATTGCATTACCAGTTTTGATCTAGAAGAGTTCAGAAGTCAGACGAATCTGTTGCTCTTTCAACGTACACCTGGGCAATCCTTTCTCTAGTGTGGATCAGAGTAAGCCTGCGTAACTCAGGGAAGCACATCTAGTTGAGTGGCAGAGCGTGCAGCCTTCAGTCTTTTTATTCTTGTTAAGCTACAGCCTAGAAAATACCTGACTTCTTAAGGCAAAAACGATAATCAAGATGAAATCAACGCTAACTAAATTAGTTAATTATGCAGTCTTGAAATGAAAATGAACGTCTGTATAATAAGAGGTACTCATTATGTCTTTTCTGATTGATTGCACAGCTTCTCTGCATGATGCTGTGGTACGGCACTTACGGGACCATCCCAGCAGCTCAGAATGCCTTTGACCTGCTCTCGTACCTGCTTACCCCATTTAAACAGGTTTTGTCAGGTCAAGGGGAGGTAAGTCCCTGTAGTCCTCTCTGATTTTGTAGTTGATATCAGTAGCCTTGGGTGGTGCTTCTAATATCTCTTCTGATTAAAAGTGTAATACACGTGTATTTCATATATTGCAGTGACTGCTGCGTTGTATGTATGTCCTGAGAAGGTAAAAAGAGTTTTCTGAAAACAGATCATCGATATTTTACCCTTGAGATACAGTGCTGAATTTTGGCTGTGATGTTATGTCAGCACAGCAGATTTTTTGTAATGTGCTAATAATTGCAAATGAAACAAAGCAATAAGAAGCCAGCCCAGTAAGGTTTAGTGCACAGTAAAGGGAGAGCTGGAACTTCATTTATTAGGGTGAATAGAAGCTTAAATTCTGAAAGAATGGATCAACCCACATAAAAGGTGCAAATCACCACATACTCAGTCGCAAAAATCTATTTTTGTTGAGTGTTTAGAACATACCTATGTGCAGTAAATGTATTTCAAGTGTACTAGGTGTACAGGTTCAATTATATCTACAAAGCTACACCAGTAAAACTGCTTAGCTTCTCACCATGACATAATGACACGCATACCAGAATGATTCATCTGATAAATTACTGGTAATTATACCCAGTGCAGATTTTTCTAGTGTGGACAGAACCTTAATTAAATAGCGAACAACTACTTTCAAAAATCAGATGAAATATATTTGCTATCAGAATGCTTTGATTCACTGGACATAATCTTTGTAGCAGGGCTACGCAGTACAAATAGAAAATCTGATTCTGTGCCTCTTGTGACTGAAGTACAGTGGCGACTGTTTTCTCTTTCCTCTTAGCAATGTTTATGAGCTGCATTTCGCCTGCCTTTTGTGGTTTTTTCCGAAAGAAACACTTTTTCTTTGCCCCTTTGCAGTTGGATTTATTATGCACAGAGCTCTTCATAGACTACTGCCTGTGTCTTATTTGTAGTGGCTGAATCATTAACAAATTGTTGTTCCTTACAGAAAATCACTGATTTGTGTGATTTTGACTTAAAATAATTGTTCAGCATGGAGGAAACTGATTCCTAGAACACACTACAAGAACATCCCAAGTATGACTGTGCAGATGTTCATGCATATTTTTGAGGACTGTTTATTATAGCACTGTTTATCATGCAAATTTAGACTTGAAAACAGTAAAGGCAAAGAAATTTTCTGTCATTAAAATAAGCAAATGGAAGCTCTTAACTCCAACTTCTTCTTTAGCTGTACTAGTGGGACAGAAGCATAGTAGAATTCCTTGACCACTGAAGCCCATTAGAACTGAATTTTGCACCTACTACTGAGAATAGGCCAAACTATAAACTACTTAAATATGGCTAAAACACTAGAATTAATCTCTCTTCCAGTGGTGTGAACTAACCTGGTGGTATTTCACAGAACATGTAGAAAACAGAGAAAAGTCTTCTGTGGCTGGATTTTGTGTAAGGACCTCTAAACACAGGAACACTACTAAACTTTGTTCAAAGCCCTTTGCCAAAGTATAAAATTGCACTGACTACAGCAATGAAGCTGCAAAATTAAATTGTCGATTCCGATCTCAATTTTGGAAATGCGTGAGGGTAAGAAGCAGAATTCTTGTTTGCCTTCACAGCCAAACCTGAGGTTAAGACTTTCTGAGATGATGGGGCTTGGAGATGGTTTCAGTTTCAGTCTTCTCCAAAGCCTGGCATTTTTTCTGGTGGTGGTGGCTTTTCCACAGGTGAGTATGGTACGACTAAATATTCATGGGAAATAATACACAGTTTGCCAGGAACATGCATGCAGACACTATGCTGTGTCCCTGTTTCATGAGTTGTTGTCTATTCTGTTGTTTCATAGAACCTGACTACAATTGGGAGCATCGTGGTATCATACATCGTGCTGTCTTTAGCTTCTCTAGGACTGCTCCTTGTAGGATCTCTGGTAAGTTATGGTACTATGCAAACTGTATCCATGTCCTTTTTCAGTGAGTTTTTGTAAGATGTCTAGTTTACTTGAAGTTGTTGGTGTTACACCCAAGTTGACTGTAAAGCAACATTTTTGGGGCTCTTTCTATATAGTTATCTGCTTGCTTTGTGTAGAGGAACCACTTAACCTTACTCAATTTCTTGATTGACTGGGGATCACACTGATGGTTTTTATTCTTTCCATCCACAGATGGGCAAAAAATTTGCACTTAAATAGAAAGGAAGTGGTCCAGTAAAAGGACCTTAATCCATTACCTTCAGTGGCAGAAAGAGCTGTTCCAGAACATCAGTGTACTTCTGAGTGTAAAGCACTTAGATGTAGGCCACGACCCCAGCTGCAGAACAAGCTTAGTGGCATGACTACAATTAATCTAGTTAGCTGTCAGCTGTTTGGGAACAGGAGGAGAATATCATGTTTCTCTGCTGATTGTGTAACTGGCACAAAGCTGTGTGGTATATGGGAAAACTATGAAAAATTCTTTCTTTTTAGGGAGCTCTAATTGAATGTGCCTTTTCATACCCCTGTATGCTGTTCTCTTAGAGTGGGAATGCAGTTACTGAAGATGCAGGTAGAGCATCACCTCCTGTCCTTACAGAGGTGCACCCTCGGGTAGCTCAGGAAGCTGAAGCTCTACCATTGACATGCTGTTTGAGCGATGCACAGTATAATGAAGTACATTATAGAATCATGGGACTGTTGGTGGGAAAGGACCTCTAGAACTTGCTAGTCTAACATTCTGCTTGAAGCAGGGCTGTTGCCAACACTCAATTAGATGCATATTTCTACACAAGTTTTGAAAACCTTCAGGGGTGGAGATGTACAGCACTTTTGGGGAAGAAATTTTTCCTGGTGTCTGATGTGAATTTCACAAAGCTGAATGTCTGAGCTGAATTTCTGCAACTTGTGGCCATTGTCCCTTGTGGTACCAGCTGCCACTATGAAGAAGAGCCTCCTTTTGCCAGGCTAAACAAGCCAAATTCCCTCCACCTTCTTCAAAGTTCCTGTACTCTACACCCCTGACCTCTTTTGCAACCCTTTACTGAGCCCACTGTTTTTCCATATCTTTCTTAAACTGGAGGACCAAAATTTGTAAACAGTATTGAAGGTGCAGCTGTGTCAGTGCCAAGAAGAGGGGAATACCTCCTTTGATTTGCTGGCCACACTCCGTGCTAGGAAGTATGTCATATTATATACCATGGTTAAGTTCACTCAGAGGCAGCACAGTGGCAAAATCTTCTGTTGAATGTGTCAGGTGAATGTACTTTCTAAAAACCATTCACAAGGCAAAGTAATTATAGTTAATGCCTTCATTATCGTGGTCATTGATGCAGGCAGGGAAGTTAGCTGGGTTTGTGCAATTTTCTGCTTTTTTGATGCTGCTGTTCCTCATCCAGATTAATTTTGTCCTCAAAAATAAACTTCTGGCGATTCTGTAATTGCAAGTATTAAATTTAAAAAAAAAAAGATATCCAAGAATTTTCAAGAACTTTGTGAGTTCTAGGTAATTTTGCAGCAAAACATTTTGAGCTGAAAATCTGAATAGGAGAGGTGTGATTTTTCTGCATATTCAACTATTTCTCAGTGGATGGAAACATTTATTGCTGACCCCTTCTTAATACCACAGGTAACATAAAGTGAAAGCTCTGTGTGCCCAAAAATTCTGACCTCAGTTTGAACTGCTTTGCGTTTGAATGTCTTGCAGGTGAACGAACGCAAATACTAGTGTAGAGAAGAGCAGAGTTTGGCCCATTTTTAAGTGTTGGCTAAAACTTTTGTATAGGAAAAAGTTTTATAACAGTTTACATGTAGCCAAGTTTGCACTGGTTTGTGTTCCTGTGGTCTGTGCTAACCGTCTTCTAGCTGGAGCAGAGGCACGAATGTCACGCTGTGTCACCTGGCTCTCTGTATAAGTCACAGGGCAGGCAGGGTATAAGAAACATCCTGGGAGTTCAGACCAATCGTCCATCTTGCCCAGTTTTTTCTTTCTAGTGTGGACATGAGGAAGGAGAGCTTGTTTAGAGAGAGCACATGAGCCTTGTCCCTTCCTGCCTACCTGTTACCTTACTCTCAGACGTCTCAGGTCATGCTGCTTTGCAATTTGCAAACATCTGCTTCTAACAATATTTAGGGAATAAGGTATAAAATAGTCATTGGCAGAACATTATAAACAGTGATTGAACCAGGAAGGGTTTCTAGAATCCCAGCCTGGTGAGCAACAGATAGTTGCATGAAGATAGTTTTCTTTATTTTTCCCTTTGTTTTCTTTATCTTTCCTATGACTCTCAGCTGAGTCATCTCTCTCTCTCTCTCTCTCTCTCTCTCTCATTCCTCCTTTAAGATGGATTTTAAGCAATGTGCTGCCTAGAAGGCACCTGGAAGGGGTCTTTTACTTTGAGGAGTGGTTCTATAATCACACCTTTCTTTCACAAATGTACCCTTCTCTCTTTGTGGATGGACCTGATACATCAGTCTCACTCTGATACACATGGAATTATAGAATGGTTTGGGTTTTCAAGGACCTCAAGGATCATCTTCTTCCAACTCCTCAGCCATGGGAAAGGATACCCTCCACCGGACCAGATTGCTTGGAGCCTCAGCCAACCTGATCTTGAACATTTCCAGGGTTGGTGCATCCACATCTTCTCTGGGCAACCTGTTCCAATGCCTTGCCACCCTCACAGTAAAGAATTTCTTCCTAATATCTCATCTAAACCTGCCTTCTTTTGGTCTGAAGCCATTACCCCTTGTCCTATCATTACATGCCCTTGTAAAATGTCCATCTCCAGCTTTCTTGTAAGCCCCCTTTAGCTACTGAAAGACTGCTCTAAGATCTCCCCAGAGCCTTGTCTTCTTCAGGCTGAAGAGCCCCAACTTTCTCAGACTGTTTTTGGAGGAGTGGTGCTCCAGCCCTTTGATCAACTTCATGGCCTCCTCTGGACTTGTTCCAACAGATCCATGTCTTTCTTATGCTGGGGGGCCCAGAGCTGGACACAGTACTCCAGGTGGGGTCTCATGAGAGTGAAGGGCAGAGAACCACCTCCCCCAGCCTGCTGTTCATGCTATTTTTGATGCAGCTAATGATAAGTTTAATTTTTTTTCTGGACTAAAAGTGCACGTTACTGGGTTATGTTGAGTCTCTCATCAACCAGCACCCCCACGTCCTTCTTGGCAGGGCTGCTATCAGTCCATTCATCCCCCAGGCTGTGTTTGTGCTTGGGATTATCCTGACAACACGCAGAACCTTAAACTTGGCCTTGCTGAACTTGATGAGTTTCACACGGGCCCATCTCTAAAGTCTGTCCAGGTCCCTCTGGATGGCATCCCTTCCCTCCAGTGTGTCGACTGCACCACACGGCTTGGTGTCATCTTCAAACTTGCCGAGGGTGCACTCAATCCCACTGTCTGTGTCAACAACAAATATGTTAAACAATGCTGGTCTCAGTACTGACCCCTGAGAAATGCCACTCGTCACTGGTCCCCACCTGGATATTGAGTTGTTGACTGCAACTCTTTGAGTGTGACCATCCAGCCAATTCGTTATCCACCAAGTGGTCCATTCATCAAATCCACACATCTCCAATTTAGAGACAAGGATGTCATTCAGGACAGTGTCAAATACTTTGCACAAGTCCAGGTAGATGATGTCAGTCGCTCTTCCCTTACCCACCACCACTGTAATCCTGCTCTAGAAGGGCACCGGATTTGTCAGACACAATTTGCGCTCAGTGAAGCCCTGTTGGCTGTCACCGATCACCTCCTGATTTGCCATATGCTTGAACATAGTTTCCAGGATGCTCCTCAATGCTCCATCGGGCATTGAGGTGAACCTGATTGGCCCGTAGGCCCCTGGGATATGTACTAAATGGCATACCAGTGAAAAGCAGCTTATGCATTTTTTTATTTATTCATCAGCTATGGTAATCTATAGTACTACTTCACCACTTCCCTGGGAAAGGGAGAAAATGTACCTGTTTCTATGGGTACTTTGTTGCTTTATTGCAGAGTAATAACTGTTGGGCCATGTAGCAAGGGTGAAAAATGGGGTTTCTCAGAAGTGATCCCTGTCTGGTCTGTGCACATGCTGAAGTCCAGTTCATTCCTGTATTGGGGAATTTGTAACTGTAATACGTGTAGAGCAGATGTTTCGGGAGAGCAGACATCAGTTAATGTTTGAAGCACCCAGGTACCAGAATGTGTTGGGTGGTTTAGCAATCGTGGTGAAAACAAAAGGCTGGATAGAGTGCTTGAGGCTTGTATTAGTGATGCTGTCTGTCTTCTGTCTCATATAATGGTGTGTTAACACTCAGGCACCTGCAGAGAACCAGCATTGAACTGTTTTTCAGAGCAGGTTTTCAGAGCAGACTGTTTTTCCATTATTTGGTGTAACCTCATGACTTTTAAATATAACTTAATTTCTTCCGGTGTCTTGCACAGCCCCTTATCTGCCACACACTTTTTTAAATGTGAAAAAACGATGTTTTGTTTCTAGGGGGAACTTTTATTTCCTTTGGATGTATAGTGGGTTGAATCACCAGTAAAATGAGCCCTGTGTCACCATACAGGTCCTAGAATCTGTAACAGAGAATTACTACCTAGACTTTACACTTGGCCCTCAGCACGAGCATTGATTTGGGTACAGCAGCACTCTCCAGCAGTACAGAGTTATTGATCACTGCTCAGCTACCACAGTCTTGCAGTATGGGTAAGAACCATGGCTAGTGCCATGTGGGATTGCCAAACTCTAATAGTCAAGGGATAAAAATCAATTTTCCAGCTTCTTGCTTGTCATGCAACAGGCCAAGAATGTAGGACAGACCCAGTTCAGACTTGGCCTCGAGTTTGTATAAAATGAAAGTCTAGTAATGGTGTTCCTGTGTTTGCTTTTGTAATTCCTGTGTACCCTGATTAATTGAAACAAAAAAGAGTTTTGTAACTGTCAAATAAATACTGCTTCTCTCTGAGAGTCCAACATTGGCTAAAGCTAGATGTGGACAGAAATTAAAACTTACTTCACTTCCTTTCATTCTTTAGGCTCAGAGAAATGAAAGTATGTGAAAATAAGACAGGCACAAAAAAAATGTTCTTTCAAATCCTGTGCAGGTTAATGTGCCTTACTAGCCTAGGAAGAGACATTCGTCCTTCAGTGGCACATTTTCCAAATTCAACTGTCCATTTAAAAGCCATATAAGAAAAGGACAGAAGAGGCTTTACTTTGGAAAAATAAGACCTGTTCTTAGTCAAAAGGATTCATGACAGTACAGTTAGAGTTTGTATGACATTTAACCTGAGTGATTGTACTCCTAGTTCAGTGCTACACAAATGAAGCTGGCCTAAAGTTCCAGATCCTGGAGTTCAGAGTTGGGCTTGAAATTTTTAACTTAGGACTATGTGAAGGATTTGAACAATCTACTGATCTGATTTCCAAATCATGTAGCCTACCACAGCATCTATGCAAACCAATATGATGCAGAAATTTCTTAGCTTCATGCCATTTCAAACCTTTCATTTATTTGTAATATAAACTTTAATATTACATTTATTTTCCTTAACAAGATTTATTATTTAATGTTTATACCATGTTCAAACAGATAATTAGATTATAAAGCAGTCTTTGCCGAAAACTGATGAGGGTTTTCTGAGCCTTAGAATCAGGTACATCAAAACTGAGGCCTTTTTAAAAAATGATGGATTCATATATAAATTTTGGGTAAAGTGCCAGGTTATCAAAGATACTCAATTCAATTATATTTACCTTTCTTACCTCAACCATATGTAAATTTTGGATGAAAAACCATTAAACCAGGAGAGGTGTGATTTGTAGAGTATTATAATAGATTTTTATTTTGTAAACAAGCCTAGGAAGGATAAGAAACTGAACAAAAGGACACTGATATCACGTTGGCTTGCATATGATGGTCACAAGCACATTCCACCTCTACTGTATCCCCGAGTTAAGCCTGGCCAGCTCTGTGGAAACCTCTGTGGCTGAAAGCAGGTTTGAATGGGTAGATGTGAATCCTTATAACATGCACCACAAAGCTACTCCTGCATGGAACGTTCCTGTCCTCTTCAGTACTCTCCAATCCTAACACATTAGAGTGAGCTGGGGTGCTGCCCTGAAGACCCATCCTCTGGGCTGTGTGGAAGGGCTGGCAGCGACCAGAAGGCTTTTTTAAATGTTTGTTTCCTTTAGTTTTGGCATCTACTCAGAGCCCGACCAGACCCCCCCTTCCCGCTACAAGAGGACAGACGCCAATCTGTGAGCCGGCAGCCTTCATTCACGTACTCAGAGTGGACAGAGGATAAAAATGAGGATGACTTCCTAGATTTGGATCCCGTACCGGAGACTCCGGTCTTTGACTGCGTAATGGACATTAAGGCGGAGACAGATCCGGCTACTCTAACGGTTAAATCCGTGGGCTTGCAAGAAAGGTAGGGTAGATGTGGCTAATAGGGGAAAGTCTGGTCCCAGGTTTTGTGGATTTAGGAGTTCTGTGAAAAGCAGGAAGCTTTATTGCCTTTGTGAATGTCACTTTAAATGGGGTTTAAAGTCAAGCACCTGCTTTATTACGTATATATATATATTTATAGTGATTTCCTGTCTTGTTTTCAGTCCAGTCATAAATATAAGCACATTAGCTAAAAAAACATACAGTTTCTAGGCAGCTGTCAACAAGTGCTGTTTTAAAGCATCATTTCTTGCCGTTGAATATATCTATTTGTGTTTCATCAGGCTTTTGCCATTCCTCATGATGGCAACTGCATAGCATGAAATCCACTATAGGGCAGTGAAAACTTCTACCTCTGAAAGAGGTGGATCTTGTAGATTTTTTTTTTTCTGTCACTCATGCTGGAGGGTAGTTCTCCAAAAGAACACCATAGGAGGAGTGGTCGTCTGCAATAATTCTTGTATAAATGAGTTAGTCCAAAGGTAAACGAATTTGTTTCAAATTTACCTAGTAATGAAACATCAAGGTGAGCTGGTGTTCGCTGCTTGAACCATCAGGGCAATGGAGCTTCTGAGAGAGATTCACAGCTGGTAAAAGGCAGTTTCAAGGTAAAAGGCAGATTTTTTTTTTTCCTGGTTTGTGTTCTTTCCATTTTATTAGTAAAATCAAACAAAGGTCTTGATGAGAGAATTCCTATGAAGAAATTCTGCAAAGGTGATGATTAAATAAGAACGAGGTTACTGAAGGGCCCAGCATGGCAGAGCATCACCTTTCTTTATTTCTAGGTTTTCAGGCTTAATTAGATTGCCAACCATAGTTAATTCTCATACCTAAAACTTAAAACAAAGGGCAGAACTTAGATTTTAAGAAGTATGATGCTGAGTTTCCAAATCTCCACAGGGACGGTAAAGGGCATGTTACAGAAGAGGCTTTCAATTTGCACTCCATGAGCTTAGAATGTTTTTTCTCATTGGATATGTTATTGCAACATTTGTCCTAAAATCTCCTATCTTTTATTGCTATATTCTACCTTTAACATGAGATTGCAGTACCCTCTGGGGCTTGTCCCTGAACCTGCTGCTGTCTGTGAATTTTGTTGTTTCTTTCATTATGGCAAGATTGGGCTTGAAAAGCATGAATCATTTGTGTTCTTCACTGTCCTTGATTTCATTTGATTTCAGTCATTATAAAGATGCTGACATTTCTTCTCAGGTGATTGCTAACCTGCAGGAAAGATACTCACTGTATCGAGAAAAGTTGGGGAGCATCAGTTGGGGAGTAAACAATTGGTTAAAGTAATGAATTACAATTAAAAACCTGTCGAAGAACTAGAGGTGGGAAAAATAAAGCAATTGCTTTAAATTCTTCCACTAGGTAGAAGGTGTACTATGTGTGCACTTAAGATGTAAAATAAACTTGTTTTCAACATACACATATGCTTGAGAAGACAGACATCATTCCAGGTTTAAGCTGTGCCCTGGCAAATTTTCTTTACATTAAGCATTGGACACTTTTCATTTGTACTTTTCATTTGTTTGGTGTTGTGTTAAATTAGCTACCTATCCCTCTCTGGAAACCATTTTGCTTCTCTATCTGATTTCCCTCTCATTCTTTGACTACCTATTCCATTAGAGGGGTAGTCAGTAGTTAAATTCAAACACCACTGAATGTTGTTAAAGAAGAAATCTCATTTCCTCATGCTGAAGAACTATTCATGTATGTAGCCTCTTTTACCTTGAAAGAACCAAAAGCATTCATTATCAAATGCATCTGCTTCTGGGGAGAAATGTGGTAGCTGTTTAATAGCACACAGGGATTTAAGGTCAAAATCCTTTGAAAGATATCACTAAAGATTTGGTGTCTGCCATTAGTGGTCACGTTTCATTCCAAATCATTTCCCCATGACTCTGAATCATAGCTGCATGTTCTTTTGGAAAAACTCCTGAATCCAGGAAAGGGCTATGACCCAGCTTCTGTGGTCTTCTCCGTGAGCTGGTCATGCAGTTTTTCAACAGCTCCTGCACACACCTCCTAACTAGATTTTGCCAGTTGAGATTCATCAAAAATAGGTTTACTGTGTGGATGTATAGAACAGTTATCTAGTAGTCATCATATTGTGTGAGTTTATTTTTTTGTTAAAGATATTTAAATATAGATTCACTGATGCCTTTTAAATCTTTTGTCTATGATATGTGAAATTGGCAGAAGCTCAGAAATATGTTAAGACTGTACTCAACAAACAACGTAGGCATTTTGACTTCTTTGTTCTGTTGTGTGGCTAACTTACAATAAAGCCACTAAAAATTCTACACTCGACAGTATCTCTGTTTTCAATGTAACTGTTAAAATGTTGGGACCTTCATTTTACCTTTCTCATTATGTAAATTTGTGGAAAGAAAGTTTTTTCAAACGTAAAAGTTATTCACTGCAGTGGTTGGCTTTTCATATCTTTATTGATGTTGAACTGGTAGTTTATCCCAGGATCTTACCCCACTGATCAAAGTGTCGGCCTTCACATTTCAGTGCACAGAATCACCTTCTGGTCTTGTCTACACAAGAAGCATCACCCATTTTTTACAGTTAGTGGCCAAACTGTACCCATGAGAACCAGCTGGGTGCCTTTCTGAAGCTGTTAATCTGTCACTGGGGCTGTGTCCATGTGTCACTGGGGCTGTGACAATGGTGGGTCACTCCGTGCTGTTGTAAGCAAACTTTGACCGCTCTGTTTTGCAGGAGAGGTTCAAATGTTTCACTCACACTGGATATGTGTACCCCAGGCTGTTCTGAGCAAGGTTTTGGCTATGTCATGTCACCACGAGAACAGTCAGCCCGAGAATACCTCCAGACGGCATCAAACATTCTTACTGAAGAGGAACTGCACAAGAAAGCACTGGATCCTTTCATACTCCAGGCAGAGTTCTTTGTGAGTACCTGACTTCTCTCTTTCAGGAGCAGCAATAGATGATGTCTCTCTCCTATGAACATTGCTATCGTTTTGTGCAAGTCTAAAAGTAGTACGTACAAACTCCACTTCCATCAGTGAAGCATTTAATGTAATTCCTGAATTTGTCATCCCTTTAAATGACAATATCTGAAAGCTTTCAGTGATATTGTCACTTAAAAACTAGAGAATTAGTTCTGGCAACGACAACAGAAAAATCTTATTTTTCACAAGTTTTTTGGGGTTTTGCTGCTGGCATGCTACTGGCATACTAGAGTACAGAAGAAAAAACATGTTTTCTGTAGGCATAACTTTTTGAAATGTGTCTGGAATTGCTCTAGGGATGAAATTACAGAATTGCAGAATATGCTGAGCTGGAAGGCACCCACAAGGATCATTTAGTCCAAAGCTTAGCCCTGCACAGGACCATCCCCAAGAATCACGCCGTGTCCCTGAGAGCATGGTCCAAATGCTTCTTGAACTCTGTCAAGCTTGGTGTTGTGACCACTTCTCTGGTGTGCCTGTTCCAGTGCCCAACCACCCTAACCCACTCTCTTTGTTGCTTGATGTTGAGCTACTCAATGTTCTCTGGTTAACACAGAGCTATTATTTACTCTTCGTAAGCTTGTCTGTCACTCACTTTTGCGATTCTGAAATATGTTTCCTTGGCTCAGTGTATCCACTGATGCTTTGGCAGAAAGATTCTTTGCCACTTTTTGGGAAAATATACTTACACAGATGAAGCAAGAAGTTGAAAATTGGATTTCTGAGTAGTTTAGGACAAAGATCAGGTACGTTTTGGTGTAGTGAGTACCCTAGCTTTTTAGGTCTTTGCATGCAATTGAGTCTCTTCCCTAATTACTTGGATGTCCGTGTGATAGGCATTGTCATGTTTGTCATTTTTATTATACCTGACAAAAAAAAGTAGTATGCAAAATGCTGCAGTGGCTGTATTATGTCTACTAGGCAGGGTTGTAAATTCCTGCTCAAGATGGGAGGTAACCAGGGCACAGACTTTGCGTGCTGAGGTGTTGCAGGGCATGTGATCAAGAGCTACTGCCGAGTCAAATATTCCCTTAAGCATGGAATCTCAGCAGACCAAGAGGAAGATTATGTTTTGCAACATAATAGCCCTTCAGCCTGTCTTCTTCATGACCTGTAAGTGTCTGAAAGGAAAGGAGTAACGCTCTGAGTATCACTTGCTGTCCTCCTTCCTTGTGCGATTTCAGGTGGGTTTTCACTTTACAAGAACAGGAGTATGGTCTGGGCTTCTGTTTTAAAAGAGAACACCAGGTATCTGTGGTCCTTAATTCACTTAGTGCAGTCCAAGTTGAAGAAAACCAGCTTTTGTGTAGGCCTGTCCTGATTCTTTCGAAGTAAAGCATCTATTCCTGCTTTAGGGAGGAAATGTTCAATTAGTGTGTGGACTGAATGCAGAACTAGTCCACATAGAGTTTCATCAGTCTCTGAGGTACACTGTAGCTTTCAAGCAAAGAAAATAATGTTAGAAGTAGGAAAAAATATGCTTAATTTCACTAAGAGATTTGGAATTATTTTTTTCCTGGTGTTCATAGAATCATGCAGCAGCCAAACTATCCAAAGCTATTTTCATTCTTGAATGAAAACTGACAAGCACAGATAAAAATGCTGTGTAATCAAAATGCCATTTCTGTAATTAAAACCTGTAAACTAGTTACTTTTTTATGAAACAGTTATCACCAACCAGCTCTGCATTGTGTATTTTCAGTCCATCTAAGCTGCTTGGTTTTCGAAGTCCAGATCCATGATGAAGCAAGCAGCTCTGTTTCATTTTGGAAGAAAAGTCAGAGGGGACATTTGTAGGGCTAAATCCTGAAATTCTTACAAGATTTAGAATTTTTACTCAGGCAGAAGTCTTGTTAATTTCACCTATAATTGGCTTGAGCAGTGAATGACTTAAGACCCAAAAAACAGATCATGGAGCTTGGCTCAGGAAGAGTTTGGGATGACTAAATACCAAGTAACAATTGAGAAAATGTGAAGGTTTTGTTCCCATGCAGTTCTCCAAATTGTTGTGAAAGTACTTCAACAAAATGTTTTTGTCATTAATTGCCTCTGGTTAAACCCAACAATATTCTCAGTACTGTATGAGAGACAGAGAACAGATCGTCTTCTAAAGTTCCAGAACTGGCCTCAAGCTGCACCATGGCAGGCTTAGATTGGATATTAGGAAAAAATTACTCACTGAAAGGTGTTCAGGCACTGGAACAGGCTACCCAAGGAAGTGGTGGAATCACCATCCCTGAAAGTGTTCAAAAACATGAGGATGTGTTGCATAAGGGCATGGCTTAGCAGGGAACATGGAGGTGCTAGGTGAACAGATGGACTCGATGACCTTAGAGGTCATTTCCAATCTTGACAATTCCATGTTTCTGTAGTCCATAGCTCTGCTCATCTTAATTTTTTCCTAGAGTGAGGCTTGTCTTACTCAACCCTGATTCCTGTTACGACTAAGTCCAGTAGTGGTGTCTGAAATGCCATGTGCAGCAGCTGGGAGGACCAGCTCTGCTTCCAAGTTCTCATGAGCCATATCTCTGCTGAGTCTGGTTAACACATCCCTTCCCATCCCATGCCTGCTGATTACAACTGGTGGAAGGTTCCCATTTGTTCCTGCCTGGCGTTGACTGCTTATTGCAGGAGATGTGCAGTGGAGAATACAAAGCCCCTCCACCTTTGTGTGTTCTTTGCACCAGCAGTGTAGAGAGTAGGTAATCCCTGAATACCCATTTGCTGTCCTTCTCCGTGGAGCTTGACAGCATGATGAGTAAAACCAGTGACGCTCCCCCAGCTCCACAGAGTCAGGTCAGTACGCCAACATTTCATAACATGTGTCATACTTTGTTGCTGGTGTGAGTCCCTAGCAAATTATTAACTTCCACCCTCTGAGAGGAAGCAATGTGAGTCAGAAAGGATGGTGTCTGAGGTCCATCGCTCTTGGAGCAGCGCCTTGCGTACCACCTTTTGCTTAGTTCTGTGCCAACACTTGCAATGCAGTTCTAATAATATTAGGAGTGAACATAACGCTGTGGCGCGTGTTACTCAATGAATTAGTCACTGTGAGCGTTTTCATATTAAGGATTTCAGGAAAAAAAAAAAAGCCAGTGACAGTAAAAGGAAACATCAATTGTATTTTGGTGGTAAATTGCTGGAAGTACTGTACCGTATGTCTCAGTTAACTTCATCAATTTGCCTCCCTCACAGGGAGGACATAATGAGCTTGGGCTTTTTATTCCTCTTGTGATTCTAATAATACCACCTACTGTCTTTTATGGTTTTGTGATTTTTGTTGTTCGTGGGTTTTTTTTTTTCTTTAACAGGAAATTCCAATGAACTTTGTTGACCCAAAGGAATATGATATTCCAGGCTTAGTGCGTAAGAATCGCTACAAAACAATTCTCCCGAGTAAGTTTGTGCTTTTAAGTCACTCAGGTAGGGTGGTTTATTCTACATGCTGGAGGGCTTTGCATGAAGTGTACTGTCACCACAATGTACCGTCCAAAGGTCATGTTTATGAAGCAGCAACATGGCTTCGAAGTATAAATCAAATTTCCAAAGAGGTACAGAGCATGAAGAATCTGAGTGCTGCTGATTTTGCATGAATCTTTGGCTTTTAAGTTACTAGAATTGCATCATTTGGTGTTGCTTAAGAATTCTATCCAAGATTTTTGTGTTCATTCAGGTGTTACTTAGTGGTTTCTTTGACTAAACTCCTTTAGAAGGACTAAACTCTAGCAATGGTATTTTCCTCACCAATATTTTCTCAGAATCACGCCTCAAGTGCAGACTGAGAATATAAGGAACTATGGCATTAAGATGACACAGAAAATAAAAATATTTTTCTTTTCTATTACACTAATTAATTTTATTTGTAGCTAGGAATAGGAATTTTGAGAAGCATTTTGGTACAAAGTTTTACAAGTGTCATAATTTTCCCCTCTCTCATACTTAAAGTTATTTTGAAAAGTGAAACTATTGGATGTCATGCCTCTTTTTTTGCTCTAAGTCATTGCTGGAAGATGCCACCAGTAGCCATGGTAACTCTGTTTGCAAAGTCCAAAAGGTTCAATGCCAGGCTAGCAAAGATAAGTGCAGAGAAGTCAAAAATGCCTAACATTTCAGTCAATGAACCTGGATTGGAAATGGTTTCCAAAGAGATTTTTTTAATCTGTCTTAAAACTCCAGCAGCTGCAGCTCAGTGTGTGCAACCCTTCTGATGACTTTACTCATACCTTAGACCAGAAGCATAAAAACCGCCTTTCACTATTGCTGTGCTAATGACCAAGGTGAATTTTTCAAGTATTAATTCACTGGTTTTGCTGAAAAGGGAAGATTGCAAAAGTGGCTGACGACTTCAGATGTCCCAGGTGCAAGATTTCTAAGTGATCTATGTATTCTGAATTTCTTATCTAATGTGTACTTTGAGAGCAGGATCCATTTTAAATGTGTAATGTTGGATGTTTAAACCAAAACATCAGAACTGCTGCCATTTTGAAAACCCTGCTCCAGAGTTGTAATCAGATGACTGAGTATGGCCCACTACCATATTGTATTAAGAGTGATCACTCAGTGGGCTAATTATTTGCTGCAAGCTTCATCTCAGCCATATGGATATCTGCTAGCAGCCAGTGTTGTCACTTTGACCTCTCCATCTCAGCTAACTGGTGTCTACCTTACCATCTCTCTAAGGGTGAACAACCTTATTCCAGGATTATTATGATCTGAGTATTTTTTCTGAATGAATCCAAAAACTAGTAACCTCTGTACAACTTTGTCCCTGGCTGGGGCCAAAGGATGGCTTGATATTGCTGAGGAAGGAAGGGGGTGGAGTGTTTGCTCTTACCCCACTTCCTCCATTTTGAAGGGCTTGGTGCTGGTGGTAAAGAGGGTAGCAAGGAGAGCTAAACATTTGCTTTATGCTTCAAAGCCAAGGATCCCAATAAACATGAATCTGGTCCCTGTGAGGAAAGTGTTTCATGCTGAGTCTGTGTTTGCACTACTGTAGAAATTATTGTGTGCTTAGTCCTTAATACGATATTGGATAAAGCACAGTTTTTGCATATTTTTTGTCTGGTTTCTAAGCGACCTGAATTTTTTTATGAAAAAGTCATCTGTGGTTTGGTTTTAGTATTATCCTGGTGATGATATACACTGTTGCTCTTTGCTGAGGCCTCCATCAGCAGTAGGTTATTTCTTTTCAATTGTAACACACTGTGTAGCACTGGTGAGAGAGAATGAACGCTGGCCTATGTCAGTTTGCATTGAAATCATTGGAACAGCCATTCACTTCAGCGGGAATTGGGCTGAGCTTCTCGACTGAAATAATGTTTTCTTTTGTCATTTTATTAGAACAAGAATAATGCTTCATAAACAGCCTCAATGAAGGAGACTCAAGTACTGGAGAGATTTAGAGTACAAGAGACTGTTAATATTCTTTAATTTCTCTTTAACCATTATATTTGTTAATAGCACATCTTGGAGTTTGGTTCATTGCAAGATGAAACAAGGAAAGAGTTATTGTCATCTGGCTTGCCCAGGCGCAAGAAACGTGTGCTTACGGTTTGGGAGAAAAGCTGTTTGCTGTCATTTCACAAACAGTATTCTCATGTCTTTTAAGCCAGAATGAGTCTGTTGACCTAACATACTAAGAAATAATTTCCTGGAGCAGAAAACTGCTTTTCCAGGGTCACACTGAGACACTGACTCTGCAATAGGACCAATTAAGCGGGCTTCAGAGAGTGGGTGAAACTATCAGAAGAAGGCAAATTACCCTGACCATCCTTTCCTTTTTATTTATGGTAACTTTTTAACATGGGAATTTTCCAAGGCCACTGACATGTGTTGTGATGGCTGTGAGTGCGTGG
Organism: Oxyruncus cristatus; assembly: GCA_013399855.1. Classification (NCBI taxonomy): domain Eukaryota; kingdom Metazoa; phylum Chordata; class Aves; order Passeriformes; family Cotingidae; genus Oxyruncus; species Oxyruncus cristatus. The sequence continues at coordinate 1,865,181 of VXAY01003304.1, forward strand.
AAATTTCTCGCTGTAGAAAATAATCTTGTGTGTCTCTTTCCTCTGAGGAGCTGATAAATTATTACTTATCTCTTTACACCTTTCAGATCCTCACAGCAGAGTGTGCCTTACCTCAGCTGATCAGGACGATCCCCTCAGCTCTTACATCAATGCTAACTACATCAGGGTAAGAGCTCAGTAGTCCAACGTGTCTGCCTAGCCTCTATCAGCTGCTGTTAATGTAAACAGAATTGCAACCTTCACTGGCTTTTAAAGGCATCCTAGCTGATCTGATTGCTCTTCTCTCCTGCCTACATTAGCTGAAAACCAAATCTCAAAAGTGCACCTGTACAGATTCAGACCAGACAGAAACATACTTCTGCAGTTCTTGATGCAAATTCCTTGTCAGATGGCCTAACCAAGGCACTGGATAATCAGCCTGAATAAGGCTTTGACCTAGCCAGAGTGACCTCAAGGCTGTTGGACAATCTTTGTTGGAATTACGTGAGTCCATACTGTGCCTTCACTCCATGTACACGTGTTCAGGAGAGAGATGGAGAGGAGAACTGATGCCACAAAGTCACCATTTCAACCAGTATAGCTCTCTGTTTTAAAGACCGAACCTTCAAGGTAGTGGTGGACATCCCTGTTAAAACTGATCTCTTGTTGTTTTATTGGCAGGGCTATGGAGGAGAGGAAAAGGTATATATTGCTACTCAGGGACCGATAGTTAATACTGTCACTGACTTCTGGAGAATGGTGTGGCAGGAGCGTTCTCCCATCATTGTCATGATTACCAATATAGAAGAGATGAATGAGGTAATGGTGTTATATTTAGTCTGATTTTTAACTGTACTCTAGTAGATATTTTCAGCATAGACACTAAGCTAACAAAGACACTAAGCTAGCTATTTCAATGGCCTGTGCAATCAGAGCCAGCATTACATTCTTCAGGCTCAAAGAAGATGTGGGCTTCTCTTTCAGTTCTGTTTACTGTAAGTCCTGTTTTGCTGTCTGACTCAGCCTACTGCTGGTTTTGCCATTTTCATCTCTCAGCTGACCTGAAACCTCTCCTAACCCAACTCTGTTTGCAGGCAGTCTTTGAAGTTCTCTCTAAAGGAATCAAAGCCAATAGTAGCCCATAACTACTAAGGTTGAATATCTTTAATCAGTAGAGTTGTTGCTTCTTTATCTTGCATTTATTATGACTCAGTGTCTATATGCACATTTCACTGATGCTGTACCTGCTTTCTGAAAAAATGCTAGTTATGACAATCGACAGCTAGGACTGACTTGGATGTGGAGGACCTTTTCCTAAATGCATCTAGGAAATGCTTTTAAAATACTGACATGCTGAAATTGTCTATTTGCCACCTACTTCCAGAAATTAAACTGTCATTGTGTTTCTGCTAATCCACCTAAAGCAATTCTTTTCTTTTTTTCAGTTTAAAATCCTGCTGCCCTCCAGCTGTTCATTACTTACCTGCTGAAATATTTGCCCTGTAGCAGAGTTGCAAGCACTATGTGCCTGGTCTGCAGCTCACAGACATGTAGCTGAGCTTACACCTGCCTTTATTGGCAATGTAAGGTGTGAGAAAGTGGTCTGGGCATGTGTTATGCTCTGCATCCTCCCTCACCCCTAGCAGCAATGTGTAGTGGAGATATCCAAATGTTGTAGCAGCAGTATATGTCAAGCTTGTCCTTGAGAACCCATTACTATTTAGATCAGAGAGTTTCCTTTGGAGAAGAGGCTTTAGATGTTTAGAAGCCCAAAAATATGGGAATACATCCAGAATACACACAGAGTTATAATGGCTTACCTGCTAGCTGGAAGCTTAGTGCCCGTAACCAGGCACGTGCACAAACCTTTAACTTTTCACAGTTATAAAGTAAATAAATTTAACCTTGAACTTCACTGAAAAAAAAAAAAAATGTGAACAAGACTGACACAGAAATATCATGCTTTTCAAGTGAAAAATGTCCAGTTATTACAGCTGGCTGATTGGATATGTACTGTCAAGGCATTGCTGATGCAAAATATAGTATGCTGCTGATCTAAAAGTTTTGTTTTCACTAACATTTTTAAGCTTGCATATGCCTGTGTCTGAGCAGCAGCACTGAAGTAATAACTTGCTTGTTGATCTAAGTTGCCAGTGTCTGGGACATAAGATGTTAAAATGTCATGACATAGTGTGCTAGAATCTTTTGAGGACTTTGAGGTTTGAAGAAGATGTAGAGGAAATACTGGTCCTGAATGACCTACCTGGTGATAAGTTCTTCCACTATAGTTTTCATGGCAAGATTGTATACCACGAATGCAAAATAACCTTTATGTCTGAACTGCCTCTTAACTGTACTGGCCAAGTATTTTACCCCTCATATCATTCTTGGGAAGCAGTGCACTGCAGTACTGATGCACTACGTAACTGAAGCTTGCTACAGCCTATGTATCACAACAGAGCTGCTGAGTCGTTTCTGATACCTTTTGTGTCAAAAATTAAATGGTGTCAGGAATCTCAGCCATAAATACAGGGTCTTTTCATGTAAATGACTTCTATATTAATTTCCTTTTTCCGTAACACATATATTAAAATGTGACTAACAGGACTCAGAAGTACCTAGATTCAAAACCAAAACCTTTGTTCAGCAATGATGCTTGTTAGAGGGGCTTTGTGTTCCTCCTCAGTGCAATGATTTCACTAATGTGAGTATTAAAAGCTCTGTACCTCAGCCCTCTGTCACTTCTAATCTGAACTGACAGACAGCCCACAGAAATGAGTGGGCCATCTTACAGACTCCTTTAAGCAGAGCAATGTCTGTGCTATTGATAGCTGCTAGCACTCTTGACAGCTTTTACAGTGGATTCTGCAGTTTATGAGAAAAAACACAATCTGCGTAAATAACTTTGCAGAGACACAGTGGGCCACACTCCCAGTGGGTTATTAACTGAGGCACCATGCAGATGGAACAACACTGATTCTCCCACACAAAAATTTTTACTCAATAACTTTCTTTGCAAGGTACTTTTCTGTTGTTAGTCTTTCTCCTGAAGCAGAATTATTTTTTGGTGGGGGAGAGCAAAATGATTCAACTTGCTTCCTTCAAGATTCTGTGTAACTATGTGAGAGAGGAATCTTACAGGCATCATCTTTACAGAGGTTTTTTGAATAGCAGATACCCACTCTCCTGTGATAACAAGATTGCCTCTTGCATTATCACAACAGAGCCTTTTTCTCAGATTCTGCCTTGTTCATGTCATTCCTTGTCCATGAACTAATTTGTGCACCATCTTGAAATGTCTGTCTCTGCCTTTGCATATTGAGCAGTTCTAGGAAGCTGCATACAAAAAAACCCAGTCTTTTTAGTCCTCCTTATGGGATGGGAGTGCTTACAAGTTTTTTTTTTATCTTTAGTTTATTGGTACCACAAAGTAGATTTGCAACTGGACTATAGTCTCAAATTGTCAGATTGTGCTGGCTGTGTCTCTGACTGGTTTTGGGCAAAATCAAATGTAGCAGTCTAATGTCTCTCACTGCTATTGCTTCCTTTTAGTTCCTTAGCTTTGAAAGATTCTCACTGACAATTTTAAGTGGATTTTGATACGTAATCTATTTCCCAAAACATCCCTAGTCATGTTATTTTGTACAGAAACTTATGCAAATGATCATTTTATATTCAGAGAGTCTTCACAGAAAAATAGGGAAGCTGTATTTTGTGTTTCCATATTGGTAACTAGTGTGTATTATACTAATCATTATTATCTTAAGAAAGGGATTAATCTAAAAACACAAGCACATTGCCACTGGTCTCTCTAATGAACCTTCAAAATGCACATCAGCTGCACAAAGATAAATAAGGATGTGTGTATTTAAAAGCATTGGTTAGTAATTACTTGATTTATACATTTTTAATCAAGCAATCAGGATATTATGAGTGCAGCAAAAATCAGCTGAAATGTGGTCCCTGTTTAGAAAGTGAAAACTTGTTATAGAAACAAAGTTTATTCATATTCATCCATGCATGTGCTGTATCCCGTTTCAGAGGAGCAAAAATGAACCTCCCTTGATACCTGCTTAACTAGATTTATTTTATATTGCACACAGAAATGCACAGAATATTGGCCAGAGGAGCAGGTCACCTATGAAGGAATAGAAATCACAGTTAACAGAGTCATACAAGCAGACGATTACCGTTTAAGGCTCATCACCCTAAAGGTAAATCATTCCAATATACTTACAGTAGTTTAGAAGTCTAAACCTATAAATTGAGATGTTCCTGGAGAGTTATGTAGAAACCTTCTGCACTGTGTACCACTGTACAAATACCACTTTTCATTACTGAAGTCGTCGTAGCTTTGCTCTGTTCACTGATAGGAAGACTACAGTAAAATAAGCAGTCAGGGATTTAGGCTGCATGTGTACAGTCTGAAAGCTACCAGGCCAGTTGTAGTAGGATGGCGTTCACTGGGTAAGAAACCAGTGACTCATTCAGTGCCTGTGTCCTCTGAGTTCACTGATCATTTAGAATGACGTGGTAGTTCACAGAGAGCTTCTGATTAGCCTTTGCAAGTCATACTACAGACAGCACTTGTGGAGTAACATACTAAACTCTGTGATGATGTTCTGTAGAATTCAAAGGCTTGTTTATTCATTGGGCCATGGACTTGGGCAAAGGGCTACTGATTAGTAACAGGGAATTTTTAACCTGCATAGCGTCTTACATAATTTGTAGTGTGTATGGGTAGACCCCTAAGAAATATTCTTGTCTTTTTATGGTCATTATTAGGATGCTGTCAGACTGAGCTGTTCATGCTTAGGATGACTTGTGCTACTAGTAAGAAGTGGAGGAGCTGAACAAACACTGAGCAAAAGGTGTTTTAATTTTGCTTACCTATTTTCGGTTTCTCTCAGCACTGCGACTACTGCTCTGCTTGGCACTTGTCAGTGGTATGGTAGCACCACTTCTGTTCCCCAAGGCTAATCCCCTTTCAATAGGTACTACGCTAATTTATTCCTTGAGTAATTTGTCTGATTTGACTTCAAAGATACTTTAAGGGGTCATTCTGCTCCAAGGCACTAAAACTGTTGATGACTCTTAAAAATATTTTCTCCACAACATTCTACATTTCTAAATATTAGTGTTCTTCCAACTAACTGTATATGTAGTTTTATATACCAATAACCATTCTATCATCTCCTGGATAGAAAACTTAAACACAGATTTGATTTTCTAAGTACTTAGATACTACTTGGTCTAAAGTACCAGAGTCCTATTTTACAACTGTTTTCATTGCTAGGTTCTAGAATATCAAGCTACATGTTTTAATAAGAACAGTCTATTTACATAAACTTCATACATCTTTCATCTACCAGATCTATCCCTGACCTCAGTATAACACCACCATTTCTTTCCAAGCTGGAAAAACTCTCCTTTTATCCAACCAGTTTCAAATCTCTTCAGCCATATGCTAGTAGGCAGAAAGCCAGTATATGATATCCCATGTCTGGGATGTTCAGAGTGTGGAAAGTCTGTCACTCACGCTTTTGGCTAAGGCAACAAGGAGGAAATCACACTCCCTGACAAGTGGGAAGTGACACGTTGCAGAGTTGCAGCTTCATCCAAGTTAAACAATTCTTTTGTTTTTAATACTAGTGTGGCAATGTCTCTTTCTCCCCACCCCAAGCGTCAGGATGTGAACTGTTGAATTCTAAAGGTGAAATAAAGATTCCATTTGTTAAGTTACCATTGCCTAGAGTAGGAGCTCCAAACCATGCGTACGTTAAGTGACTCGATAGTGAAAACTGGAGAAGCCATGAGTAGACTTCTTGTTTTCCCTTGAACAGGAGTGGTCAGAAATATATGATACCACCACCAGCAATATATGATTATTGCATGTTTTACAGAGTGGACTGTAATACTTCTCTCGGTATAGGGGACAGGATTTGACAAGCTTCAGCAATTTATAAAAAGCTCAGGCAATAGGCAAGGCTTGTTTCCCTTTCTCAGAGAAACCTGCCAGTGTCTAGTCACTGATTCATGACCTCAACTGCAACATACGTGACTTCACACCATCACTTAAATTTTGCTTCCTCCTAAGTGTTCCTAAGTCTTCGCAGTCTCAAGGAACCACCAATATTTTGTTAAAGTCAAAGCAGAAGTGTAGAGAACCACACAACATAAGCAGAAGCATAAAACTTTTATCACCACAGACAAAACTAAGGACATCCAGAATTCATGATTAGAACTTCAGCTGTTTTCTGTTCTGTCAACTAAGTGACTTCATGTAGTGATTCATGTTTTTCTTCAGATGACTGTCATCTTCTACTTTTTTCTCTGTAGTATTGACAACATTTGTATTATAATTTTTCACAACTGAGCTAAGAGTCAGGTGTTCATAACTTCTGTGGCTCACACACAGTCACATTCAAATGCAACTGTGTATGTTCCTGTTTCAGAGGAGTGTTGATTGGACTTACTGAAGTGAGCTCAAATACTAATTGTGACAACTGGTTATGTTCTCTTAAACAAAATATTTTCTCATTAGGTTAAATAACCTAAGGCCAGGCTCTGTGCTACAACAGTAAGATTCTCTTTTCCTAAAGTGAGTTAGACGTAGCTTTAGTAGAACAGCTATGGCTGTTCTTTCATGACACTTTAGACCCTGTGTAAGATGGAACACCATCTCAGTGAAGCTGAGCTTCCTGTTGTTCAGCTCTCTTGTTCCTACCTTTGTGCCATCTTCCGTGTCCCCTCACAAGCGTTCAGGTGACTGTGTGGTAAGCCAAAAGGGGAAACTGATAAATCCATCTGAAAATTAATCCATCTCAAGAAAGTAAAAAGATTTAACTTGATCACTTTCCCGATCTAATTCGCTGTGAAGCTGTGCAAAAGCTCTGTCAACCAAAGAGAAGGTTGGGAAATGGCACAATCACAGAGCACTCTTAACATTTAGTCACTGACAGTCATAGGGAGGGACTTGGGAATATAGATGACAGAAACTATTTTCAGGTTTTTGTGCCTTGTTCTTTAGAAGAGCCAAATTTATCTTTTTTTTTTTTTTTTTTCCTCCCCTCTTCAACTCAGACTCCCTTGTGTTGAAGGGACGGTTGTGGAAGATAACATTTCCGTTCCCGGACCTTTTGAAAACATTTACTTAGCCCCGTGCCAGCTGGCTCATGTAATGGCTGTAGGCTAAGGCCAGTTCCCTGAGCACCATGGTACTATTTTGCACCTTTAGAAATCAGACAGAAGGATATCACTTTGAACACACAAAATCAGAAGCGCACAGTGCTACTTGGCACTCGGAAAAGGAAATGGCATATTTGCTGTTTCATAGCCATGCTGAGACAGAGAATCAGAATTTGTGTCTCTCAAAAAGCCATGGACTGCAGCTAGAGACAATTCCAACCTTCCATAGGGTCTCTGAATTTCTCACCATGTCTGAGAGAAGAGTAGAATTGACAGGAAACTGATGTAAGTCTGTCTGTCAGAAGAGATAGAAAAATAAGCTCCCATCTCTCTCCCTCATCTCTTTATCTAGCTATCAGAGACAGAGATATGGCCCCTGGCTCTCTGCGTGTCAAATACATTATGAAAGCAATTATGTCACAAGCACAGCGCTGGCTTTGCTGAATGAATCTGTCAAGAGGGAACAGACTGCCTGGAGTGTTTTGCACACAGCTCTTGGCACTAAAAGAGAAGAATAATACTTTAGGGGGGAGGATTTTTTTTTTTTTAAGGCAGTTTACTGAAGTGCAGACATGATATTTGAAGTCCAGATTTCTATATTGTGTGGTTTCCAGTATGGATCTCTCATTTAGCATTCACATAATGGTTGGGGTTGGAAGGACCACTAGAGATCATTGGGTTCAAGCCCCCTGCTAAAGTAGGCTGCATGGAATTGCATCCAGGTGAATTTTGAATATCTGCTGAGAAAGAGACTCCATAACCACTCTGTCATAAAGCACCCGTTTCAGTGCTCTGTCACCCTCAAAATTTTTTCCTCATGTTCAAATGGAACTTCCTGTGTTTCATTTTGTGCCCATTGCCCTGGTCCTGTTGCTGGACACTACTGAAAAGAGCCCTGCCCCATCCTCTTGACACCCTCCCTTCAGATGCTTATAGAAATCAATAAGGTCCCCTCTCAGTCATCTCTCCTCCAGGCTAAACAGGCTCAGCTTCCTCAGCCTTTCCCTATAAGTGTGGTGCTCCAGTGCCCTCATCATCTTTGTGGCCTTCCACTGGACCCTCTCCAGTAGTGCCTCGTCTCCCTTGAACTGGGGAGCCCAGAACTGGACACAGCACTCCAGGTGAGGCTGCACTGGGGCTGAATAGAGGGGCAGGGTCAACCCCCACGACTTGCTGTCAATGCTCTTCCTAATCCACCCCAGGTTACCCTTGGCCTTCTTGCCCCCAAGGGCACACTGCTGGCTCATGGACAGATTGTTGTCCACCAGGACCCCCAGGTCCTTCTCCACAGAGCTGCTTCCCAGCAGGTCGGCCCCCAGCCTGTGCTGGTGCCTGGGGTTATTCCTCCCCAGGTGAAGGACTCTGTACTTGCCTGTGTTGAAATTCATCGAGTTCCCTTTGCCGAACTCTCCAGCCTGTCCAGGTGTCACAGAATGGCAGCACAGCCTTCTGGTGCATCAGCCACTCCTCCCAGTTTTGTATCATCAGCAAACGTGCTGAGGGTGCAGTCTGTCCCTTCATCCAGGTCATTGATGAGTAAATTGAACACTACTGGGCCCAGTGCTGACCTTTGGGGAACACTGCTAGCTACAGGCCTCCAGCTGACTCTTCGATGCTGTTCACAACCCTCTGAGCTCTGCCATTCAGCCAGTTCTCAATCCACCTCAGTGTTGACTCATCTAACCCATGCTTCCTGAGCTTACCTATGACAATGTTATGGGAGGCAGTGTCAAAAGTCACTGTCCCCTCATCTGTCCACTGCTGTCACCTCATCTACCCAGACAGTCGCACCATCACAGAAGCTCTCAGACTGGTCAAGTGTGATTACCCCTCAGTAAATCTGTGTTGAATACTCCAGATAACGTTCTTTTCCTCCGCATGTTTAGAGGTAACATCCAGGGTGAACTCTTCAATCACCTTTCCAGGGATGGAGCTGAGGCTGACTGGCCTGTAGCTCCCTGGGTCCTCTTCGCTCTTTTTGAAGACTGGGGTGACNTGTTGACTCATCTAACCCATACTTCCTGAGCTTACCTATGACAATGTTATGGGAGGCAGTGTCAAAAGTCACTGTCCCCTCATCTGTCCACTGCTGTCACCTCATCTACCCAGACAGTCGCACCATCACAGAAGCTCTCAGACTGGTCAAGTGTGATTACCCCTCAGTAAATCTGTGTTGCATACTCCAGATAACGTTCTTTTCCTCCGCATGTTTAGAGGTAACATCCAGGGTGAACTCTTCAATCCCCTTTCCAGGGATGGAGCTGAGGCTGACTGGCCTGTAGCTCCCTGGGTCCTCTTCGCTCTTTTTGAAGACTGGGGTGACACGCCTTTTACTTGATTTCTTACCCAGAAGGATGCACCAGTCTTGAGCTTTGAGGAAGTGATGCTTGAATATTAACTAGCTGTATTGGACCCCCCATCTTCTAGGGCCCTAACCCATGGGATTCCTCCAGTTAATTTCTGGAAGAAACCAAAGTTAGCTCTCCTAAAGTTCAGGCTTGTAGTCCCACTTACTGCCCTTGCTTCTTCCGAGCAGGATCCTGAATTCCACCCTATCTTGGTCCCTGCAGCCAAGGCTGCCCCCAACCTTCATGTGCCCAACCAGTCTCTCTTCATTAACACCAGGTCCAGCAGCACACCTCTCCTCTTTGACTCTTCCACCACCTGTGTCAAAAAGGTATCATCAGTGCTCTGCAGCAATCTCCTGGACTGTGTGTGTCCAGCTGTGTTGTCTTTCCAGCAGATTGATTCAGTCATCTCACTCTTAAAGGGAAGGCCGTGTTTCAGTATCAATTTACAACGAGAAGTTCTTTTAAAACTTTGTGGTGTTTGTCTTAACTGGATTGCAGAAGGGAGAAGAAGTCAGAAACCTGAAACATTACTGGTACACGTCTTGGCCAGACCAGAAGACACCAGATCAAGCCCCTCCTCTGTTACAGCTAGTGCTGGAAGTGGAAGAGGCCATGCAGAGTGCAGAGGAGAAGAATGCCCCAGTGATTGTTCACTGCAGGTAAATAAATGTTGTACCTGAATTCTGAGGGCTTCTTTGCATGGCATAGTGCAGATACTGTCATGTAGGCCATCAGTCAGACATGGGAGATCTTGTCCAATTGCTTCTGAAATATGCTTGGAACTTTAAATATTTAATGACAATAGTTGTCTATTACCCAGTGCTGCATTCAGATACAGATTAAGATGAACACAGAAGCTGGTGGAGGCTCAGTTACTTATAAGAATGCTTTCATTTCATTTGCCTTACCAGTAAATGTGCCTTTGATGATCTTTAAAGGGCCAAATTAGCAAAGATTAACATACTTTTGATGAAATTGAGTAGGAAGACACTTGCAAGCAGAAAAATAAGAATATTAAAATTTAATTCTCAAACCCCCATGTTTTGTAGATTCCTCCTTTCCTTTTTTTAAAAGAAAATAAATCATTATTAGGACAAAGAAAATAATTTAGTGCATAAATGAAACAGTGACAAAGCTGATTGCAGAAGTACTAACCAACAGTCAGGGAATTTATGCAATTGATAGTAAAACTGAAGTACCAGTAAAAAGCTTTGGCAAAGATGAAAACTTCTTGTACGGAAGGAACAAAATCCTTCCAGTGGTTTGAAGCCTGATGAGAAAATTTTAATTATCAATCAGAGCAGAATAAAAATAGATGAAGATAGATACTTCTCTTCTGTCTTCAGAAAGAAGTAGGATGATGTACTTAGCACTTATAGACGTGATGAAGTGTGCTCTTTTGCGCTGCTAACTAGGGACCGTGTTAAGCAACGACTACTGACCATCATTAAATCAGATATGCTGAATGATTTTCATCCAAGGGTGTTTAAAAAAGTTGGTTCACAGTCTTTAAACCCTTAAAGTTTAGCATAGCTGAATCGTAGTTCTTGGAAAATTGCAGAAGTTCCAGAAGTCTAAAAGCAAGTCCTGTTTTGCCAGTGCTTAAAAAAGTTAAATGTGATTACTTGAAAACTACAAGTCAGTTGTCAAAGTAGTTATTCCAGATAAATAGCAGAAAGACTGATAAGAGATGCAGTTATCTTGCCAGGGTAATCTTCCATCATTTCAATAAAATACATTTTGCCAAATAGATTTTTATAAAGAATTTTACTTCATTTTGCATAACATTTTCTAGGAAACAGAAGATGGTTGCTCTCCAAAATCCACAGTAAATGGGTATTATACAATGAGAATGTTTTTGAAGAGCCTCTTGGCATGAGTGATTGGTTAGCTTGGTGTCATCAAAGATCCATCTGTAGGCTAATGTGGAGTAAACACTAGTAAAAAGTTTGTATGATACCACATGTACAGGTTTACTGCCTGTGTTTTTAAAGAGATGTTAACAAATTCTTGAGAGTTCAGATAAAAATAAGAAATGGTTTTTAAGGAGGTCCCCTTTGCCCTTGGAGATCTGTGACTCTCTAAGTGCTCCTTGAAGCATTATGGTATTGGCTGCAGGTGAAGCTGCTGGTCACCATGTCACTCTTTCTATGCCTGTTTGTTTTGTCCTCTTGTAAGGTTCATCCTCAGGACAAAGTAATAATCTGGGGAGAAACGGGGCACTTTTATTTGAAAAAAAACTACTAAGAGACACTGTGAAAGGATTATAAAGTATTTTATGTGGATAATGTCCCACTCTTGTGCAGTCTTGGGGGGATTATGACCTTGTCTTGGGCACAGAGAGACCTGCAGCTTCCCCTGGGACAAGTGCTGTCCCAGTGCTGTTTGCTTTATCTAAAAATGGGTGTTGTTCTCTCCCTTTGCAAAACACTCTGGGGTCTAGGGACAGCAAACAGTGTCAAGACCTCTGTGCTGTGGACTGTTTGGTTGTGGGCACCTGGAAGATGGTGCTTTGTGAGCAGCAGTGAACCATGAATTCCACTGTTTCTTGTACATTTGTTGCCAGTGGTTTTGCGTTATGACTTTCTCACAATGTGAATGAAAGCAGGATTTCTTGTAGTTGTGTCAAGTATTTATTCCTGAGTGTGCTCCCTTAATTATTTCAGGCATAAGAAGGGCTTCCAGCATTTGCTGCTAGTTTATTAGATGACAAGAAGAATTCACAGCTTCTATAGCACTGTGTCTTTGAGAATAAATTCAATTCTGGTCATTAACCAAGGACTGAATCAGATACAAAGGAGTTCAGGAAAGACAAACACATTTCTTTATTAGTGAATTTTTCATATCCTGCTCTAATTCAGATGATTACTAGAATGTAGATCTGATCAGCAAATGGCATCACACTTACTGCTGCTAGCTCTAATAATTTAACCAAGGGTTAGAAGGGTTAAACCTAACCAAGGGTTAGGTTTTTTGACGCACCTGTGAATGAAAATAACTTTTAAAGAAGCTGTTAGAATTAAGAATATCAAAGCAAAGTTTGCCTTCAAAGTAAGGGTTGCCGTCAACCCAAATCTAAGAAATCCAGTTTAACTGCTTTTTTTTCGATGGTTCAATGGCAGGTTCAACAACATATTGGGTCAAGTGGTACCTAATAGTCCATTTTTAGTACCATATGTGAAATGTTCACCCTTTTGCTAACAGTGGCTCACACTTAATTGTGTTATCCCACTGAAATTAGTATCTTTTCCTGGTTAGGGATTTCTGTCTGGAAGCACTCACCTGGCAAAGGTTGGAGGGACAAAAAGGATTACGGGGTTTGTGCTGATTTAATGGCACTTGTTTAGCAAGGAAGTTCCAAAGTCATTCTGACATCTCCACTGCCTCTCCTTGCTTTTCCCTTCCTCAGTGCAGGCATCGGGAGGACTGGCTGCTTTATTGCAACTAGTGTGTGCTGTAAACAGCTGAAGAACGAGGGCATAGTTGACATATTGCGAACAGCCTGCCAGTTACGGTTAGACAGGTAAGAAAGCCTGTTTCCTTTCCAGAAAAATAGGAAGAAAAATGGTAACATTTCCACTTATTTAAAGAGAAACAAACGGGAAGAGTAGAAAAACAAAGGCAAGTGGAGGTCAAGAGAGAACGTTCCTTGAAGGAAGTTTTCATGTTCTAAACTGTTCTGACTTGTAATCTTTGCCTATTTTATGAGCAGTAAGCCTCAGTGAACAGCCCTAGAACTGAGCTAGACTCACAGCTGGCATCAAAATCTGCATAGCTGCCCATCTCCATGCAGCAAGGGATGGCCTTTTACCAGCTGAGGAGGTAGCCCCATGTTCATACAGAGGCAAAGGCTCAAAGATCTGCTGTACTTAAGTTCAGAGCCACAGATCACGACTTTCCTCCCAGGTGGAGTAAATAAAACTGGTCTCACGTACTGGGAGCTGTGAGCCATCTTGGGAGAGACATTGCTTGGAGAGGGAGACAATCCGGAGTGTTTGCAGACGTATGAAAGGAGCTGTGAAAATTTCCACAAATTCAATGGTTTCCAGTTAAGAATTTCTTAACACACCACCTTGAGTTTGATTATGAAGTAAACAGACTTGAATTTTGCACCAGAGATGTTATTTTTCCTCTCCCACTGGTTTCAAGTGCCATCAAAACATGTCTCAGTGCTCTCTCTAATGATAATGATAAATGTAGTCGGGGGAAGAGATGTCACGAAAAACATACCAAAGATTTTTCTGAGGGGAAAAAAAAGAACCTCAACCCCACGCTGAACTTTATTTCAGAGGAGAAATTATGCTCAGTGGGAGGCAGAAAATGAAATGCTTGCTGCCCTGCTGAGGCTCTGATAGACAAGGGCCTGCAGGGGCTTAGAGATTTGGCTATTTCAATGGATTTCAGGCCAGGAAGGAAAGGCTTCTTGACGAAAAAGAAAAACAGAATATGAATAGTGAATGCTGATCATCCACAGACCAGTGAAATATCTGTCTGGATGTGAAATATCTTGTCTCTGTGACTAATGTTACATGGGAAAATAGCCATACAAATGAAGGTTGAAGATGCCTGCTTACAAATGAGTGTGATACAGAAGGCCAATTAAAAATACAGGGGGGAGGCAGAGGGGAACTGACAGTAATTTTTAGAGGCTGAAGAAGGGAAATCACTCTTGAAGGACACCATGGAGGGAAAGAAAGACTGCAGGAACCTCTGCAGATGTCACGTACCTCTCAGTAGTGGGATGGGATAGGAAAAAGCCATTTAAATGTCATGGTCTAAAATGCTCAAGATGGAAAGCATATCATCATCCTTCCTACTGAATAGTATGATTTCTTCAAGGACTGAAGAATGGGGCTTGTAGTCTCTTGGAAGCCATGCTGCCATCCATTCTCATTTTCACTAAACCCTTGCAAAAGCTCCAGGTGACTTCAAAAGTAGCTTGAGATGATGAGACAGTGTCTAAGCAGCTATAGGAAGGAAGACTGTCTGTGTCTCCTCCTCTTGCCTGGTCATTACTGGCTAGAGAAAATAGGGTGAATGGGAAGGAGTCACCAGGTATGCAGGGAAAGAGGATTGCATGCAGGCCAGAGTAGATGTGTAAAGGAATGCACCTCACTGCTTCACACAGGAGTACAGAGGTTGACATTAGCCCTGAGAACCACCTTTGATATTGCCATGGGTGGGAAGAGGACAAATATTTCATTCCCTTCATTCCCTCACAGATCCCTTGGAAAAATCCTGTGCACTGGGCTTTGTATCAGTGGCCAACAACTGATCCTAAAATAACCTATTATGACTAAGGAGAGGAAGTAATCATTCCTGCATCCTTCCCACAGTGCTGAGAGACATTTGCTGTCATTGCCCACAAAGCAACTCAGATTTGAAAGGTTTCTGTGGCAAAAAGGGGTGAACACATTATTTGTCTATTCTGTGCCAAAGCCTGGACAGCAAGTACATGTCATGGCATGCATATGTGTGGGAAGGGAGGAAGCCATCACATAGCAGGGAATCAGCTAAAAAGGAAAATAATTTCCTGTGGTCTGAAATTCGATGACCACCTTAATGCTTGTGTTGCTACAACTTCAGGGTGCAACCCCACTGTTAATGGAATTGCTTGGGGATTAATTGTCAGATATGACTAATGTTCCTTGTGTGTCACAGACTGACGTAGATACATTTCAATGCTGTGTGCGGCACAGAGGGACTCAGAAATAGATCAACTGTGAGCTTGTATTAAGTGGAGCAGGTGGGGGGGAGATGCTCAGCTAGGAATTATATTTTTTAGAAACATGGTGGGTGTTTTCCACCTTTGTTAATTGATGAGAGTTGGAGCATGGGTCCCTGCCCTTCCCTGCTCACTTGTTAAGTGTTATTTCAAGGAGCAGCTTAACAAAATAAGCGCAAGAGGCTGGAGGAGGATGTTGTCTTGTCCACTTATCTCCCCCTTACTTCTATGGTTACTGTGTGACCCATAATTGTGAAACTGGACCCCATAGAAGAGGGCAGTCCCCAAGGAGAGTGTTGGCAGTCTGCTAATTTGGCTCAGAGGAAGAATCTTTCAATAATTTCCTCTGGTGAAGGTTTCTAAGCGAATGCACCACATAGGCACTTCCTCAGGCTGACACAGTCTGGTTGGCTCTGGTCACCCACAGGTTCCCATGTTGCTCAACCCCACTGGTCATTTCAGCCTCATTTTGGCACTGTGACCCCAGGATCCGTGCTACAGCACCAGTGCTGGCACAATTCTGCATACACTTTTTGTGAGTTTGAGCCATGGGTTTTAACTGTTTTCTAATGGTTTACCAAGAGGTCATGTCACCTTTGATGAGGTATTCTTGGCAGAATTTTAAATGTTTGTAAAATCTGCTTAAAATTAACAACTTCATCCTGATTATTTTTGTTCATTTCTTTCTCCCCCTGTAGTGCCCATGTGTTGCTTTTTACACTACTTGCAGAACTATGCAGGCTAATGATACATGGAAAATCAAACTGGTTTTGCTCCTGCTTGCACTTCCTTTCAGGTTTGCAGTTTTAAAGAGAACAGTAAAAGCTGAAAAATAAGCTGAACCAAAATAGATTACTGTGCTGGGAGCCTTTTACTGTCAAGATATGCACAACAGTCAACTCAGCTACAAATCTGAGTAACTTTTCTAAAGTTGCATTGTCTGTTCCAAAATCCTGCTAGCCATCCCTAGAGCTCCCTGGAGAACTTGCCAAAAGCATGATGTGGGGTGGCACAAAGGAAAGAACCCTCATTGCAGAATGAGAAATTTGCATCAGTTGCCTGGGCTGGGCTGGTCTGGCCTGGCCTAGCTCAGCTCTCTATAGTCCCAGATTCAGTCCCTAGTGCAGCTGTGAAGTCTTGGATAAGCTACTTCCCCTCTTTATTTCCCCTGCTCCCATCTATCTCTCTAGAGCTTTAGGGTGGGGATTGCTTTTCACAGTGTTTAAAGTGATTCTTGGAGTACAGGTGCTCAAGTAATATGAATGTAAATGACAATGATGTTTCCTCTGACAAGAAAAATGAACATAAAGCCCATTCCTGTTCTCACTGCCTTCTGTTCCTTGCTTAACAGGGACTTTGAAAAGGGAGCTCAAGGTCAGACTGCAAGCTGGTTGCAATCAAGGGGCATTTCTCACTCATTTCAGGAAGCTTTGGACTAGACCTTTGGTTTGGAGCACAAGCTGCATGTTAGCTGTCCTATTTCCTCATGTGCTTGCATGTAATAAGACTGCTATTTCCCTCCCCTTTTTTTCTTTCCTTTTCAGGGGAGGAATGATCCAGACTTGTGAACAGTATCAATTTGTCCATCATGTCATGAGCTTGTACGGAAAACAGCTTTCTAGAACAGCAGAAGAATAAGTGTCCATTATATTCCTAAAGGCTAAAGCCAAGAGAACTTTTGACTGCATTCAGATATATTTCAGATCTGATAAGAGACACACGGTAACCTGGCTATCTTAGCTGGAAAGATACATTATTTTACTTTGATATTGCTTTTATGCTCTTGTTTGCATTGACATTTAAGAGCTGAGGTACACCATGTCTTAAACATATGTGACAGGACATAATCTTCACCAAAAAAGGCTTATTTATACTGTAAATAAGAATAGTAGCTTCATTTGTTACAAAAGCAAGGAAAAAAAAATCAGAAAAAAAATCCACTGTCTTCAGTTTGCTACTTTTTAAAAGATCATTGCTAATATATCCAAATACAGTGTGAAACTTTTTGAATTGTCATGCTGAAATGTGCCGTATGTTGACTAAGCTTGAAAGTAACTTTCTGCCTCTTTCTGATTGTTTTTACATATAAAATTACCGAATACTGTGTATATCGTAAACTTTCTGAGCCTCTGCATCAAAAGATTCAAGTAGATTCACATGGAAATGGTGTTTCACACATCACGTTTGCTTGTTTATTTTTTCTACAGTCCACCACCAGTGTTACCAGAACTAAAGGGGAAAAATATTTCAATTATGTGAGTCAAATTCTTGCCTCAGATTCTTACCTTGGATTCTTACCAGCACTGTACCCCAGTACCATGACAGCTGGCTGAATGTGAGACGAATAGTAGAAACAGATCTGAACATAAATTCTTCACGCTTTACCTTTTCTTTGTCAATATTTTGGCATTTCAGTCATCTGGCAAACTTGCAAATAGTTTGTATTTTTATGCAGTCAGACCACAATCTGAATACAATTTCCCCTGAAATCTGAGATTCAAAATCAGGTCAGGAATTTTGTGAGTTCATATTTATTAAATATCTAATAATAAAATCCCTTGTAATCTATGAATTTAAACTTGTTTCAAAGCTTTGAAGGTGACAGGGTGCCCAGTGGTTACTAAAATTAACATGAATTCTATAGGCAGCTTAAAAAAAAAAAAAAAAATCAGTCTGAACTTGTTGGCTGCTTTTTGATAACTTTGCCCTCAAACCAAATTTAGACAATCATTAGCCCATTCTAACCACTAGTCCAGGCAGCAGTGCTTCCTTTTCAGTAATACAGCCTGCTGCCCATGTTTTTCATTTTAGAACTCAATCAGGCTGTGAAGACCGTATTTTATGTTTAATGCTTACAGGTAAGCACATGTTTAAGTGCTTCATTGAGCAGAGAAAAATGGAGGTATGCAGGATCCTTGACATGGAAGATCAGTGTTGTGTGAATAGAAGCTGTAATGACCTACTAAAAATATTGTTGCTTCTCTTTATTTGTAACAATAACCAAAACCCACTGCTTATATTAGTGCAGGAGATTCTGCGAATTTACTGCACTTCCTAATCAGGAGAAGGTAAAGCAGCTCTCAGAACAATAAGGGCTGATCCTGCTCCCACTGATGTTTTGCCATTGACGTCAGTAGGTGCAGGGCTAGGGCCTGAAATGTTATGCCTACAACTTCTTCACTGTGGGGAAAGTTTCCCATTATTTCAGTACACATCTTTGTGTTTATTCTGTATCCATGAACCTGTAAAAATCCTGTCTTGCAGGGTTTGCATGAATGTGTGGCAAAATGTGTTATCTTTAAACCTCTTGATTTTATTGCTGTATTTAAAATATTTCCTTCAGTGAGAAGCTAGCAGGAAGAACTGGCATTCTTTTTAAAAATACTGGTGGTAGTCATTAAATAGAGCAATAAACTTAAGCTTTTGAGCATAACATGACTGTTAGTTTTATGTAAATCTTGATAGCTATATTCTCCCCATTGCTACTGATTTTTTCAGAGGGGTAACACTATTCCATCTAAGCGCTCCTTAGAAATAACAGAATCACCACTGATGTTCTAAATAACATTGTAAGTGGAACTCCTTATAAATGTTTTCAACTGTTCAGTGCCCTTCAGTGTCAAAACTGGCTCAATGAATAAAACTACTTGCTCTGTCATCAGCTTACCGTGCATCTCCTAAAATATATTTGTTGATGATTTATAGGAGTGTGTATATAGGCCCTAAGTTCAATGTGTAAGTTGCCTCCTGCACAAGGAGACTTTCTAGAGGAGAACAGCTTTATGGCAAATGAGGTATAAAGGGCTCTAAGATACTGACCTTGAGGTCCTTGCGCAGATCCTCAGCAGGTGTTAGTTGGCAGTGCTTCACTGACTTGAGTAGAAGTGAACAATTTTTACCGATGAAGGAAATCCAGCCGGCTGTCCACTCCCATTCTACATGTGTGGAATGCCCTGAGAGAGTGTTAATTGATAAAATCAGCCTCTCTTGCATCAATTCACTGCTACAAAGCACATGTCAGCCTAGTTGCACAGTCTGGTTATGAGGGCTGCACTGCTGCCATCTCATACCAGGCAAGAGCATACCACTTGGTCAGGATCAGAATATTCAAATACCTCTTGAAATGTTATTTTGTCTAACAGATTTGGAGCTAATCCTCCTATTTGCTCTTTGGCCTTATCATAATTAACATATTTCTGTCTCTTTTTTTCTTTACTCTTTTTTAAATAGAATTTGAGGTCTGAAGGACCTTTTATCAGCTGTTCTGATCTCTTCTGACAGCAGAGGTAATCTTGAGAAGTGCTTAAGATTAGCAGAAAGGAGCTCTGACCGTGCACAAGCACTTGAGATGAGTGGGGCTGCTGCTTCTGTAATCAGTATGTTTGAAGCCAAGCTGACAATAGGAACTAAGCTAAGCTATGTGTCTTGCTAGACTTGTCTTTTTACTGGGTACTCTTTCTCTCTTAAATGAAAATTCCAAGCATGCTTCATCCACCCTCTCCAGCTCACTGTCCGGGCCTCTGCATACTGAAGGCTACAGCTCTAATACCTACAACACAGTTGTTTCCCAGAGAACTGAATTCCCCTCTGCATATGGGTAAGCATATAACAAACATGAGATGGTTTTATTTAGAACCAACTGTGATGTTTGCTGTTTCATGAGCTTTTTCACACTTTGTGAACAGCGCAGACCCCAGCTCAAGGCCTTGCTTTTTCACTGGTCATTTGGTCACTGGTCATCACACTTAAGCAGTTTTATTATCCTATTTTTACTTCTGTCATGGTAACAGACTAATGGCACATTCCGTCCTTTTGTAGGTAGTCTGGGATCAGCAGATACCAGAGTTATGTAAAAACAAAAACTTAGATGCACTTGAGCATAAGAGCTGTCCCCAGATAAAGCACATTTCACTCTCTGAAGGATCAAGAAAAGATGACTTGGTCAAATTATTCTGGAATGTCAACTACCCAGCAGTCATGTAGGGTAGAGAACTGCATTCCTTGCAAGATTTTTCAAAAGAATCTGTTTATTCTAGACTTTTCCTCTATAATTAATTTACCTTGGAAAATCTTAACTTGTGAATTTGCAGTTGCAAAATGAGCTTGAGAATGAAGACATCACTAAACAGGACCTTGGTTCCTGTCACTTCCCTGCTGTCTCTTCAGTGGAGAAATCGTGCAGCTTGCGCATAGGTGGCCTTAGAAAGTGTATGTCTGTTGGTTGTGAGTTGGCAGGTTTTAGAGGTGGACCTGCACTATTATGTTTTCATGTGCTCTTTCCCTGGAAGCCAGTTTAAACAAAGGGATCTGATAAATCTACAACTTGTTAATGATAACCATGTCACTCTATTTTTGACATGAAGTATGCTTTATAGATTTGCTAGGAGAAAAGACAAAGCACTTTTTCTGAGTTATGTGGGGAATAACCTTGTTTCTTCTGCCAGCTCTGTAGATGTACGTTTGCTGGAGTCTGCAAGAGTGACTATCAGCTTAGGATAATGGAGGGCAGCTCGGGAGTCCTGCTAGGAAAAAAAAATGCTCCATTCAAAAGCACGGAAGAAATACATGTATGAAAGCAGCATTTGCAGCTTTGTGCATAAAGTACAGGCAGTGAAAGAACTGCATGCTCTAGGGAACATAAGTGTTAATTTCTAGTGTCTCAAAGTGAATTTCGCATATTCAAAGAGGTTAATTCCTTTGGTTACATGCAAGGAAAGAGAAAAGTCCACTCTCCTTTGAGCACTGATACAGATCAGGCTCCAGCACCTGAACACAGCAGATGCCACATTCTCTTGGCCTGGTGTGAAAGTCACAGAAGGGGTTATGATTAGACCTGTCCAAGCTTGTATGCCATGTAATCCTCAGCAGGGCAACAGTGTCAGGTTTACTAAGTTGATAGCAAAGCTGAGTTAAGAGAAAGACTGAATTATTTACTCAGAATTAAAAGCAGTGTTGGCACCAGAGCTGGCAATATGGCTCAGCGCATTTGAGAAGATAAAGTTTAAACAGTCTGGCAAAGGACTCAAGTATTGCAATTCCTGACCCTTTTTCTCTGCTGGACCATGCTGCTCAACTTCAGTGTTCCCTATTGCTGCTTTATCTCTTATTTGCCTGTTTCTGCTTAGGCTTAAAATAGAATTAAAGAAGCTACTATATTGCACTAGTTTTAATCCAATATGTTGATAGCCAGTGTTTTCCAGAAATCATCTCTTCCCTCGGAGAAAGCCTGTCTTGGTAGACTGTCTTCAGAGGGCTCAGCTTGTTCTGCCGACTTTTTCATCCCAGAATTTTGGGGACAGAAGTCTGCAGTAATGAGCACCTTACTTAAGGAGTTTCTTCTTTGAGAAACACTAGCATCTGACCGAGTCAAAAGTTTTCTTATTGTGTCTGACCTTAACTCCCCTAGTCCGAATAGCAGCTGCGAGGTGTCTGCTTTCCTCTGAAAAGGCAAAGGCAGTACTTCTCTCCAGGGATCAGAGGGGAAAAATCCTGCATAGATCCTTTTGCTCTTTCTCCTTTGCATGTTTAGCTTGTTTGCCTCTGAAGTGAACACAAGGAAGACGATCAGGAATTAAGTCAAAACTAATGAAACACAACAGAAACCTCCTCTTGTAAATTAGTTTTGACTCCTGTCTCAAAAGAAGGAAAAACGTACGATTAGTTTCACTACAGCCACTGTTGTCTTCTTGGTCTTTCGGCTGCTGTGAGGAATACAGAAAGCAAACGCTCAAACAACGTCAGGGTAATGAAGAGATCATTCAGAGTCGCTCCTCCCCTGTTGAAGGCCCGGGTGTGGCAGTGTGGCCAAAACTAAAAGATCTTCTCATTTATGTGCATTGGTTTTCCCCAACAGTGGTGTGTGTGCATACGCAGACGCTGCTCAATGTGCCACAGCAGCTGGTGTAAGAACAGATGCATGAAGGAGGATTCACGAGCACTGTGAAGGCAGAAGAGCAGTGCCTGGTTTTTGAGTCAGTTTGAATAGGTGGGAGGAACTGGATTGGCTTGGCAGTGTTTTGTTTTTGTTGGGGAAAATAGGACTTCCAGCCCAGATACTAGGTTTCTCTGTATCTAAGTCGGGCTCTTTTGGCTGAATTAGAATACTGAAGAGGTAAATGGAGGCTGGTTTCTTGATACATTTATTAGACAAGCAATTAATAATACCTTATCCACTTTACAACGTGACCAATCCCATTTCCACGCACTTCTGATTTGATCTGTGTTAATAAGAACACAAGCTTCTAGGCGAGGGAGCAGAGCATCTGTCTTGCTGGATTCCTTCTTTAGCCTGTGAACTACAGCATGCGTTTATTTTGGCTGTCTGTACATGGTATTTTTTGCTCACTGGAAAAGTTGACCGTGTTTCAACCTCTGGATGTTTTTCCTTGATTTTTGTGAAACTTTTCACCTTCCTCTTTCTTTCATAGACTAGCAGAAATCACCTTAAAATCATCAGGAAAAGCTGGTATATTCCTGGAGGGGGTAGAAGGGTGGGGTGACCATTGCTTTTTCCAGGATTTACCCCTATAATCATTCCTATCAGCCTGTGGAAGTTGGATAGATTTTTATGTTCTTTGGTTTTCTAAGTTCCTGTGTTTTGCAAAGCATAACCCAAGTGCCTGCTGCACTGGACTCCCTTTTCAAATGAATTTAACATAAATATGGAATAGATAACAGTGTTCTGTTCCAAAAAGAAATCAAATGTGGGCAGTTAAGCAGTTTATTGCCACTATATTTCTTAAGCCTTGGTGGCAAGCAAGATATGTGGTTTGTGTCCCTCAGAATGGATAGGCTGGTGTACAGCTACAGCAATCTCATGTAGCTGCACTATGTCAGCACTGCTGTAATTAACACTAGTAAACTGAAAGAGAGCTAAATACACAAGCTGACATCTGTAATTCATTCCCTCCTGGAGAAAGTACCTTGCTCACTGGGAATGAAGTCCTTCTCCATAGGAAGAAGGGTGACAGAATCTCAGACTTATTAAGGAATGGAGGAGAACCGACTAAAAAATGATCTCTGTAATCTAAAGTTGTGAACTGATTTTCTAAAACACCTAATCTCTGCTTCAGTAACTGAATGAACTGTCTGGACTTGGAAATGATAGAAATTGCTGCATGTACACCTATAAAATAAACAAAGCCAAAGCCTGGGGATGTGAAAGGAGCACTGGGGAATAACTTAAACACCACAGCAGGATTTCTTGAATATTTAACTGTTTGAAACCTGGACCCACATGTTTTGTTTTGAACATGAAAAACAGGACTGGTACATTGTTTAATACTCCACCTTTGAACAAAGTTTTGAAATGGTGTCAAAATCAACCACAAGAAAACCTAGGAGGTAATGTTTATTTTTAAATAAAAAGGTATCCGTTTGACCTACAGAAGGTTTATTCCTTTTAGCCTCATGCTTGAAGTTTTATTGTCCTGTTGTTCCAAAAATGGCAAACTGCTGAGGGCATTGTAAAGGATGTAACAACATAGCCCACAAGAGGCCAGTATGTATTTAAATTTTGAACTACTCAAAGCCATATTTGTCCAGTGTAAAGAGATCCAGGCATCTTCCTAGGAATGCCACAATCTACAGGACTTCATGTGAGCTGAGGGACAAAAGAAGGGTCAGTAATGGTCTTGAAAGCTCCTTTGCCTGAGGAGGAGTGACCAGGAACTTAGCAGCTGGGATAAAAAGGTAAAATTTACATAAACATATATTCTCAAGAATGTTGTATTACTTTGTGTTCTCTGGCTGTGGGCAGGCAGGGTGGAAATTGGCTGTGTGAGTTCAATACCTGTAGGCTCACGTATGCTTTGTTTTTCCTTTCCTTGCCTTTCCAAGAAAGGAACCTTGTAAAGTACCACTCTGAAATACAGCTCCTTGAGACACTTAAAACCAGGAGTAACAAGTATGGTGGAGGGAAGACTCAGTTACCTACAAAAGAGTTAGTCAAGCTTGTTCAACTCTGTTTTCCATAACTAAAACTAAAATTAGGACTTGCTTGTACCATTTCTTTGCTGTGTGTATTTCAATGGTACTGACAGGTCTTTTCTTGACATCTGTTTCTCCTAGTAAATGTCTGCTGATGCTGTTAATGTTGACGTTACATGCTATTGTGAATAGATGACAGCCACACTTTTACGTGATGAGTGAACTTAATCTCTCTGCAGAGTGCCCATGAGTTGACTGATGTGTTCCTGAGACCAGAGGCTTGCCTACATTATCATTTTGTTATCTTTCTTGCACACAGTCGAGCTATGTGCAAGCTGAGTCTTGGTGATGAGCAGTAACAGACAATGTCACATCCTTCAAGTGCACCCTTTCAGGCTCTGGAAATTGGTTCCAGTCTCATCAAGAAACAGGAAATCTTAGGAAGATCTGAGGAAGCTTACAAAGCTCATTGCTTACTATTATGGGCAATTTTTCTTATACAGTGGTTCCAGCTCCTTGCTGGTCAGTCTGACTGGAAAAAAAATAGCTATACCTGAACTTAAGAACTAGTTAATATAAACACAAAGTAAATCGATTCATTCTGATAGAAAAATGTAGCTCTTTAAAGCCTCCTGAAATGAAACAGTTTCAAGCAGGAGGATTTGTCTTAAACTATGGGCATTTGTCTAGACATAGGACACGAGCAGCACTGAAAGGCTTAGTGCAGCTTATGCAGAACAGAGTAAGTTCTAATAGGACTTAGGATACATCCAGTTTTGATGCCTTTCTTGAATGACATTTAACATCAAAGCACCTTGCAGCACTCCTGCGCAGCAAGGCAGCCCAATTTTCTCATTGTGTAGATGACAAGATAGATACAGAGAGAGCAAGATACCCCAAATCCTGCAGAAAGTCAGGGGGAAAAAAGCAGGGAATTGATCAGCAGCCTCCTACAGACACTATTCGTGCTGCACAAAGCTTTCTCTCTCAAGATTTTTAGGCGACGAGCAGTTCTCTGTGTAACTTTATGGTTTGGGACTTCTTATTGTATCCACTCTTTCCCACCCCTGGTAAATAAATCCTGCAAACAGTACCTCACTGTTCTGCTTAAGTAACATATTTTTTTCCCAACCAAATAAGTTGTTTCTAGGAAGTTCTCTGCCTTACTGGAGTCTTTCAGCATGCTGACGTGCTCCTTTGAGATCCTTGCTGAAGAAAGCATTCCTGAATTTGTGGGAAAACCTTGTCCATTGACAACACTCAAGGGTGAGTAACAATTATTTCTGAGGAAAGACCTTTAGCTAGTACATGGCAATAACTGACTGTATTTTCAGGTGCTCTCAGACATATTCACTCATCTAACACAAGGAAAAACAATCCATCACCCTCTGTAACAAAAGAGTGGTAAACAAAACCAGGTGCAAACTACAGTTACCTATCCCTATCCTCCCTGTTTTTAGAGATTTTTCATGGATCAGTCAGATCAGAAGGAATGCTGCTGTTCATTTGAGCTGCTGGAAACTTGTCCTTATTGATTGAAATACAGCAGTTCTTATTTATGCAAAACTCATGATTGAGTTATTTGGCTGGGGCTGGAAGAATGTGACCTTTGATGCATAAGTAAATAGGCCTTTCCATCATGTCAAATCTCTCCCATATGACAGATCTGTGACTGTCTAAAGTGACAGAAAGATCATAGGAGTCTTTATTTTTTGTGGTATATTATCAGAAAAAGTCACAAATCATTCCTGACAGTGTGCAGAGAGCTGCTAATGAAAAAATTTCATTCCAGAGTGGTATCTGAGATGGATGTGAAGTTGTAAGAAGTACAGTAAGTAAAATAAAGCAAGGTTAATCTAATCTCTTATATAAAGCAGACAGGAAAGGAAAACATGATTTAAAATAAACTCAAACAGAGAAAGTAGGTAACAGGTCCCTGTTCCATTTCACTCATTCATCCACTAATTCCAATGTTTCTTCTTTAATTTTAGGAGACAAATCAATAGTCTGAGCTAAAGCTAAAAGTAAACCAAACCCTAATGTAGAGAGAGTGGGTACCAACAGAAGATGGATCCAGAATGTTTTTGACAGTATTTTTAAGAAGCTTGTGCTATTAGCTCAGTATTTTTTATTCCCATATTAAAAACCATAAAAAAAGAGAAAAATTTAGGCACTATAGTATTCCTCAGCAAAAATAAAAAGGTCCCTGTTCACAGTCTGCCTACTGCAGAAGTGCCACTTTTAAATACTGCTGTGTGTGTATAGGGCAGTGTTTCTGATCAACAGAAAAAGTGCATTAGAGCAGGAAATACTATTTTTGTTACTTAGTTTTGTGCTTAGCATAGTGAGGCCCTGATGCATTTTGTATGTTATAGATCATAGAATGGTTTGGGTTGGAAGGGACCTTGAAAGTCATTTAATTCCAACCCCCCTGCTGTGGGCAGAAACACCTTTCACTAGACCAGGTTGCTCAGAGCCCCATCCAATGTGGCGTTAAACAGCTCCAGGGGTGGGGCAGCCACAACTTCCCTGGGCAACCTGTTCCAGTGGCTCACTGAAACACTTCAGTAAAGAATTTCTTCCCAATATCTAATCTAAACCTACTGTCTTTCAGTTTGAAGCCATTGCCCCTTGTCCTGTCACTACATGCCCCTGGAAATAGTCTCTCTCCATCTTTCCTGTAAGTTCTTTTCAGATACTGGAAGGCAGCAATTAGGTCACCCTGAAGCCGTGTCTTTTCCAGGCTGAACAATCTCAATTCTCTCAGACTTTTCTCATAGGAGAGGTGCTCCATCCCTCTCATCAACTTAGTGGCCCTCCTCTGGACTCACTCCAATAGGTCAATGTCCTTCCTTCACGTGCCATTCAGGCAAAACCAATGTTAAATCTTAGTAATTCATAATATTATTTAGGGCACATGTCCCATTTCAGCCCTGTTTAATTTGTGTTGTCCCGTGGCTGAAAATAATCTGTTCTTCTTCTGTTCTTTTTCTTCCCTTTCTCTGTCCATTTCTCTCCTCTTTCCTTAATTCTGAGTTCACCCTAATTCACTTCTTCTCTCAGCCAGTCTTTTGTTTACAAATCTGCCAGTTAGGGCAGATCAAACTCTCTTTTCCTACAGTACTCTGGACTTCTGAGTCCAGCAGCTTCCATTCACTCCCCTCTGGTCTGTGTATTCCTTAGGCAGTGCAGGGGGAATACTTGCTTCCAGTACAGAGCATCGGAATAAAAGGATGTCTCTGAGAAGAAGGATGGCTTCCTTCTGCTGCCTTAGGCCAAGAAGGTACCTGATCCAAAATACATCACTATCTATTGGAAGACTTCTGTCTGTTTCTGGGGCTTTGGGAAGGCTCTGAAGGATCTTTAGGGAGGATAGGGAATTGGATTTGGTCCCGGAATTTCTGCTCTCAGAGATTCTGGATTTTCAACAGGTCAGTTTTGTTAGTGATTAAAAAAACACTAATGTAAACACAAATAAAAAGAGGAATTCACTAATACCTTTGCCACATCCATTCCCTACCACCTCAACCTACTTGGAGGTTTTGCTTATTCTCTGTTTATTTGCTTATTGTCTTTCTCTGTTTGTTTTTTTCTTTCCAGTCAGAGTGCTTCTGAGATGATACAGATAACTGCAGTTCTGTAGTGTCCAGCACCTACACTGATGCCATCTACACAGTATCCTTGATCATGGCTAAAGGTAAACTCTGCAGGAATGGCTTTGGCTACTGCTTGACCAGTTACTAACAACCACGCTTGTAAGAATTCTGAAGTTAGATGAAGTGAGGAGTCTTTGCAGGGCACATTTGTTGCAAGTAGAGTGGGGTGAAGCAGGATCTACCCCCTGAAGAATCTACCCCCTGCTGACTTTGAGCTCTGTGGTTCTTGCTCTCTGAGTCCACTGCACAAAAAGAACGTGTTTCCAAAGGTGCAAGCGTTGTGCTTATTATGGGGGAGATCCTTTGTGTCCTCTGTATTCCCTGAGAAAAAGTGATATGAAGCACATAGATTTGAAATACATGCTCTGCATCTCCACTGTGCAAAGGGCAGATCAGGCACCTACAGTCCTCTGTGGCTTACAGGAAACTGTTGTGCAGAGAATGATAGATAATGTTTGTTCTCAGATCCTGTACGCAGGTTCTGTGTACAATGTTAACATCTGCAGACAAAAACTGAGGGTCAAAATAGGTGGGCCAAATTGACTTACTTTCTCTTCTTACGTGTCTTTGCAACATTTGTGATTCAGTGGTCTTTTTAGGCTCAAACAGAAACCTAACTTGTACAAGTCATAAACCAACCCACAATTACCAGAGCACCCATGTGAAAACACCTTTCAAGAGATAGCAGATTTCAGTTTGAAGCCTAGTTATTACACATAATAAGCCAAATTCTCCACTGACGTCAGTGTGGCAGGGGTGTGAGTCACTACTGAATTTGGACTAGTTTTAGCGGAAAAGATGGGAATGATAAAATGCACCTTGGCGCTGTCATTTTAGCGAAAGCGAACTTTGCTCAAGCAAACACTTTGGAGTTACAACACTTTGGAGTGAGGGGACAGGCCTGGGCATAATAAGAATGATCTCTTTTCAGCTGCATGTTCTTCCTATGCCAAATGTGTTTCTGCTGTTTGAAGGAAAACCTACCCCATTATATACATCAGACTTGCTTTTAATCGATGTTGATTAGAAGCCATGCTGCCTACCTGCCTTATCTTTTATTGCAGCAGGACCATCTCCTAAGGATGAGCTTTGCCATAAGTACCATTTTTTAACTATAATACTTATCTTTTCGGTTAAGCCCTAGGCTGGGCTTGGGCACAGGCTGTTTGGTAGTGTGGTTGATTACCTCACTTGACCAAATAGTAATCCTATGCCAGGCACTGCAGCTTTCTTGACAGATAAAACAGTAACATGGCAGTCATCCTTCAACTTGTTGAATGGTTCCAGGTGTGCTTGCAGTTGTCATCTGCAGTGGTCTGACACCATTTACTTTACAGTGACCTACAGTAAAAGAGAGAAAAAAGAGCAGAGCTAAGAGAAGAACTGAACAGAATGGTGGTGTGTCTGTTGGTAACCAGCTTTATAGGTTTATGTGCACCTTTACTGAACGTATTGCCTGTAGTTAGCTTAATTTGCAATGAAATTAAAGGAATGAATTGATATTTATGCTGCTACTCAAGAGATCAAAAGTACTTCACTGACATCTTGCTATTTAGTGTAGAAATCTGGATACCAAGAACTGAAATAACAGAGTGAATGTTTGTCTTTTTGGTATTTTAACAGGTAGGCTCTGAACTCCTGACAGAACTGGAACCTCTGAAAGTGACTGAAAGACAGACAGCTGTGCTTGAAATCCACCTGGCAAAAAAAGTGCAAAGCTTCGTCTAGAAGTTCAATGGGAAGTAGTTGAAGTGGGATGATAAGTATGAAATTATCGCCACTGGATTTGGATTATTACAGTGGATTTCCCCACACTGTGAAAATTTAGGGTGTTCAGTCCAATGACTTTAAAGAACTCAGATGTTAATACTGGAGCTCTAGTGCAGAACGCTCTGCTCTTCATTGATCATAAGTGATGCAAAATAAGCATCTTTGAACAGTGGGTGGATCAAATGCGAGATAACAGGGTCTGAGCTGCAAAATCCATAAAGCAAAAACACAAAACCCCAGAGCCTGGGCTGACAAAATTGAAAGCCGCAGTCTCATGAAGCCTGTCTGTGGACAGGGAAGCAAAAAGACCTCCTTTCCCAAGCCAAGTGTCTCTGCTGCACAGGAGACCATGTTACATCCTGCAAAGGCAAAGCCACCTGTTTTGTTTTATAAGGTGCTTGCTGGTATGTGCAGTTTTTTCTTGCCAACCTCTTCCTCTCCCTGAAGGGGATGAAGAATGGACGAGTGATTGAGAGGTCTTCTAAGTACACCATGAGGCAAGAAGGGAAGAGAGAAGAGTTTATTTTTAATGCTGCTGAGCTGAGTGACTCAGGAGATTCCATGGTGACCATAGGATATGCAAGACAGTGACCCTATGAGGCAGCAGAGCAGTGCCAGTGTAACTGTGGAAGGTAAGCATGAATGACTCAAGAGAGGAAGAGGAGGAGGAATAGTTGTCTTTACACTGTTGTTCAGTGAGCTCTGCAGTGGAGCAGTGCTGCTTTGCTGTAACAGATAGGAGCCTAATGTAAAATTACTCCGCTCTGCAGTCTTTTTATTGTTTTACGTGGAATAAGACACTAGTCTCTACCTCCTTTTGGTAGTATGAAGGTAATAATGAGGGAATTCCCTTTGCTGTATGAAGTGGTAGAAGCATAAAGCAGTAAATCTTCCATTTAAGTCCTTACACCTGTCACCTAAACCAGCCTAGTAAAGTGTATTATGTTTTTTATTTTAATCAGGGTTGCTCTAATGTATTCTTATCCTGGTTCTTTAAAGTGACCCATGGGACATTTGACTGCAGTCTGCAGAGGACCAGCAGCACAACATGAGACTGGTAAATATTTAATATCACATTTATTTCGTGAATTAATTTTGCAGTAGCATTATTGATGTTATAAACTTAAGGCTATGATTTTCACAGAAATACACAAGGCTGTTAAGAAAGCCAGGAAGTTGGAAAGCTTAGCTTCGTGCTGTCAGCAAAGGCTGGAGGAGAATTTCAAAGTCAGGGTGTGGATTTTAGCAGCTGTTAGTCTTTGAGATTACTTCTGTTAGATGTGGATCAGCTTTCAGCTATGCCCAGGTGCCTTCCGTGAAAAGCACAGCATTTTGAGACCATTTTGAAATTAGCTACATAGGAGGAGGATAAAATTATCTTAGTGTATCCTTCACAGGCACAGTAACAACTGAATATTCTGTTGGTAACATGGTAAGAGATCTGGTTCAAGCCCCCTGCTGAAGAAGGTTCACTCAGAGCAGGTTGTAGGAGATTGTGTCCAGGCAAGTGTTGAATATCTCCAGAGAAGGAGACTCCACAATCTCTCTGGGCAGCTTGTTCCAGTGCTCTGTCACCCTCAAAGTAAAAAAGGTTTTCCTCATGTTCAGATGGAACCTCCTGTGTTTCATTTTGTGCCCATTGCCCTTGTCCTGTTGCTGGACACTACTGAAAAGAGCCCTGCCCCATCCTCTTGGCACCCTCCCTTCAGATGCTTATAGACATCAATAAGGTCCCCTCTCAGTCGTCTCTCCTCCAGGCTAAACAGGCTCAGCTTCCTCAGCCTTTCCCTATAAGTGTGGTGCTCCAGTGCCCTCATCATCTTTGTGGCCTTCCACTGGACCCTCTCCAGTAGTGCCTCGTCTCCCTTGAACTGGGGAGCCCAGAACTGGACACAGCACTCCAGGTGAGGCTTCACTGGGGCTGAATAGAGGGGCAGGGTCAACCCCCACGACTTGCTGTCAATGCTCTTCCTAATCCACCCCAGGTTACCCTTGGCCTTCTTGCCCCCAAGGGCACACTGCTGGCTCATGGACAGATTGTTGTCCACCAGGACCCCCAGGTCCTTCTCCACAGAGCTGCTTCCCAGCAGGTCGGCCCCCAGCCTGTGCTGGTGCCTGGGGTTATTCCTCCCCAGGTGAAGGACTCTGTACTTGCCTGTGTTGAAATTCATCGAGTTCCCTTTGCCGAACTCTCCAGCCTGTCCAGGTGTCACAGAATGGCAGCACAGCCTTCTGGTGCATCAGCCACTCCTCCCAGTTTTGTATCATCAGCAAACATGCTGAGGGTGCAGTCTGTCCCTTCTTCCAGGTCATTGATGAGTAAATTGAACACTACTGACCCCAGGCCAGCTCCTCTAGCTACAGGCCTCTCCAGGTCACTCTATTACTTGCATTTTGGCTGTGGATTTCTCTTTCTGTTTTCCCAAAATGGTTCAGAAGGGAGTGGTTTCCCAGTGGCACCGCCAACCCTGGGTTTTCCAGGTGCACAGCCTAGTAAGGCTTGATTTTGTGGTCAGGGTTGAGTGTGACTGGTGTTGTGCAAGTCCTGGCTCCTGGAGGATGGGTACGAGGCCTGGTGTCTGAGTGCCCTCTGTGGGACATGGCCAGGGGGGCGTGAAGGGACAGTGTGGAGTGGGGGCAACCCTGACCACTCCTCTAGGACAGAAACCCCTTTGTGGCACAGCTAACCTGGAAGCCCTGTCTGAGCTGCCTCTGACTCCTATGCACACTGGAATTGCAGTCCCTTGTCTTAGTTATAGATTCATCTTTCCCCCTATGGAGTTCAGGTTCAGATACAAATACTGTGTAGGCAGTAGAGGAAGTGTTCCTCTGGTTTGACAGCTCCTCTGTACCCAGCTCAGGGTACCAGTGCCAAGGGGCAGTCTTCTGCTTCAGCTTTTGGGTTCCTATAGCCACATTCCCTTCAGGGGACACACACAAAGGAGGGTAAAAACTATGTAGGAGCAGCATTTCTCCATCTCCTTTTTTTTCCCAGGATTTCTTCCAATTTACTAAACTGCTTTCATCCTGAGAACCTGTCCGTTTTGATCCTTGTTTTATTTCCCTATTGTTACATACCTCCTTGGTGTTTGAAGTGCTCAGTTCACAATTCTGAAGTTTTTCTGTTCATATACTTCCACAGGGATTTTTTTCCAGAGACGCAATACCAAACCTGTCAGAGTTTAAGGAATGTCTGGTCGATGCTTAGTCATATGATTCAGTTTTGGGTACTCCTTTGAGGAGCGGAGAATTTAACTCAGTGATCCTTATGGGTCCCTTCCAACTTGAGATATTCTGTGACATTTTCAACCATGAAGTGTGTGACATTCATACTTCTAATTGGAATCCTGACAAGCTCTGTGTTGTCCTGAATGATGCGAAGGTAGAAGGACTATAGAGAAAAAAAGCAAATAGATAAAAATGCCCATGGGATCATCAGCATAACGAAAGGCTGCAAAACCCTAGTGGGACTTGACCTGGTATTGATAAAGAGCTTCAAAGTAAGGATGAAGAGATGGACAGATCAGACAAGAACAGATCTAATCTTTCCCAGTCTACTCCAGAGTTTTAGTTTTCGATCGTGGCTTACTCAAAATTTTCCATCACAGTCTCCTGTAGAGATGGTTTCACATCTGCTAATCCGTTTTCTCAGCCTATACACTCTCGCTCTTTCCCACAAGGCTGGCTTCTCACCACCCACCCTTCTCCCTCTCCCAGTCTCTGATTTTCAAAGTAATTAGTAGATGTATCCTCTGCATACTAAAGCACATCCTTCGATAGGTGCCATGAGGCTCATCTAGGTAGATGCACAGATCCATGTTATGCTCAATTCATTTTGTCCATAGATCACAGAGCATTTTACCAGAGTAGGAGCTGGAAATCCTGACCACTTAGACATTTTAGAGCAGGGAACTCTGATCAGAGGGTTCAGGGACATGATTGGAAATTATGTTTGTTGCAGTGTGGGTTGTTTCCTGCCTCGATCTTTTTGTCAGATAACAGACTTGAAAAGGATTTGGATAGTGAAGCAGAGAGCCATCCACAAATTCATCACTGACAAAGTGGGAAAGGAGCATAAAGGGAGGTAGACATTCAAAGCCATGGGGGCAGAGTTGCCAATGGAGGTAGCCACCCCATCTCCTTGCTGTTCTTAACCAGGTGTACACAAACACCAGCAGAATCAGTGTTTCATCATGTCTCCTCACCTGGGCCAGCAACATTTTACAGGCTTATCTGTGTGCATGAGCAAAACCTCTCTTTCTGCCTCTTTGTTCTCTGAGGAGAGAAAATTGAACAGTCACACTGGTTGATTTTAAGTCACTAGCATAGATTCTGTGTTTGTAAATCAGTAATCAAGAATTTTGGGCTGAGCCTTTACTTCAAACGTTGTTGTCATGAGCAACAAGAAAAACACCTTTTCTGAAGTTATAAATAGAAACAGATAAATGTATGTATTGCTCAGCTCTTGGCAGGCAGATGGCGCCAGATGGGCTTTCGGAGTGGCAATGAGCCTCTTCCTGCCTGCTGGATCAAGGCAGCGGGGATGGAGAGCGCTGCTCAGGCAGCGGGACAAACTGCAGTCAGGGTACTGTGTCTGCAACACTGAATATTTGTCATACTTATATTGCATAAAAATCTACCCACAGTAAAGCTTTGCTTTAGGAAGGGTTGGTTTTCCTGCATTCAAAACTATTTTTTAAAGCCTTTTTATGATGTTCAGCAGCGAATTGCAATTTCTAAAACTACACGTTGTGTGACAAAAGTAAGAGAAAAAAACAACAAATATGTTTACAATCACAGAGTGATTTGACTTGGCTTGAGTTGGAAGGTACCTTAAAGATCATCCTGTTCCAACCTCTCTGCTATGGGCAGGGACACCTTTCACTAGACCAGATTGCTCAAAGCCCCATCCAACCTGAACTTGAACACTTCCAGGGATTGGGCATCCACGATTTCTCTGGGCAACCTGTTCCAGTGGCTCACCACCCTCACGGTAAAGAATTTCTTCCCAATATATAGTCTAAACCTACCCTCTTTCAGTTGGAAGCTATTCCCCCTTGTTCTGTCACTACATGCCCTTGTAAATAGTCTCTCTCCATCTCTCTTGTAGGCTCCCTTCAGGTATTGGGAACCTGTTGGGTTTGGTTTTTTTATTGTGTGCGGGACACCCTTATCATTTTCTCATATTACTTTGTAATGAAAGAGGGAGCTTTTTTTTTTGCAAGCAAGTAAAGAAGTACCCAACAAGTACCTAACTTTGATTCTACTATCTTTATCATGATCATAGATATATATCCCAGTGGGGCTTTAGGGAAGAACAGCAAAAAGGGCTTCTTCTTGTGCTTTACAAAACTGAGAAACTGCCTGGAATCAAATCTCCAGGTCCTGGGTTAGTGAAGGGCTTTAAGGCTTGCTATTTCCCAGAGGTCTCTCTTTTTCTGCTGAGGTAAACAACTAAAGGAGGGTAGCTGACTCACTGCACAAGAAAGAGAACTAAATTTACTGAATGAAAACACGTTGAAGATTTTGAGTGTCCCTGAAGACTTTTGCAAAATACAGATCTCTTATAGTAAAATTATGAAGGAGTGTGTGAGGGGCCCTGTTTTGGACCATCTTTTCTGGGAACTCACAGACACAGGAAAGATGTCAAGGTACATTTGCACCTGCAGCCTTCAAATGTCTCCTGTTCTTTCCAGATTCCCCTGTTACTGAAGAATCTGTCCTTGAGCTTTTTGCTGCATACAGCATTACTGTGAAGACCAAGTGCACTGTAAGCATCGAGGTGCCCGTCAGGGCAAAACCAAAGCCAAAAGTCACATCCAGGATGGTATTGAGGAGACAGAGGAAGAGAACGTGGTGATGGAGAAAGCCAGTGACTGCATTATTCCCAGTCAAAACCTTGGTGAGAGGAGACAGTGTAACCATTATGACAAATCTGAAATATCACTGTGGCTGCAGAGGGATGTAGTGAGAGGACAAGGGGCAATGGCTTCAAACTGAAGGAGGGTAGGTTTAGATTAGATGTTAGGAAGAAATTCCTTACTGTGAGGGTGGTGAGGCACTGGAACAGGTTGCCCAGAGAAGTTGTGGCCAGGTTGGATGGGGCCCTGAGCAACCCAGTCTGGTGAAACCTCCACAGAGGTTGGAACTCGGTGATCTTTAAGGTTCCTTCCAACCCAAACCATTCTATGGAAAACTAACTGGGTTAGAAAATGCTGCTAAACTATCTTTTGGAGCTACAGTTCAGATATCTGATCTAGTTGAAGCAGTCCCTGCTTATTGCAGGGGGGTTGAACTAAATGACCTTTAAAAGTCTCCCAACCCAAACTATTCTATGATACCTCTTGTTCCTATATTCACTTTATGGACTGGGATCCCCAGTGAAATGGGTTTTGTAGTTCACTTTCCCCTAGACCAGAAGGTATCAAAGAAGATACAACTCTGGCCTATCGAAACATTTCAGAGAGAAAATCACAAACTTGAAGGATATATATCATTTTTCACCTAAAACTTTTCATTTTTGTCCAAACTCCCTATGGATTAGGGAAGGCATTCCTGAGCTGCTCTGTAATGTATAACAGGAAGAGCTCACTTTTAGAATAAGTTCGAGAATTGAAATGTTTCAATATTGAAATGACCAAGGGAAATAGGTGACAAAGAAAGAGTCTTTAGAAAAAGACTCTTTATTCATGTTGTGACCATGAATAAACCTAAACATACAAGTTACCCTCCTTGACTTCTTGCTATACATACATATATATATATTTATACACACAAATATAACACATGCACACGACTTAGAGGCAATGAATTCTGACTGTACTGTGCTAATTTGATTTCCTTCTGTGTAGAGCCTCTGAGACAGGTGTCTCGTAGAAGTTGCTTAAGGGGCTTGTTACCCACAAGCAACAATGAGGCCAGAACACTCAGCACCTCTGAAAGTCACACCTATGGATTTGGCTGCCTAATTTCAAGAACCTATATTTTACATTTCTCCCTACCTAGATTTGACTGCTTTTTCCTGACTCAGGCCAGAACTGAATTAAACAAATGACTGATTTTGTTGTATCCATCAGATAGCAGCCATATGATCCATGCTTAGCACAGCTTGTATAACACATGGGAGTGTTCCTGTCAGCAGCAGCATCTGACTAACGAGACTATTGCTTTTCTTTTTCTGTTAATATTTGGGTTTTTTCTTGGATGCTTTCCTCTGTCTCATTCAAAATGTTGGAATTTCATATTAATTAAGTTGCAATCAGTCACACTATTGTCCTGATTTCAGCTGGGATGGAGTTAATTGTCTTCTTAGTAGGTAGTACAACGCTGTGTTTTGGATTTTGTAGAATGATGCTGACAGCACACTGATGATTTAGTTGTTGCTAAGTAGTGCTTTCTCTTACTAAAGGACTTTTGAGTTTCCCATGCTCTGCCAGTGAGCAGGTGCACAAGAAGCTGGAAGGGAGCATGGCCAGGCCAGCTGACCTGAACTGGCCAAAAGGACGTTCTTTTACCAGAGACCATCACGCTCAGTGTACAGACTGAGGGGAGTTGTCCGGGGGGGCTGCCCATCACTGCTCAGCAACAGGCTGGGCCTCAGTCCAGGTCAGGATCTTTAACCTTGCTTGAAGCTTAGATTGAGGAAGGCCTGGCCACTCTGCTGAGTTCATTAGATCGTGGAAAATCCCACTGTAGTCAGTGGAGCAAGACATGAAGATATTTTTCCCTGGCATGAATGACTAAACCAGGTCATGGACCACAGTCTAGTGGAAAGCAAATTATGTGTTTTTCTTGTATGTATCAAAATTCCATCTCCTTAGGGAGAGAGAGATGAAAATGGAGCAGACCACTGGAGACGTAAAGTAGACCTAGTGAAGTGGATTTCTGAACCCTTGACATTTATAGTTTTCTCCAGCAGTCTGTGAGCTGAAATTTCTTCTTGGTTTATCTCAGTCCAAAAGCAATAAAAAACCCAAGAAAATCACATTAGTGACCACTTGGGAACACTTTTATGAGTGATTAGGGAGTTGTGTAATTGCAACATGTGTGTCTCTAGGTACCAGATTCCAAGTGGATGATTTTCTGGAGGATGCGGGACAAGTTCTGTGTGATAGCTGTGAACCCTGCAGACCCTGGACTTCCTAGCATGCCTTAGACCTCTTGTTGCAAAGGTTCCCATCAGTATGTTTCTTTCACTGTTAAATGCCTAGTTTTCCTAAACATATATGCAATGTCTAGATCTATGCATCTAGTACTGAAGTCTGAGGGAATGTGAGCTCAATGCAATGGACTGCATTGTATTATTAGCTCATCTAAAGACTAAAAAAGACATTACTGCTGTTGGCTGTAAATGTAATTTCAAGTGCCTGAAACTGTAGTATTATTTACTTATAATATGTAACTATTAAAACAAGGACACAATCTCACCTGGGGGCAATTGAGTGTATGCAGACAGCATAGATCAGCATGATGAAGGTGTTCTGAGGTCTAGATAGCTTTAGTACTTAATGCTGACATATTGGTTGCCAAAGGCCCTGATGTATGACAAGAATGTAATTTGTCATGCATATTACCATGCTCTTCTGTCCCCCATCAACCTTTTTAAAAGAAAACTCTTGAGGGATTCATGGAAGTCGCTTACATTCTTTTATTTTAATACTGGATTTTTAGTAGTAAAGAACCTATGCCTAGTTCTGAACTAATCAAAATCACAGACAAACTCCAAAAGATTACAGTAGCCTCAGAACTGCTGAAATGGGCAGATATTATTTTGTGCCAGTTACAAAGGATTCTTTCTCTATATGGCTATATAACTAAAGCATTTTAAAAACAAACCACTGTCAGATGTCATCAATAAAGAGCTTAAACTATTGATGGAATCCTGTAACAGATACTGAAGTGAGCCTCAGTAGCTGCATATAATTTAGAAAAACCTGGCCAGTGTAGCTAAAAAATCAGAGAAATCTACAGAGTAGGCGAGAGCCTTGAGGTTAAATAGTTACTCAGATGGGAAAACATTCAGGGTCCTTTACATCAGAAGACAACACAAAACCGATTTAAAGCCTGAAGCTATGATTCTTCTCCTATTTGAAGACTTGCATTATCTCACATTAGACCTAGGAGAATTCATTCCTTCCATATGCACCATATTCCTTTTCTCCTTGTGTGTTCATATGAGAGTTCTCTATAAAAGCCATTAGCATCAAGTTTGTTATGGTATGCTGCATTGGTTCACTTTTTTGGTGCCAGGGGAAGGGTTGTTGCATTTTAGCTGAGACTTTCAGAGCAGAATATGGATTTGGACACATAACTCCCTATTCATTTGATTAAAAAGATACAGATTTTTTAAAAGTCCATCTTTTGCTCTTTGTGCATATTATGGAGGCTCCTGCAAGATGGACTACAGAGCAAAAAGCAAGATTTGTATTTTTTTTAAATTACTTTTAATTAAGGGTACTGTAATCTTTGGCAAATAAACTTGAACAGTAATAGGATCTTGCAATCAGTAAGGACATTCAGTAATCCAAGCAGTCCAGATAGCACCTGACCACTTTACACAGAACTGTAAGAGGGATTTATTAAACAAGAAGAGACACAAGGCACTCAAAGTCATAGAAAACAGGTTATAGGAAATGTACTGCAAAGCTCACCAGCCAGCTAGAAAGAGACAGAACAAAATTTATGCTTTAGTGTTAGACACCTCTTCCAAACACGTGGAAAATGAGTAGTGGGCAGTGCTTGTAGAAGGTTCCATTTCCAGACGGTCCCATGCCAAATGGTGTGTTTTTTTCTTAACTGGCCAACCTTGAAACAGAGTCTGCATGAGTGTGTTACGTTAGGAACTGCATTGTTTTGTTGGACAGAATTTGCTCTCTGTTTATTAAGGCTCCTTTTACCCCAAAACACTGCAGGTTCAGCATCTTGAAATGGGACCCGTTCTGTTTTCACATCTGCAAGCAAAGGCCTGTGGGTACAGTAATGTGTCTCAGTCCTCCTGCTGTCACAGAACCTCCAGTCCTGGAGGTGAATTTTTCAACTGCAGCATTTGTTTAGCCTGGCAGGAACTAGACCACGGAAAATCTGCTGTCAGGACACATACTAGAGACATGAGCTGAGGACACCAAAAAGTGGAGAAGATGAACCAAGATACCTATCTCTAGTAACCACTCACAGGATGGGAAGCCTGCAGGAGCGACAAATACTACTGCTGAACCCAAGGCGTGAAATGGAGCTGGTATGGGAGAAGCAGTGGTGTTACAGGAAGGAATTCTAGCAATACCACTTTCAGGTAAGAACTGCAGTATTCATCCAGCTGGAACTCCTATCTGTCAGCTGTTTCTTTCTTTTGTTTTTAACATATACCACATTTTCTAAAGTTTTATGAAATTCATCTTGCACAAAAGAACATTTAGCATCACAGCTCTGCTGGATTTTGTTCAGTTTTCAAAGGTGCTGAGAGGAGATGGAGAGCAGCACAAGCTGTGCAGTCCTTGAGCCAAACTGAAATCATTCTGCCATCCTTCTTGCTTCGCTGTCCCCTGAATGAGTGTGTCAGGTGTAATGGCAGTTGTTTTTTTTCCACCATATAACTTCTCACATCACACCTCACATGTTGTTACAGAGATCACTTTTGGAAGCTTCTCTGATTCCTGGCATGGATTCTGTGATCTGAGCGTGGGTTAGGACAGTAGGAAGTACAGCAAGTAAGCCATCATATTTGAAACAGCCATTTGCTGTATATACGGTGGTATGGAGACAGGATCGTAATTCTTTCAGGCCTCAGCTGGAATGGGATGAGCAGTCAGGTGCCAGAATGCAAAAGGTGAAATAACATTATCAGAGGTCATGCTGCAAGTACACTAACCATGTCTTGAGAATGAAGGTATCATGACCTACCATGAAATCCCTAGATAGCTTACCACTTAAGGCAGCAAAGTATTTAAATCTTTATTGTTTAGGACTTAAATTTGACTTTATACAAAACTGCTTGTGGCAGAAGTTGGACAGTAAAATTATCAAATAAGGCATTAAAGCTGTCTCCTTTTTTATTTTGTTCTCATTCACATTTTACATGTAACTTACACTTTTTTATTCTACATTTTTTACATTATTTTTAAATATTCCTGTTCCACCAGCCTCACCTGAAGTTGTCCTGAATAGATGTTGATCAGTAAGCAGTTGATTGGCGAGGCAATAATGTTTCTCTTCTGGTTGCACAGATATTGAGAGAAGAGCTGGGAACGTTGCAACCCTTATACTAACTGCCTTCTGCTGAAACAGTCTGAAGGTTTCTTCTTCCAGTCTTCTTATGCATAAGGTTTCGTGGCACTTCCCAAGCCAAGCCAGCTTTGTACACTTTCCTGGGGAAAGCCTGTAATTGCCTTTACAGCTTGAAAAAAATCTCCCCGATTGGTGTCCTTGAAACATTTTTTCTATTGGGCTGATTATGTACAAGTAGCTCTTGTAGACACAGATATCCCTTTTGTGCTCAGAGATGGTGTTTGTTTCTTTTGCTGCCCAAGCCAGGAAGCAGAACATTACAGTTGCAGTTGTCTTGGCCAGTGCTCACCACCACCACCACAAGTGACGTGGCAGAAAGAAGGCATATCAGCAAGAGGGAGGACAAGAACCATACCCAGTCCTTGTCCACAGCACCAGCGATTTGTTTCTGACCTACACCAAGTTATCCTCAAGAACAGTTACGGAGACATCCTTTACAACATTCAAATGCAAGTTGCAGGTACAGTATGTAGAAAACTTGGGCACCTTTATCACTTCTGGGTCTTGACAGGGAGATATTTTTCCGCTTATGGAAATTTCACACAATTTCTGCACCAATATTAGGGTTGTGAAGGTTGGTTTTTTCTTAAAAAAAAAAAAGAAACACCACACAAAAAACCCCACCCAAACTGAATGCTTGGAATGATATAGCCCCTTATCCAAAAAAATGCCAGAGGAACAATCCAAATTTTGTTTCCACTCAAGGGGAGAAAGACTCCCTGCCCAGTGAGCATTTTCCTACCTCTTGTCATTGTGTTTCCCAAGTCCTTCCTTCACACTAGCTCAGAGCCTGTTAGCTGAGCCAAACCTGGAAGCAACATGGTTCAGAGCCCAGGAATAAGGATGGTACTACTGGGGCTTTGCTCACTCTGTCCAAAGTGGAGGGAAAGAGTGAAGTATTTACTGCTTCAGACATCCCCAAATGCTACCTTGTTTTTCATACCATTATTTGAACAGGCAAATTCCCATAAGAGCACTAACACAACAGTGTCTGTCCCCTCAGCAGCCTGGTAACATCACTTACAATAGTGGATTTGTGACAGCCAAGTGGAGGCAGGCTGGCTTGGCTATTTAGAGAGAGACTGTTGGGGGTTAGAGGCCTTTGCAGTATATTTTGTACTTGTCATCTCTGCAGAGTGCTTTGTAAAACTAACAGCCTTAATTCTTCATCAGAAGGTAACTATGTGCACAGGGCAAATTGGTCCTTGGGTTGCTCAGGGTAGAAGTACTTTCCTAGACACACAGGGACTTTGGAAGGGAGAGGCTGAAGTGAAAGTTTATTGCCCCAGAAAAGGACAAAAGGAGGGTGCCAGACAGAATAAACTAACACTTAAATGGGCTCATTAATTCATAGCTTTCCCCTGACCATTCACTAATCTGCAGCTGGTTGAAGAAGTCCCAAACACCATGACCCTAAATCACAGCTCAGATGCAGAAGACAACTAGCAGACTTATGGTGTCCTCAGTGTGATGTCAGTACTGCCACTTGGTTCACAGACACAGAGAAGGCCTACAGCAGTAAGTGTGTCACAAGCCTGCTCCCAGGGACGAAATACTTCTTCTGAGTCATTGTCTGCAGAATTTGCAGCAGGGATACTTTCCCTCTGGATTCACAGGAGCAATGGTTCATCTCCACACAGAGAGGTAAGCATAAAAATTCATGACAGCACTGGAGGAACACGGGTGCTCCTGTAGACAAGACTCCCTGTGTAGCCTTGGGTGCATCACTAACCCGCTCTGCACCTCAGGTGCCCACCTGGGGATTAGACACAAGAATACTTCCTGTCCTATCCCATCCATTTGTTGGCAATCACTTCAGGACCAGGCTTCCTTTCGCTACATGTGTATATGGCACATTACGTAGCACTTCATACAGATGCTGTTTAAATGAAAATTCAGCACAATCGAGGCCATCCATGTGCAGGGAGGGTGATACTACCATGTCTTGACATAACAGAAGATTGGTGTTACAAGTCATTTGTCTTGTAGGACATTTCCAGTCTGACTAGGATTTGTTCCCTAAATAAAAAGCAAACAAATCTGTTACATGTAGGAGACTGTGTGACAGTCTTTCAGGGCCAGAAACTGCAAGTCCTAAAAGAACATTAAACATTCAGAGTTCATCCTGTCAGGTAAATAAATGCCTTCTCCATTGTTCAGTTGCTCCCTGCTCATGCCTAATCAGTAATAATGATGTCTCATCAGCACTGCTCCCAGACAAAACTGAACATGGCCCAGCTCAAGTTAAAATGGTTAAGTCATCCTTCTGCCCAGTCTGGGACAATGCAGAATGTAGTGACTTCAAATGGTCAGATCCAAGGCAAATTTTTTTGCTTGGCCTATTCCTAGTGTAATAAACAATGTAGTAACATCAAACAGCTACATATTAATATATATTACTAAATTAAGCATATATTTCTTCAGAAGTCTATCGATGTGCTGCTACAAGTCTTCTAATCCCACTAAGAGCAATGGGCAATACATTAAAATAACACAGTGAGTAGTACACTAAAAAGGAGTAAAGAGATGTCAAATTGTGAATTTGTATTTAACAGTCAGCCTCTCCTGACTGACATCAGTAGACCAGAGGTATGTTACTTGGGCTACATGTGCAGCTGAGAAAGAGCAGTTCCTTGTGTTCTTGTGTGGAAGTGCTCGAGGTCTGGATTTTTCTAATAGTCTAATATCACCTCAGTAATAGTCTAAGTAACCTCAGTAACTTCTGTGCATGTAGGCAAGTGTAGAAGAGAAGTGAATGGAGGGAAGTTAGGTTGGCTGCGCCTTGCGGTCCATTCGCTCACCGTTCCTTTGATGACAGCCTACTTATCTTCAGGTAGGACCAGCAGGACAGAAGCAGATGTGAACTGATTTCCCATTCTTCATTAAAAATGACAAGTCATAAGTTTATTTGCACAAACATGAGATGGAAGAAAAACTCTGAAAGAAAAGGAGGAAATAAGCTGTTTTCTCTCATAGAAGAATTTTTGCCCTACATTTAGAATCCAAGGGACCTACCTGGTGGGATCTCATGCCAATGCAAATGGCAGTAATAAAGACTTTAAGAAATGTGTTTAAATACAGACTGAAAATGTGGGATTTGCAGTGGACACTGGAAATTAAATTGTTTATGCAGTTCCCCTTGATTTCCCCAGAGCATTCTGTAGGCTATTA
This sequence comes from Oxyruncus cristatus, assembly GCA_013399855.1. Taxonomy (NCBI): domain Eukaryota; kingdom Metazoa; phylum Chordata; class Aves; order Passeriformes; family Cotingidae; genus Oxyruncus; species Oxyruncus cristatus. Next base: position 1,909,229 of record VXAY01003304.1, read on the forward strand.
ATGACTCAGAGCAACACCAGCAGAGCAATATCCCTTCCTGTACAAGATCACCTGCTTTGGTTTATAATTGGGTGTAATTTAATCATGCATTTCTAAAGTGCCTTGGGAGCCAAATATCCAAAAAGCACTTTACAATTTAATGGCATTAGTGAGAGAAGGCATTGATGTATCCCTGAGGAGCAAAAATCTGACACCTTAGTTAAAGACCAAGAAACAAAGAAATTAATTGCTTGCTTACAGTTGCGTAGCAGATTAATGGGAGAATGAGATTTCCAATTCCTTCTTCTCCTGCTTTGCAATTTTTTTTGTTTACATGTTGAGACGGGTATGCTGGTCAGATGCCAACAGTAATATTTTGTGTTGTTCATTCTTCCTCTTCCCTGGGTTTTCCTTGATGGGAAAGAAGATCCTTGACATGAAATGTCATTCCCAAGCTTTTTAAGGTTTGTGCTTGTGCAGGAGAAGACTCTGTCTTGATGGTGCTGGCTCTGTGTTTGCAAGTTTGTGTGTGCAATGGGAAGTGCAGTGCAGAGCAGCCCGTAGTGACTCCATCCTCAGCGATGTTTTGTCCTCAAGATTGAGTATCCTGGGAAGGACTGTGCTTCCTGTTTCATTGCCCCACTGAAGAACCACAACACGAGTCATAGCAACAACTGCGCCCTGAGCTGTGTTTTCATCAGCAACCCCCACCTAACAGTGACCCGCTACAAGGGCAACATTAGTACCGCATCCAAGTCTAAGTTGTGGTTCACCTCAACATGTAGCATCTGTCTGCTTATGATCCCTACAACTTGCAGCTGCAAGCTGATCACCTGTGGTAGGTCAGATTTGCAGCCACTGTGATTTATTTGGGTTGGTTCCCTCTTTGCTGAGTAACCATAGATTTCGTGTCTGACTATAGTTTATACCCTGCTATTTTACGAGGGCAAGTGCACTTATTGGGACTGGCACTGTGGATCACGCAGCTCTGGGCCAGTGTGGCTCTCATCCTTGTCCACAGAGGAAGAGATTGCTCAATCTGTAGGTCCTGAAGCTGAAGCTGCAAGAGACACATTTTAAGAACTAACCTTTGTATCCAAAAAAAACAGCCTTGCTCTCTGACTTTGTCTTCCTCTGAGGTCACCGAGATTTGTCTTCAGTTGCTTGAAGACAGTACTACATCCCTTAAAATGGCATATTTTGGCCATTGCAGGCCTCATGAATTCCCTAGATGGCTCAAAGGTAAATATGGTTATTTTTCAGTCCCTAACCAAGCTTGCCCTGCACCTGTGGCATACTTAGCATTTCTAAGCAGTTCACTGATGCACTCTGACCGCAGCTTTATGCTTCTTTTGTGGATACTACAGACACCACACTGGGTTAATCTGTTCTCTTCCTCTGTAAAACGGCAGGATTTTGCCAACATTGTATGACAGCTAGGTAAATTTCCAAGACACAAAACGGAAGAAAAACAGACCCCCTCTCCTTTCCCTGTTTTGTTAAAGCTCCCACCCAGTGAAGCTTAAATCCAGTCATAACACAGAGCCTGGTTCCAGCTGGCTCAAATTGATTGTGTGAGCCTGAACACTTCCAGGTCCATGGGGTGAGGTTTTACTAATACTGACCCATGACCCACACATGGCTTCCCCGTGTCACCATGCCCAAACTTAGAGCTTGCAGAGTGGCCTTACAGTGTGTGCAGCAGTGCCTTGAAACACCAGTGTCCTGTGAGTGTCATCAGCCCCTGGCAAGCTCACCCTGCTCGGGACTGATTAACTATAGAGCCTTTGAGGTTAAACATTTGAGAGCAAGAATTCTTTTATCTGACGTTGCTGACGTACATTTCCCCTGTTCTTCCTTTCTAGAGAAAAGCCCTGGTGCCTCAGGCCCTGTTAATGTCCTCTGAAAGGGAACAAGAGAGAGGCTGCCAGGCACAGCTTGAAATGAAACTGATACAGCACCAATAATGAGGGACTATATTTGGAAAGATCTTTCAGAGTTATTTTTGCCTGAGATCATTGCTTCTGGACGGCCTGCTGGCAACTGCTGAGCGCACACACACACCCCACCCAGGATTAGGTTCTCTCTGCCAATGTGGAAGTAGCTCACAGGGGGTCAGCAGAGGGAAAGGATGCGCACACTGAGTTTCCTGCTCTGATTTTTCAAGCAAATTGATCTGTCTTTGTGCACAGAATACATGCAACACTTCTTCACTGAAGCCAGACACTGCTCACCCGAAAGACTGAAAGCAATTCTTAGCCATTTTTTTAAGAATTCCTGGTGTTACCTTGTCTCTCACTTCCCATGCTCCCTGATACACTCCTCCCTGAAGCCACAGTTTCCTTGTTCCTCTAATCAGTGGGAGCCTTCTCAGGCTGCGAGCCAGGCTAACACAAGGAGCCTTGGCAGCACTGCTCATCCTCTTCGGGGAGGGCAGGCGGGCCTGTGGGGCATGAGAGCAGCTCTCTATCCCGTCAGAGATCTGATTGCTGGGTAGCAAGTACCTGCTGCCTTCCCACACAGAGCTTGTCGAGGTGAGGACTGTTACAAGAGGAACACACCTCTTCAAAATCATTCAAATCAGCCTGTTTACAACAGAGCTGGCTAAGGAACGAGGCTTGCAAAAGCACTGTATGGGTGAGGCACTGATTTATACTCAGATACCTTAATGGAAACCTATGTCTGAGGATTCCGAGGGCTCCTCCTTACCTTGACCTGAGCAGTCTCTGGGGAGGGTTTCTCTCCTGGCATCTGTTTTGCAGCTGAGTGAGGTGGGAAAGTCAGAATAAGAGACTGTAAAACTGACATTAGCAGATAAGGCATTTACATCAAGTTGCGCTTAACTGCAGGTTTATTTTAGCTCTCAGGAACTATATTCTTCATGATTTTTAGTTCTGGAAGAGTGGTAGTTACTTCCTAGAGAGGTACTTACTGCCTGGAGTGAGGCTGGAGGGCTTCACGCCTCATGTAAAAAGCAAGCCCTCTTCATTAGGCCAGAAGCCCCTTCAGAGTAGAACTTGAAAGACTTTCTTTAGGGATTCTTTCAGTGGTCTTTACCTGATGACAGGCTACCCTAAGGGAAAGGAGTAAGGAGGGATCTAAGGGCTGAGCAAATCTCCTGATTTGAATAGTTCTGTAGGAGTTGCTGATTTCTATGCTGATTCCATGGAGGTTAAACTTGTGTCTCAACTCCTCTTACTGTACTGTGGTGGGTTGACCCTGTCTGGACACCAAGTGCACACCAAAGCCACTCTATCGCTACCCTCCACAGCCAGACAGGAGAGAGACAATTTAACAAAAGGCTAATGGGGCGAGATAAGGAGAGGGAGATCATTCACTAATTACTGTCACAAGCAAAACACACCCAACTTGGGCAAATTTAATTTATTTAATTTATAATCAAATCAGAGTAGGTTAAGGAGAAATAAAAACTAAATCTTGAAATACCTTCCAGCCACCCTTCCCTTCTTCCTGGGTTTAACTTTACTCCAGAATTCTTTACGTCCTTCTCCCAGTGGCTCAGGTGAACAGGGAATGCGGGCTGTGGCCAGTTGATCATACGTTGCCTTTGCACCCCCTTCCTCTGCTCTGATGTGTTCTCACACCTCTCTTCAGCTGCAGTTGCTGTTGCACAGTTTCTTTTTCCCCCTCCTTAAATGTGTCGACACGGAGGCGACTGCCACCATTGTTGTTGGGCTCAGCCTTGGCCAGCAGTGGGTCCATCTTGGACCCATTGGCTCTGCTGGGCACAGGGGAAGCTTCTTGCAGCTTCTCACAGAAGCCACCCCTGCAGTCCCCACACAGACAAAACCCAATATATATGTGTTCTTCTGTTTCTCTCCTTTAAGGAAGGACGCTTGCATTCTTCTGCTCAGCCATGTTTTTCAGCTTTAGCCCCTTTCTTAACATTCGCAAAAACAAATAGGGCATTGCACCACTTCTATGAAACCCAGCAGCAGCTCACAGCTGTTGTAGCTCAGAAGGGGTTAATATAATTTTCCTGAGGCTGGGAGGTGGCAGGTTGCAGAGAACACAAAGCCTGTTAGACCCACAGCAAGTTATTCATAATAGTGCTGAACTGAACAAGCGGAAATGGGAGTGAAAATGAGAACTCCTTAAATTTGAACTGTCACTTCCTATGAAAACTGTGACCAGACAACTTTTTCCTTTACGCAGTGGAAAGCCTTACAGAGCTTTATAAGGTTTAAAATTTTTATAAAGCTTTTAATCCATAACTTTGTGAAACTTGCCCTCAAAACATAGGGTTGATTGCACTCATTATAGCACTTAGTCATTTTCTTTTCCTTAAGAAAAAGATGGACACAGAGACAGGAAGTTTGCAAAAGTCAAATCACAAGAGGTAATTAGAGGAACCAGCTGTGCCTAGTCCAGCATGCAGAACAGCATTGCTGTGGCTGTGTAGTTTGTCTTCATGTGGCTCAAAACACAGCTGCCCTGGGCTTCTGTAATGGTCAGTTAAACCAGGTGGTGGAGTGGGGTTTCTGCTCAGCAGGGACACTTCCCATGTTTCTATCTTCCTTCCCTCTAAATGGTTTTAGACAGAAGGGTGCATGTTAAACGTGATATTTCTAACACCATCTGCTAATGTATCTTAATGTAATAAAAGGAGCCAAAGATTGCAGTTCTCTCTTCTATATATGTTTGCTTCCACACTGGTCAGTGAGAATCCTAATTTTGAGTTCAAGGAGAGACTTGGCTTCTGTCTCCATGTCCCCAGATAGCCCAGCAGGACCTCCATGATGTTGTAGGCTTCCTTATGTCAGATTGTATATAAACAAAGAGAAAGCCATAAATCTAAAGTAAGTGAATCCTGTAAGTAAATACAGCTTTTGCAACTGAGGGAGTCACTTTGTGAAAAAGCTGGCCACAGAAGGTCCAGGAATGTCACTGCTGGTGGCCAAGGCTAGAATATCTGGACCACTGAACCATCAGCAGATTGATAGGTAGATAAATACAAATATATAAATATACACATTGGTGCTGGTTCTTTTAATTTAGACTGAAATCTTCCAGGAGACAATTGTGGAATAAAAGCATAGCAGTGGCCAGCCACAGACATACACTCAGTCTGAGAGTATTTTGTCACTTTTGTTCCATCTGGAACTAGGAAGGAGGTATGAGGAAACAGGATGCTCCTCCCAGCAGGCCTCTAAGTTCTTGAAAGGAATTGTAAAAGATCAAATTAAAGAAAGAGGAAAGACTCACCTGCTTTTGCCTGCTGTTGACACCTGTAGGCTGCTTTGAAAATAATTTGGTAGTATTTCTGCCTGGTACTGATTAATTCTCACATCAGGAATCATTCAAGGGGAGTATTAAGGAGTCTCCATTAAGCCTGCAAGCAGATCCATTTAACTTACTGGGAGCAGTTACACACACTGTGTTTCTGTGCTATAAATCCTTGAAACCTGTTCTACTGGTGACAGATGGCCTGGTTCAGGATTAATGATACAAAATATCTGTGCCACTGCATCAAACAGCTGAAAAATCAGACATCAGATCCCCAACCAGAATAAAATGTACAGACTACTGTACTTTTTTTTTCCTGGAAATTTTTCTGGGGCAGCATAGGGAGAGAGGTTTGGCCATTTGTCTGAGCCTTCTTGGCAGAAAAGAGCCTTCCCAGAGCAATCCTGTGCAGCAAGATGGAATTGTGGACAAATGGCCATTGTATGTGGGACTGGCTGGAGCAGCAAAGGGCAGGATTGCTTCAGAGCTTTTGGTGTAACACGAGCGAGGTGCCATCATCATGGTGGTACCTGGTTGGTTTGTGTTGGATGTGGTCTGTGGGGTGCATGTGGCTGTGTTTAAGGGTTCCCTAGACAGGAATATTGCAGCTGTGACAGGGTTTCAGTGGGATGCTGAGTGGATCCAGCATAACATGCTGATGGGTATCACAGTGGCACAAAACTACCCACCAGAGAGGTTCTTTTGGTCTCATACTCTGTGCTGAAAGAGTTACAGGAACAGAAAATGAGCAAGGGGATATTGTATCTGCACAGTAAAAACACCCAGTAAATTAATAATTTTAATTGCTGTTACACACAGAAGAAATGAGAAAAAAATACATTCCAAACAAAGAATTAAAACAGTAAAATCAGCATAAAAATGTGTTAAGATCCCAGATCAAGTGGCTGTACTGTATGTGGTGACCTTTACAATCACAGTAAAAGTAATTACTAAAGACTTTCAGACATGGCAAATGCTTGACTCCCCAAAGGAGAGCAGCTGCTTCTGTCACATCTTCCAGTGCACTCTGCCTGGAGCGCATGGGAGAGGGGCTGGAGCAAGGGGCTTGAATGGGTCCAAGACATGGAGATTAGAGTTCAGGACAGACTAGCCACTCTGCATTCTCAGCCAGACAGAACTGCCACTTACCCAATGGCATTTGCTTTTTCCTTCCTTGTTTTTTGTCGGTATTTTCTTGTTCTTGGTTTTATTGTTGTTTTCTAGTTTTTGAGTTCTACTTAACAAAAGGTCAGGTTCTGCTGGCCTGACTGTGCCAGCACCATAGACATGGAGCAAGCCTCCCCAGGTGAATCAGGAGCAAGGCTTGGACCAGCAGGAGCCTGCACCAGCCAGGTCTAGATAAGTATGTTTGTAGTGAATGAGAACCATCGCCCAACAGGCTGGTTTTGGTTTCTTGTTTTTCTTCTGTCAGGAAATATTGTCTTTTATTTCCTGATGCTCTGTATTTTGACCGACCCAAACTGGCCCAGTTGTGCTCCCGCTGCAGTGTCTTGGTGGCTCAACCCCTGCACCCATCTGGCCCTGTGCTTCAGCCTCACTGTTGAGCCATCACACAATTCCAGTAGCTCATCCTACAGCAGCATAGTGTCACCACAGAAACAATACAAACCACAGAAGTTTTGGCATTCCTGCCAACTGGCCACCTTTTTTCATTTGTAGTCCATCTAGAGTTGTATATTTTTATTCTTTACAATGAGAGCAAAAATAAAATAACATTAAGAAAATTTTCTCCAAACTAAGAAAACTAAAACCCACCATATATTTTAAAGAAACCATAAAAATTTGCATTGTGTTTGCTTCTGAGTTCATATTAAGATAAGATTTAACTGCAGCTGCTTCAAAATTATGGTCCATTTCACGTGTACACAGCTCATGTTCCTTGGTGTGTAATTCCTGGCCTTCATTTGTGTTTGTACAGCAGTTAGTGCTACTAGAACTAAGTAGTTTCTAGCTGTGGTCCAGATTTGAAATCAGTGAACAGTGGCATTTTTTATCCTAGCTGAGAACATGGTGATGGTTCAGAGCCGTATTTCTAGATCAATTTTTTTTCCAGGCCGTAGGACTAGTGGTACAAGCACCTCCTTTGCTACAGAGCCTGCTATTTCTTTGATTCCGGTGAAAAGAAAGTAATTCAAGAAGGATGTGCTGACCTTATTGATTCCATCAAGGTCTTCCCTCTCTGATGATTTTAAAGCCAGTTAAACCTACAATCATAGAAATTAAACACACCTTTGTAGTTTGTCCCAGGAAACCTACCTGACCTTCTGCAGAATGAAGGTTGAACAGAATTACTTCATTTTCTGTTCCAGTCTTTTCAACAGCCATAGCAGACTGTGAGTGCACTGTGCTTTGGCTGGATTACATTTATTCTAGTTAACAGTCGAGGATAAGATCAGACTGCAAGATTTGGACACAAGGTTCACATCTAAGAATTTGGTTGAGGCTTTTAAAAGAACTAAAAAGCATTTGCAAAACTGAAATTAGAGTTCAGATTTTTAAGCTAAACCTTCCTCAGTGTTCAAGTGCAGCTGAGCCCATCCTGTTAACCAGTATGAATAAATATTGGTCATTTGCATCTGATGCAAATTGAAAAGGTAGTCACACATTCCATGCTTTAAGAAAGGTTCTGCAGATCCCTAAAAGCATTTTTAACACCAACGTTGGATAATACTTCGGACTTACATAGCACTTTACATCTTCAAAGTGCTGTATGAGTATTAATCCTCACAGCATCCTTGTGAGGTAGGTAAGTGCTAATAACCATATTTTAGAAATGGGGTGAGGGCCTGGTCCCCTGCTGTGGTAACTTGGCATAGCACTGGCCTTCATATGCTTTTGCCTTTTTACACCAGATGAGGACCTGGCCACAGAAAATGTGACTTACCCAAGGCCACAAAAGGAGCAAGCATGGATAAAAGGTAGGAGAACTACCCAGGAGGACTTCTGTCAAGAGAAGTCAGCAACTTCCCATCTTCCTCCAAGAGCACAGTTATGATACCTCTGCTTAAAAGAGCCCCTGTCTGTATCCAGAAACCAAGCAAAAGGAAAGAGGCACCTGCCACTGAGCTTTACAGTTGCTGTTTGCTTTGATCTGGTTCTTCCAGAACAGCTCCCAAAATTACCAGGATAGCAAGCTGAAAACATACAGGTGTTAGTGGGACTGGAAAACCTTGAAAAGCCACTAAACATTCTGCAAAGTTAGTCCTGGGAATTTTATATACTTGTGTAAAAATATATAAATTACCTACACTGATTACAACATGAAACCTTCAGCAATCTACTTAAAAGACAGGTTAGAGTAATTCTTAAACCAATCAGTCTTACAGTTGCCTCAATATGGAGGAGTAATAATCCAGGTATTCAGTGTGAATACCATTTCCTTGGTAGAATGGGAGTAAAAGCTGTTAAAATTCTCTGGCTTTGTTCTTCTTGGGCTGCAATTTCTTCATGAGCATCACCCTGCTGACATCAGTGTGCCTGGCACAGCCCAGAAGCATCACTAGCATTTAAAAACCAGTTGCAATTACCACTGCATCTTTGACTTCACTGGGAGTTCTGTGCAAGGATCTGTCTACAGAAAGAGGCTGAATTAAACCTGCCAAGTCTTTTATATGGCCAAATAAGGAGCAAAAGGATCTCCAAGAGGATGGTAACTACAGAAAGGAAAGTGAGTGCAAGTAATCGGATCATGTGTGTAACCTGAAGTGACCACAGACGGCAATGGCAGAGGGGTGTTTGGATGCAACAGTGTGAAAAGAAAGCCTCTGTACTTAGCAAGGAAAGGATCTGCTACTGCTGGGGCCAGGCACACTACATCACCTGGGATGCTTCATTCCCCGGGCCAAAGACCGGGTGCTTCTCAAAGAACGTACCCCTTACAAGCACAAGAATGGATCAAACCTCACAGTTTTATGTTTCAAAGAGACAACAGGAAGGTCCACAAAGGCAGTGCCACAGACAGTCACACCATTCCCATCTTGTTTGCTCTGTTGCAAAGTAGAGATTGACCTCACTGGGGTGGAGGAAACAGTTTCAATACCAAGAAAAGGTATTTAACAGACTGCCAAGCAATTAATTAGTGTTTCTCAGGGTTTAGGAATCTCAAAATTGTGTCAAATCACCATCCACAGCAGCTGGTCCCTTCCCAGCAGAAAAGAGCCTCCAGGAAAATGGTCTCATTCAAGTAATATGGATTAGAAGGAGGAATGCAAAGCAGGAGAGAGATTTTGAAGATTGAGTGCCTTTGCTGACAAACCTCCAAGCCAGCCAGGACTCTCCTTCTTTGTATGCTGAGGGCTCTGCCTTGTGTTCCTGGGAAGGCTGAAGCTGTTGCAGCACTGGGACAGAGCCAGTGTGACTGGCCAGAATGTGTCCCAGCCAAGTCACTCCAGGTGAGGGGACAGCAAGGGAACAACAGCCCACTTGGGCTGCATATGTTTCTGCTGTCCCACCCAGACAACTCTGTCACCAGAAACTGCACCTCTGATGGCCAGTGGAGAGGAGAGGCCTCCTGACAACACTTAAAGACTCTTTTCTGCAAGTATCCAGTGGCTTATGGTGTAGCAAGACAGCGAAGCAAGATGAAAAAGCACAGAAAAAAAGCAACTTGGCTGTCTTCAGGAAGTTGAGGACTACTCGTTTCTAGAGAGGAAGAAAGAGAGAATTAAAACTGAGGCTTTTAAACAGAGCTTATTTTATCACACATGCATTTCCCTCCGAGCAAAAGGAAGCTCAGGATGCAGGGGGCTCCTCTGAAGAACTGCCAGCTAAGGACTGAGTGTGCCAGACTGATGTGCTGTTTGTTCATGTGCTGGCAGGATGGTGGGGTTCACCCCAAATGCTTAGATTTCCTCTTAGCTGGGTCAGTCTCTTGCAGGAAGAGATTTGCAAACAGCCATGCAGAGTAACAGCAGGTGACATCTGCAGAGAGCTACACTGCAGGGTTCAATCTGTGGCCAGGAGATCATCAGCAACGCCGATGAATGAAGGTGGTTTATGGCTCTAAATTCCCTTAGCTGTTTACTCCAGGCAGGCCCCAGTGCACCAGTGAATGAATACTGACAGTATTACACAACAGCATTAAAGAGAAGGGATTACACTGGGCTGTGCTACCTACCATGCTTTCCCTCTCAATAATGCAGCTGACCTTTCTGATCTCTGTCTGAAAAGCAGCAGATGCCTCCACAGGGTCAGGATGGTTAACCTAGATTTTTGTAATACTGGCTGCATTTGCAGAAGTCACAGGGAGGCAATGTCTATTCCTCACCCAGACACACCATGCGAGGCCAGCGAGGAGCAGGAGACCCACTTAGCACCTCTCAGCACCAAGGGGAAAGCTAGCAGGGCTGGTAGGGGTTCCTCAGCTGCCCCTGAACTTGCCAGGCTCCTTGCAAAGAGGAATTCCTGCTCTGCCAACTGGGCCACGGACTTGGTGCCAGGCTTTTGCCTGGAATGGTCTGAGCATGCTAGATATGGAGACCGTGATGATTTTCCAGCCCACAAGGCTGGTCTGGAGGTCTGCCCCTCTTGCTCCCTCTGCCCATATGAGCATGTGCAAAGGGCTGTTGAGGATTCAGTGGATTCAAGTTGTGCAGTCTGTTCTGGTTGTCCCTGTTTGGCTCCAGTTCGAAGAGGGGCAGGAGCCCTCAGCAAGCTTCCTCTGCACACCTGAGTGCACTTGTGTCTTAAAACAAGCCACTGGTGAAGCACCTCAGCCCAGTGGAAGTGGCCCGAGGATGGAAAGAAGAACAAAGCACATTCAAGATAGTAATATAGTTTCATATAGAAACAGAGCTTGCTGATACGTATCCTTAATAAGAGGAAAAAAATATACATATGATCACAACTGAACTTGGATTAAAAATCAAGGCAACCTCTTCCTACATCTTTTTAAGAGTCTGAAGTCAGAAATAATCTTGCTTCAACGGATGGGCAGACAAACCAAGCAAAGAATTTGGATCAGAATTAAATAGGCTTTCCCAGCCCCATCTGTGCATTCTCACTGTGTCCCTGTGAGTTCAAGAGGGAAGCACCAGGCATTTTGAACATACAGGACAGTGCATTTCAGGAAGCTCTGCTGAAAAGGGACTTTCCAAAAAAAAAGAAGTGGTGCAAAGATGATCGTTTACCACCAGCTGGTAAAGCCCAATAACAATCTACATCTAAAATCAAGGCCTTGACCACAGGAAATTTTCAGATGAAGATTCAAATACTGCAAGCAGCAGTACTATAAAGCTTAATGGGTATATGGAATATTACTTGTTAGGACACTGGGGAAGAAAGGCATGAAGGTTGGATTCCTGTCTCCTGTACTAAGGACAACTAGGGTATACACTAATAAGACACGTGCTCAAAGTTCTGCTGTAAAAATCAAAGTCCCTCCTGTGCCCAGTACATCCCAGCTGTCACTGCTGGCTGCAGGCGCTGTGTAACTGAGCACACATGGCAAGGGAGAACGTGTTGGCCTGGCTACCAAGATGTCCCTGAAATCCCACCAAACTCCAAGTTCTGCCACATGTGGCAATGCTGGCATACACCTACAGATCTGCCCTGCAGCAGTGATCACCATGATCAAAGCACACAGCACTGCATGTCAGCACACCTCTTGCTCTGTGCTCTCAGCCTGGGGTTCTGCTGTCATGCTGGTTCTGCTGGGTGCTGCCCCACATGCTGCCCTTGACTCTATAAAGCTCAGTTCCTATCTGGATATGCTGTTTTTACTCTCCCTCCAAGTTTCGTTTCAGCAGAGGCTATAGCTCCAGTTTGCATACTGAGTTTGTAATGCACAAAGAGACAAACATCAGTTAAATTAATTTTTACCTATGACTTCAGCAGAGATCTGTGCCTGTCTGCCTTCAGTTGAGAGCAAGCCTTTTAGCACAGTGCATGGCTAAACCTTTCCATCAGCTCTCCATTTCTCAGACATTTAGCATCAGTTTCAAGACTAACAAGTAAAATGCAGTAGTACAGCACTTCCAAGAAGGAAAAGTTGAATGAGTAACTACTGCAGGGACAGTCTAAGCTTTCTGATGTGGACTCCACACTGAAGTAAGCTTTATTCAGAGAAAGCCATTGAAAAAAAATAATTCCCAAAGGTAATGCTTCAAAGAAGCAAAATCAACATCACCAGTGTGCCTAGAGAAATGGAGATCTCTCTCAGGGGTGAATGCAGCTACAGCACCTGAGACGTAACCCACGTGTTCACGGACTATTGGCACTCCACCTAGCTCCTCTTTCTGAAGTCCTCTTCATCTCTGGTCTCTACAGCTGACAGTGCAATAAGCATTTGGGCTGCATAGTAAGTAGCCATGATGATGAAGCGCGAGTAGGGCACGGGGAAGCAGAACTTGTTAAGTGCAATGGTTAGATCGGACACCATGAACAGCATCGCGCCGACGCAGGCGGAGAGCTTGGTCCATGTCCAGAGGTCGTTGCACAGCTGCATGCCAGCCACCGCCCGCCAGCCCATGAAGCCGATCAAGGCGATGTAGACAGCTACCAGGTAGGTGAACGGGCCTGAGAGGTAGGAGTACAGGAAGGCATAACAGGAACCAGAAACCAGGCCCATCAACAAGCCGGCTTTGAGGTCCAAAGGCTTCATGCCAAAGGCTGAAGAGTACAGGATGTGTGTGATGGCGAACATCAGCAGACCTGGAAAGAGGCATTGACACAGATCATCAGTGATTGGCAGTCAAGAGCTGAAGAAAACATGTGGCTATATTGGATTTTAAATATACCACAACAAGCACAGGCTATGATCTTCTTGCAGTGTTATAACCCTTAACACCATCAGTGAGAACCATGCTGACCACTTAAGACCATTTAAATATAAAAATATGTGCATGGGAGATCAGCCTTAACACCAAGCCCCCGGCCTAAGAGAAAGCCCCAGCACATCTACGGCTGCAGCCAAGTAGAGCTCTGCTGTGACAAAAGCCTTTCTGCTGGGAGGCCAGGTGAACTAAGCCTCTGCAGAGGGAACTGAGCTTGTTTTACAGGTGTTCCTCTTCCCCTGCTTTGGGCGGAAGGGTGGGAGCAAGGCAGACCAAAGATCACCCCCTCCAACTATCCAAAGTGTTTTGCTCACAGGTCACGTGTGGAACAGGAAGGCCGAAATCAGAGCAGTGTAGGAACAAAACGTGACAAAAGTTACCAATCCCTCTGAACCCAGATACAAAGCCTGACCGTATTTAGCCACAAACCCAAAGGCACTCGGGGAATAATCTGGCTTCTACTCCATCCCTGCCCACAGCTGGGAGAAGCCTAAGATGGAAAGAAGCAGCTGGCATATTTCAGAGACTGCACCGATGTGATCTGCCAACAATTTTATGGCTATTTTCAAGATTCAGATGAACCTTAGCAGGAATCAATCAGTGAAAATAAAATGCCGGCGTCCCTTTGAAGTGCAACAGCCCTGAGAAATGCCAGATGTGGGTGTTGGAAAGTACTGCCCACAGGTTGTTATTCACTTGCCACTAATCCATATGACAAAAATATGTCCCAATGTGTTGGCACAGCTGCTGACTCTTAGCTGTCATGACAATTGTAGATAATGGGCTCCAAACTGAGTCCAGCTCCCTGGATCCTCTGGTTCCCAGGCCCACACATGGTACAGCTGCAGGCTGTCCCACTTTATCCTGTCAGGGTTATTAGTGGAGCTGGAAGTTTTTATGCAGCTCTAAAGCATGAAATAGAGAAAAGGATCTGAGAAGCTGAGTCCTCCAGCAGGATGCTTGTTCACATTTAATGTGTGATGCCACGGTGTAAAGGGCAGTCACTAAAACCTGCTGCTTCATCCTAATACTCCTGTGTTGAGGCAGCACAAAGAAAGGGAAGTGTCTCCCTGCCTCTGGAGAGGACCAGATCGGACATCCACTGAGAGCTCAACCACGCTGGGATGAGAAGGGAACCCACATGAGGGAGGGGTTGGTGGGGATCTGGTCTGCAGGATGAGGCTACCGAAAATGGACAGTGTGAAGGGGAAGCAAGAGAAGCACAAAGGAGGGCAACGACAAGCTGATGTTTCACAGAGCTATTGCACATCATGGGCACAGCACTGAGGAAACTGAGAAGGGATTTAGGACGTGAGCTGTTTATAGTGTTATAGTGAAGGAAAGGTTAGAGCCCAGGGAGGTGGTAAGGAGAAGAAGGATAAATCCTCCTAGCAGTGATGAGTGGTTTTTCCTTCAGTGGCATTATACGGAGTATTCTGGGACAGGGAACTAAAGAACGTGTTGTCTTTCATGCAGGCATCTGGCAGCAAGGAGAAGGACAGGATACAGCAGCGAAACAGAGGACTGGAAAGGCAGTAGGAGTTTTGTGATATGTGGTGAGGCTGGTCACAAACAAGGCAGTCGAGTTCTGGATTTACTCATTCAACACCCACAAATCAAGCCAGGAACCAGGGAAACCTGTGACAGCTGCACAGGGAGGGTGTGCATTTCTCCTGTATTTCTCAGCCTTCAGCTTGGTCCTCCCACATCAGGCAGATCAGCCTTTCTCTCTGCCCGCTTCCTTGCCCCAAGTTTCCTCAGGCTGGCAGTAAGGCTTTTTTGCTATTCTCTGTCTTCTTCACCAAATGCATAAATTGTTCTTAAGTACCAGCCATCTAAGGAGGTGGATATTAACACTGTAAAGTATCACATTAGTGATACTACATGCAGTAAGACAGATGGTAGAAAATAGTGCGTTATTAGTGGACTGAAGCAGCAAAAATGAAAAAAGTCAAGTGTGCCAGGAGTAGGTTCCCAGGCTTTCACTTCCCTATAAAGGAATGAACAAACGTCCTTTTATAAACTCGTTGTCTCAAAAGCTATTCAAATCAGCCCAGTTTCCAACCCTTTTCAGTCCAAAAGCTAGAGAAATTGAACAAAAAGTACATTTTTATCCAGTATTTCCTCTTACTCTCCTGAAACTTCAAATTCCCACAACTGATGATGTCAAAAGGTTAAATATTGTCAGTTGTTGGCCACAGCAACCTGGTGAGTTTCAAACAGGACAAAATAAATTTTGCAGGCAAGGTGAAGGATGAAATGGAGCAGTGTGCTTTATCTGCTTACAGCTAAAATGCAAATATTAACACTTCATTATGGAAGATAGTAGCTCAGTGGGCTGAGATTTTCAAAATGTTCCAGTAGAGCTTGGAATGTGTCTAAAGCCACAAAGCAAAACTTATCAGTTATGAGACTAGGGTTGATAATCAAATTTGTCTGCAGATTAAAACAATCAACCAGATACTGAATTGCTGTGACTGGTTAACCCTTCCTCTAGCATTGTATTGGAGAGGGAACTTGGAGATATATTGGCTATGTGGAATGGAGAAGCACAGAACAGTCTGTATACGAAAATGGGGAGAATTGGGCCTCAAATGTTTTCCAAGCCACAGCTCAAGGAGCAACTCCAGGAGGCAAAACAGAAGCACAACCAGTTGGGCTGAGGCAACCTGCTCTGAGCCTGAGGCAACTGCTCCTAACTCCTTTTAGGAGGAGGCCCATCAGTGTGAATGTCAACACTCAGCACAGAGGGGGTGGCACGCCAAGAGAAAGCTGAAACTCCTCAGCAACGTGCCCAAGGTTCAGCCAGATAGATCCAACCCTCAGGGCCTAATCTACACCCCACCAAAATCAGTAAAAATTTTTACATGAACTTTTAATGAGATTGGGATAAGCCCTTGGGAAGCAGGATTAAAACCAGATTCAGAGCATTTGGCCTTTCATATCTGGCACTGCACACACTTTCCTCTCAAAAAGAAAGAGTTTGTGGGAATCTCAGAATAAAACTAAATACTAACCTCATGAGAGAGGCAAAAAATAAGCCTTTGACTTTCAGAGCTGACAACAGCACAAGTCAGAAAAGTTGCCTCATCTCATCACATTTTCCAGTGGGACAGTCACAGCAGCCAGTTAATGGCAGGTGTTATGTGAGATCCCTGTGCTGGTTAAATTAACTTCAGAAAGCCCACCAGTCAATTTAGCGAAGGACTCAACTTCTGCTTATTTCATGTGATAGTCGAAGGCCACAGAGAGTGTTGCTGCAGGCAGGTTCAATGATTAATCTAAATCATTATGTTCCAGTCTGCAACCTAGCAAAATAAACCAAGCTCATTTTGCTCTGAGAAATGTGAATCTTTCTGTAGAGAAGACAGACCATTGTGGTAAGGTTTGTCCTTGACTGACCATCATTTACATGTTTTGCAAAACAGACATGTCTTGTACAACAGGCTGCATGATTCACACTGATGAACCTGCAAGTAGGACAAGATTTCTGATGCTTTCGTTTCTAGCATCCACTTAAAAACCTCCCCCAGGCTATGGGCTTGCCTACCAAAACAAAAAGGTCCTCTCCACTTGTTCTTCACTGAGGTCTTTTGCACAATATGTCCTACCCCCAATACTTGTAACAAAGGGCTGACAGAGAGATAGGAGTTAGATACTTCCCATAGCTTCATGGGAGCTCAGGAGTACCATGAGCATTTCCTTCCCTTCCCAAGGGATTCTGGTATGCCACCTTCTCAGCTCCAGCCAGCTGACATGCTGTGACACATGCCAGGAAACCAAACCTGACCCAGTTATCTGTCTAATCTCAAGAGAAGCTCAAGAGAAAGACTCATCCTGGTGTGACTCTTTTAACCATGATGGATTTTAGTCAAGGAATGAGTGCTTCCCAGTGCACAGGGCTTAAGCTCTAAATAATAATAAACAAAACATGTGCCCCAGCAACTCATTACTACATAAAGAGGATAACAGCTGGACACTGTGGCGCATCCCTTTAGGACCAACAACATACTCACCATGAATGAAGTAGCCCTGCTCCTGCCAGATGAGAAAGGCATCTCCCACTGCCGAGAATATGAGTCCCGCTAGGATGCGGCTGGCACTCCGGTGTGACACTAAGAAGTTAATTCCATGGGCCAGAAGGAAAACCCACAGACAAAAGATGGGCAGACATTTAATGAGAGCACTGAACCAGGAGGGGCTGGAAGTTGGCAGCCAGAGGACAAAATAGACACAAGTGGCTTTAAAGAAGGGCACCAGTTTGGGACCTTCGCTCTTCACCTAAAGAAAACAAACATTAAAAAAGATAATAGGATCATCAGAAGCATCAGTTGAATAAACTTCATAACAGAACTGTCTCCTTCCTTTTGAAAGCTGCTCTTTCATGTATGCTGTCAGCCAGCAACATTTCTACCCTGAGAAATGCTGATTGAACTTGACCATGATCCTCAGTCTGGACCTCTGTGACCATCTCTGCTGAAAACACTTCTCGGCTGGCAGGATGGGGTTTGGGTGGTGAATTTGGAGGAAGTTTTAGAAAACTTTTCTCTTTATTTGGTTCTACTGAAAACATTCAGGCCATCAACTCCTCTGGTGCTCCTTGCCACCTACCTTGTGTTTAGATAACCCCTTTTATACACCTTTCCTGGAGATGTGAAAATACTGCACCCCCAGATATATCCCAGCAGCAAACAAACCAGTAAAAGTGCAAATCCTCCCTTCCATTTTCACAAATCCTCACGCTTAGCCCGTAGCAGATCACCCTGAGGATACAATCTCTCTTCTAAGCCATTCTTTCTCCTGCCCTGTAGCCTCATGCCTGGAGCTTGCTGTTGGCACCACCACATAACTTCAAAACCCACAACATTAACCTCACAGGTGAAGATGTCACTTCCTCAGCTGACTAATACCAACATCAACCACATGTTGCTTTGTTCTAGCTTTACAGTAATAATACAGGACCCATATTGCAGGAAATGTTTTGACTCAGCGCTCTACTGTGTAAATACAGACACAAAAATGTAGTGTGAGCACTTGGCTACTCGTAACAAAGCCACAGCAGGGGCAGAGCACAGAGCTACAGACTCCACACGCTGGGTCTGCTCTTGACATACACTTAGCTGAGAACACTCTGCACAATGATAATATATGTATTGTGATCAGCTGCCCCCTGTTATAATTCTGCATTTCAGTGCAGGTGGGGAAAACTTCACACGAGAAACAAAGCTGTGATTTTATTTTCTCCTGAAGAGCACCTGAGGGCCAAAATAAGGATCAAAGGAAAAGACTGTAATTGTGTCCTCTGCCTGCCTGAGCTATGTCCTGGGGTCTAACAGGAGGCCTGTTTCCTCCTGCACCTAAGGTAGTGCAACATCTAGAGCTCCTCTGCAAGCAGAGGTTTACTCTCAATCTTCTCATTTCTTTGGGCAAGCAAGATTTAGTTGCTTAGATCCACAACAACTTCCCTCTCCTCATGGCCAAAGCACACAGAGGCCTAATGCACTGGAGGAGGACACAGGGGAAAATTTAGTGGCATCAAAGTTGATTTCACCCTGCAGAGTCCAACTGTTGTTTTCTTTTCTAAATCACGTGGCCCTATCTGCTTCCTTGCATCATGGGACATTGCCACAACACAAAACCAGCATCCATCTTCCTTTGATGCAGTGTGCCTTGGTGCAGATACCTAGAACAGATGAAGACTGCACAGGAAATATTCCATGCTTACAGTGCTCAGGTAATAAAGCCTAATCTCATAAAAATTCTGGAGCTTTTGCAGACACAAGCAAATCGAATCAGGTGAAGCTGGAAGACAGAGGCAGAGGCAGTGGAGAGCATCTTCACATGCAGTGTCTAAAAAGGGAATGCAATCTCAGAAGCAGTGAGGCTATAAATAAAGGGCATCCCAAAAAGACAGCGCCTTCAAAATTGTTCTCACATCTGATGGAAATTTCCCCAGCATATCAGCACTTTCTTGGCAGTAAGGTATTTCATTATACATTATTCATAGGCTATTGCCAACACAATTTTTAAACACTCCATTAAACATCCAGGCTACACAATTCACTAACAAAAGGACATCAGCAAGCCGTTAACTTTCTTGTATTACATGGGGAGCCACTGTGAGTCCTCTACTTAGGTTGTCTAAATTAATCACCACTTACCACTCCTTGTCTGCATTCCTTGGGAAAATTCTGGCAGCAAATAACAAATGAACTTGAAATAGAAGTTACAAAAGCCCATGTAGTCTCACAGTACTGGGGTTGCCTGGGAACTATCAAGTATCATAAGGGATAGAGTGCAGCCAACCTTCCCCCTCCTTCAGATCCAGCACCTTGCTCTCCTGAAGTGACACATCAGGCTCAGACTGTTCAAAGCCAGTGCCCAGCTCCAGCTCTGCTTCCTCCTCTTATTAAAATGTAGTTGATCACATTCATCCTCTCTCAGTTGGGAGGCAACAGATGACTGTTTCTGACAGGGTTTTCTCCTCTCCCCCACAAGTTGTGGAGGATCCCCGCCATGCCGTAATGAGCCTGAGATCTTCATCATGGAAAACTAACAACCTCCAGAGCTACAAAGTGCGAAAGAATTGGCAGCATCAACAGTGCTCCAGGCTTCTGTAAGTCTCTGCTAAGGTAAGTAGCTCTCTACCTCTGAAGACAAAAGTTTATGCTGAAAGATACAGCTGAAGTTCAGCCTGTTTGCAACACATCACAGTGGCACTGTTAGAAGCATACAGGAGAGTATCTGGGCTAATAAACACAGGAAGTTTTATTTAATACCTCATATTAACAGAAAAACACCTGCTAGGAGCAGTTACCATTACAATCACAGGTTGCCCTCCCCTGAGTGCATGCATGATGAGACAGGTTTTAATTACACTTGTCATTTCCCCAGGAATCCTGCCTTACTGAATGTAAGATATGCACTTGTGCAGAATGATTATGCTTGCTCGGTAAACTTAAAATTACCATTTCTTACTATCTGAATGTGAATTTTGCAAGCTCAGCCACTATTATTTTAAAATAATGATTTGCATTATTTCCACACTAATAATAATTGAGGAATTTTTCATATGTAAGAGGTCAGATTCTAGTGTCAGTGAAGCACCAGTTAAACAATTTACTGTGTTACAGAAACCCCATGTAAGAATGACCTCATGTATCTAAAAGGGCTACAGGCTTCTCAGCATTGAATTGACACTATTTCTTTACACCTTTTCTACAAGTATACTTCAGATGAGTTATTTCCAACCATGCCCTTGCCCATCACTGAATGCTGCAGCTCAGTGGAGCCCCTGTTACAGCTCTGACCAAAATGAGGGACAGCTCTTGCTGAGACAGAGGTACCTGTGCAGCTTAGGGGTGGGCAGCACTATCCTGCTGGGATAGTGTGGCACTGGAAATACTTGGGAGAAGTCCTTCAAGAAAAACTGAGGCAGCCAGAGGGTAAGGCTGGGGATTACCCTCTGTTTGGACATGTGGCTGAGCCTTGGAAAGGTGATGGGGCAACTTGCCACCTAAAGGACAAGTCAAGGCTGGTATTGGGAAACCATGTACCAACACGACTGGAGGCTGTGGCTTGAGAAAAGCAGGGCATATAATCCATGACTGGACTTGCCTGTACCTCAGGGAAGGGAACATTATTTCTTGGTTGCATGGATAAATTGCATCAGAGATGGAATGTGAGATGGGACCATGCCGTGGTGTTGGAAAAGAAAGCACGTGACAGAGGTGACAAAATCCTCTATGGTAATGCATGTGATTGTCATGGCTTTCAGCTGGGTTTTGGCATTTTGTTATAAATTTATTGCATTTTTCCCCAGTTCTTTTCTCCTTCCACTGCTTATTTACTCCATACTGAAATGCAGTACAGAAAACATCTTGAATACAATACCAAGGCAGTATTCCCAAGTTTTGAATTTCTAAACTGAGCATAATTTAGGGTATTTTCTCAACTGCTATGACAATTAAGTTACCTAGAGTCTCGTGAAATTAGTTTAAACTACTGTAAAGCCAAAAAATTTACACCTAGCTCCTCTACTTCAGACTAAGCCCCATCCACAGAGGAACAGCTACATTCATAAGGCAGTGCCCTGATTAACATTTTGGAGCCAATTGTCTGTGCCTGTATCATAAGTGGGATGAAGAAAATCCAGCTGCCACAGGGAGGGAGTCATCTTCCTCTTGAGGTAAAGAAGGACGTCAGAAGTTTGCTGCACTCAAATGCTAAAGCTGGACAAAAGGCCTTGCTAAAGTCCTAAGACTTGCAGGTCCCAGGAAACAACATGGAGTATCAATGCTCTTCTCTCCACAAAGTCCCCTAAATCAGCCTGCACAGAAAATATGTATACAGACACCTGCTGTGTGCCAACCTGCTGTGGGGATACGGCTCACGCCCACTGGGCCGTAAAATGCAGCTTTCCAGGGAAAGTACTTTAAAAATAATACACCAGTTATTTCACAAAGCAACACTTAAGCACAGCTGTGTGCACTGGCCAAAAAACAGCTGGGTCGTTGTCCTTCACCCATCCATCCCAACAGCCTTGGCTGGCCAAGTACCCTTTTGTGTATGTACGTCTGAGCTGCTTCTCCTGGCTTTTGGCATCCTGCATCATGGATCCTGCCTTGGTTCTGCCCTATTGTCACAACAGCTCTTACCCCCAGTTGAGTGCTAATGAATATTTATTTGGCTTTGTTGCCATGCTTGCTGCCACTTCAAGCCCATGGCTCATGCTTCTCATTCCCCAGAATATGTGGCTCTCTGCAAAGCACTGACCATCCTCTGTGCAGTCTGAGCCACAGAGGGGGAGAGTTGCTTCAACCTGGGGATGCACCACAACTGGGATAAAGTGTATGTATGTGCTACAGGTTCTCAGCTACAGAGAAATGGGGAACCAAGCCACTTCATCATCAGGCTGAGCCTACAGAAAACCCACCTTTGTGCACAGATCGTAGCCAGAGGCAGCTGTTTTCCTTGGGAATTCAACAACCTATCACTTTTTGCTAAACCAAGGAGGAACACAGCAGTGCTGGGCAGTTCCTGGCCATTAACCCACGTGAGCGGACTGCAAAGCTCCCATCCTCATCCTCCTGGGCTTGCTTCCACATTCCCACCTTTGCTCAGATGGTGCAACATCAAGCCTTCTGAATGTGTACACTCTGAAACTGATATAATAGAGGGAATATTTCAGATTGTGTAATAGTGAGGATTTAGCTGTTTGCTACCCAAATTCAGCATTTACACCTTCCACACAAAGCAAAGGCCCCAGTGGCCACTCCAGGTGCTCAGCTCTGCACCCCTCCTGGGCAGGTTAGACAGATGAGAGGTAAAGGGGTCAGCCAGTCAGTGCTTTTTATTCCAGAGGGTTGCTGAAATATTAGGGCTGGCTGGGACAGCCCTAACTGGTACTCACCTAACTGATGACTGTAAATGAGCATAAAGCACTTCACATCCAACCCAGCTCTCCTGCAGGAGCAAACATGCTCCTGGGGGATAACTGATTGCCTATCACCTTTTGTCACAGAAGGCATTGGCTCATACATGCCCCAAGTTGTTCCTGAATAAAATCCTAAGAAAAAATACTTGTTATGGAGGGTAGTGAAGAGTTACTGAACCAGCCAGTCAACTCTGTTGGTGCAATATATTTTTGCAATTAATTAGAGGGTTTATGTTTGTGTTGGAGATGCCATGGGCCAGGCATCTGAGGCAGATGGCTCCTGAGCAGGCTCCACATGCTGCAGGAAAATTAGGGTGATAGATAAACCCCTACTCCTCAAATGGAGCCAAGATCGTAGAGGTTCCATCTAAAATGGATTTGTAAAATAGCCAATAAGTCACTCAGAACGTGGTACATGATTTGCCTTTAGAAGAATGTGTGTGCTGATGATCCTCTGTCTTCATCATGTTTATGTCATGCAATGAGTTTTGCCATGTCTTGCAGTGCTTTATTGCAGTTTCTGACACTCCCCAGCACAACTCAAGGCCTCCATTTCTCTCACAAGGGTCATACAGTGAAACTCAGCTCATGCTCAGCTGTTCAGTCAGACCTGTTTACAAGGAATCAAAAAAATCATGATTTTGTCTGACAGGAGCCTCTGTTGTTCAGCACAAGCCAAAAGTAACAGGACTCTGCCTAAATGCTTCCCACCTGCAAAAGGACCATCCTCCCAGCTCAGACACATGTGTGTCCAAGGCAGCTATTCCACCCACAGGATCTCTTCAACTCCTGCAAAACAGGGCTGGTGTGTTGGCTTCTGTCATCCCTTCCTCTACCCCACAAGCCTGGGTGTTCTCTTCCTCCCCTCAGTTAAGCAAAGTAAGGTCCAGCTGTACTTCCACGCTTTGCTCTGACTAACACAGACTAACACAGTGTTGAGAACTAGAAATATTCAGCTTCTTTTTCTTAAGCCCAAGATATGGCTGTTTGCCAGAAAAGTACGATTAAAAAGTTGGCACGGGCCCTCAAAGTTCTTGGGTGGTGAACTCAGCTATAATACTGCAAAAATTCTTGGCATCAGAACAGTCACCCTTTGGTGGAGGCACACGGGAGCTGGCCATGGATGAGGATCGATCAAACTGGCATCTTACAAGGGCCCCTGTGCATGGCAGGGCTGCTCCATACACAGCTGCATGCAGAAACAAGAACCACAACAAAAATTTTAACTTCCAAGCCAAAATGCTGCCCAACTCACAGTCACATCAACATTCAACCTAATCTCCAGATTAACCATCAGATGGTTGAACCATCAGGGGGATGAAAACCTAATGGGCTAGCACTCAAAATCTTGCAGACAAGCGACTTCCCCCCAGATGCAGAAAGCAGGGAGGAAATTTGTAGCAGGAGTTTCCCCACAGATGCCTGGCAGCAGGGCGATGTTTGCCTGCACCAGCCTCTCCCAGGTGAAAGGGCAGCTCGAGTCCCTGCAGCGCGGCAGCCTGGGCACAGCGGGGGCACGGCACGGCCATGCAGCTGAGCGGCAGCAGGCGAGCGCCAAGAATGGGATGTTTTGTACCAAGACAGCTGGGGAGCACATGAGCAAGGCTCATCGTGCAGTGGGAGTGCCAGCGACACGAGACTGCAGACCTTGCTCTTGAAAAGGTCTCTCTCTTCGTGTTTGCTTTCCAAGTGTGATTTCTGCACCACAAACTTCTGTTTGTCCCTACCTGTAGACACTCCTCAAGCAAAGTCTGTGCTACCCAACACTTTATCATAGCGGTGCTGTGATCTACCACAAAACACTGTCATCTCTTGTCTGGGAGGAAATTTTTGAAGAGGATTGCCTAGGATAGGTTTTAGGGGAAAACAGAACTGAACACACAAAGTATGAAGAATAATTAAAGACTTGGGAGGTAAAAGAGAGAAACATTAGACAGGTTTTGTGGCCTTCTCCAGAGGACAGTAAAATAGCTGCAACCATGAATCCTTGTACAGTGGTCAGGGAGGGAGATGAACAGTACCAGGCAAAGGGGGCAGGCAGCCTTCATTTCTGCCCCTTCCCAAGTTAAGGCAGGAGAAGCCAAACTGGCACTCACATAGAAACAACAATGCATGTGTTAGCAAAGCTTCAAGACAAAAATAACAGCAGTCCCCTCTTGTCTTCAGGTGCTTAAAGAAGAAATTAAAACATGCTGGGTGCTGAGCAGTCACACCGACTGTGCTCACGGGGCTGCTGACAAGGCCAGTTTGGCTCAGCAGCCAATGTTACCTGGGAGCTCTTGGACATTGCAGCTCTCTGCTGCTACACCTACAAGTTAAAAAAACATGCATCTGTAGATATCTGGGATGCGTCAGAAAAAAGTCCCCAAAGGTAAACTGGAGTCTTGCCTTCAAAAGACTCCTTGCAGGAGACTTTAGAAATGTAAGGGAACAGTCCCTTAACAGCCTAAATTAGATGCAGGTGGTTCTGGAGCCAAGGAAATCACCCCATGCATCAGGGCACTGTCTGTGCCACATATTGCAACAGGAGTTCACTCCTACTTCTTGCCTTTTGTACCATGACATTGCCCAAAGCTATCTTGATATACTGGACAGAACTGTTCCCTCCAGCAGTTAAGGAAGTTACAGTATCCATAAAGGGTATATCCTGTACTGGATAAAAGAAGAAATCCAGTCAGCTTGACTAACAAGCTCTGCAACAGTGCCTCTGGGACCTTCCTGCACTACACAGGACCTACCGCTCTCCGGCGAGGCAAAGTGAGATCCACTACACCCACCAGTATCTTACAAAGTCACTGTGATATCTGCCCTTCACTTTCCGGGACCACAGGGAAGCTTTCAAGGTGGTGAAGCCTTTCTTTAGTAGATGTTAAGTCAAATTACAGACAAAAATACATTTCACCCTGAACTGAATACTCAGCTTGGATGTATGTGTTTTGGTCAGGGCTTGTTTTCTTGGGGGGGGTGGATTTTTGCTTTTTTCCATTACCAATCATCTGTCCTGTCTACCAGATTGGCACAGGGCCACAAGCAGAGCTATTTTGAAAACCTTTTCCTAACCTGCAGTTGTAATGATTGACTCCACATCTGTAGCAACCCTATAGCTGTCAGCAGTTTTGGAGATTGCGTTCTGAGTACGGTCAAGGACTAACAATATTAAACTAGTCAAGAATTCAAATGCTTCTGCAGGGTTGTAGGGGCTGTCACACACTAATGCTTTCAGGGTAGTTCATTGGCTCTCAGAAATGAAAACAAAAATACAGTATTTGCCTGCCAGCATCTTAGAGCAAAGATTGGTTTTGCCTCCTGGGATTCCGATCTTCTTTTCCATGTAGCAGAAAGCGAGCCTCTCCAAATGCTTCCTTCGCTGTAACACTCACAAAAGAACCCCTTGCAGATGTTTAAAAACATGAACCACAATGGATCTGTCTTTTCATTTTGCTCATCAGAACTGCAGTGCTGCCACAGCAAAGGCTCGTACTCTTCCTCAGTGAGGTCAGGTGGGGCTGTATCCTTACTGCTACCCTGGACACCAGGAGGATGCTGTGAAGCCACAGTGAACTTCACAAGCCTGCCAGCCAACACCCTGAAATGACAGTTGCATTACCTGTCCCAGGCAATTCCTCTCAGGATGCAAAGGGGCACCTGTTTGGCTTGTCACACTAAAATCCAGATAAAAAATTTCTACTGCTTATGGAAAAGTCTCCCAAACTTATTCTGGGGATGGCTTCCAGACTACAATCATTTGTTCTCAGGAGACTTTTCATTGTTTATATTGCACTTTTCTGTGAAAGAGAGTGCAGACTTCCGTTATCCAGGAAGAAGCAGTGTTAGGTAAGCCAAACATATGAGCTGTGGGGCACAGGACCACATCAAAAAGTGACACTCTCTTGCAAGGCCCTTTGCTACAAGTGCCACACAAGCTGTGTGGCAAGATGGGGGCCTCTCCAGTCTCTGGTGCAGACCCAAAATAAAATACCCCAGGGAGAACTGTCCGTTCCTTCCTTGTCAGCACCAGGGGCAGGTTGAGTCTCTAGGTAATACCAGTGAGGAGTCTGCACACAGAGTGTTTTGCCTCCAGGGCTGAAATCCATCTTTGGCCTGCACTCTCCCATTTCCAGTCTTATTTGCACCCCACAACCCACTGCAACCATTGGGCTGAGCCAATTGTATTGGTTCCCCATTGTACTTGTTGGGGGGCTCCAGCCATTCCGTCACTTTGCTGCAGCAGGGGGGATGCGTGGAAGAATGTGTACGCAGGGAAAATGGGCACTTGGCAAAGCTCTACCCTGCCCCACGCTACTTTGCCAGCAGGCATTGGTATTTGGGAAGGAAAGGAGGCCCTTCCATCCTAAAGCAACCTCTTCAGCAGAGAAGACCTCATTTTACCTACAAGCTATGGGGAATAACATGGGTCTAAATGAAGAACACTGCAGGCATTGCTGCTGTCACAGCCCTTTAAAGGAACAGCTAAGGAGCCAGTAGTGCAGCAGAGAAGGCAGGTAGCACATGACAGGCTGCACCAGCCCCAGCAGCTATTGCCAAAGACCTGCCAAGGGTGAAACTGCCTCCAGCATTCAAAAGGCACTTTTTCAGCTCACTGTTCTGGCTCACACAACAGATTGCTGCATACCTGGCAGAGGGGAGGTTTTTGCAGAAGGAACAAGAAGGAAGAACTGAAGCAAGAGGGGAAGGAGGCTGCCAGTGGATGGGAAAGCTGGCAGCTCTGTACAAGAGACTTACACTGTACAAATCCTCACAAGGGGTGGCAATAATACCAACAAAAGCAAGTCGGGTGAAATGCAGGAGGGACAGCTCAGATTGTGCCCAACGGGAAGCTGAATGAAAAGCTCTTCTCTACCTGTGTATCATGTCCTGCAGGCTGAAAGCTTGTGAATCACTTATGTTAAAGAAAATCAGAAGGGAAAATAGCAATGTACCCAATAAGGATGTGTATTCAGAGAGGTGCCTTACAAAAAAGCAGCAGCCCTCCTCATGTTATCAGGGGATCAATATGCTTAAGAGACAGGAGGGTGTAAGGTCAAAGGATGACAGCAGAGTCACAGATTTGATTTCCAATATCTATTCTTGTGTCAAGATCTCGAGACCTGAACAAGTCGGTATCAGACACAACTTACATGAAGGTCAGTTGGACCTTCCCAGCCAGTCTCAACAGATGTGGAGTGGGCAGGTGAAAACACTAACCCATGCACTCCCAGGATTCAAACTAAAACATCACAGTTTTCACTTGCAAAACCCCTGCTGCAGTCAGGCTGCATACACAAATGCAGACCACACTCACAAATAAATGTGCAGCTGCTTACCAGTGTTATGTCCTCTATATTGAGGGTGCAAATCAACAGATGCCACCAAGACAAGTGGAAATTTCATAAACATCAATTCAGTGATAACCTTGTCACCACACTCCTTTTGTATTAGGGTTGCAGGGAAAAGCCATGAAACTTGTTTAGTTCCTCTTGCAATGGGGCTCGTCAACACTGTATTAATGCCATGACAAAACCAAAGACACAAGCAAATAGGGATACAGTAGCCAAGCCAGGGTCTCAGCCCAGTTCTGCTGAAGCCATGGGAGACGTGATTCTGAGGATCTGCCTGGTGTGTCTAGTAAGTGCTGAAAAATGAGCAGCTGGCTTAATGTCAAACGTCCTTCAATCTCAAGCAATGATTCAATCAGAGGCTACTTGCAACTAGCAGAAATGCACTCATTTTGATACATAATTGGAAATTTGATGCCTGATGCCAACTGGTGCCGTATCTGCCTCCAAAGCTGGTCTCTGGTAAGGAGCAAAAAATGAAACTTCACCATTTATTCAAACTTGACCAGTTTGAACTTGACCAAGGCCAGTTCAGTAACACAACTTGTCTCATCTTTCCTCAGTTTTGGAAAGAGCATGTCTTACAGTAATCTACAGGAATTAGTTTTTGGGAGAAGACTAGCTTGCTGGTAGAAACAGGGCATTTCCACAGGATCACAGCAAGGTGAATGAAAGCAGCCACCATCCTCATTAACAGGCAGATTTGCAACACAAGAGTCAGCCTGCAACATTAACTTAACGCAAGAAGAGGCACAAGTTGCACTTATCCGGACTGAAACTGCACCTGTGCAACTCCTGAGTTGGAGCTATGGTGTGAGCCCCTGGGCTCTGTGGATACCTGAAATCCTTCCCACCCCAGCATGCTTGAAATCTTCAGGAAAGCTCTTGCCCAGCTCATCTTGCCCAGCCCACCTTTCAGCTCTGGTGGTGTGTGAACTCCTAGACACAGTTTTCTGCCCCATGTCATCTGGATACATTTAGCACTACATGGAGGGATGCTCTAGACAGACACACTTGTCATACAGAAACCTGCATTAGCTTAAATTCTATTTGGATTATGGAGGTATAAAAAATGGACATAGGAAGGGCACAAGCGGGCTAGAAGAAGCAATTACCATCACCATTTTGGGCAGGTTGCAGTAAGCAAAACCTGCATCTCTATTGTAATGACAAATCTATTGGGCACTGTGACATGAAGGGCAGTAGAAAAATTAAGTGCTAATATAATAGCCACTTAGGCCTCCAGGAAGGAAGGGAGTTATATAACTAATAATCTTTTTGCTGTTTAAGAGTTTCCACACGCCAGCAGGAGATGGGTTCCAGATGCCATCTTTTTATAAGAGTCTAATTTCACTGGGGTTATTATTTCCTCAGCACTGTGAAGTTACCCACAGAGAAGATAACTTTGGCTCTTCTGTCGCACGCAGCGTATTTTGGACATAGATACGTGAACAGGAAAAGAGAACAGAAGAAATGCATCTCTGTCCTTTCAGAGGAACTCTGAGTAAGTACAGACTTCTGAACTGGACCCATAATCTTAATGCACAAAGCACACTTTGAACAACAGATGCGTGTGACTCGAGTGATACACTGGAGTTAATGAAGTCTTTAATCTGCAGCACTGCCTGCAGCAGTGATCAGCACTAACTGCTTAATGCCACCTCCCTGGGACTGGGAAGAGTGTGAGAGAATCCACACTTTCCAGCCTCTGATAGCCCACCCTCTCGCAGCAACAGCCACAGCAAAGAATGTCAGTGTCATAGCAAGAATGCGCAAGTTCAGTCTGAAAAAATAAATCGTGGCATGTAACACTGGGCTCAAGCTGGCAAAAATCAGCACAGCTTTTTGCCCAGCAGGCCCAAAGCTTTAGGCTTCTCCCAGAAAGTGGGACTGACATAAATGTTGCTAAGATCCCACTAAGTTTTCCTAAGGTGATGATTCCCTCCCTTTCTTCAGGGAGCTCAGGTGTTTAGAAATCTTTTCTATAATTCACTTACATTGGCTTGGTTTTTATACAAGTGCCATATTTCCATAATTGTCTATGCAGTATAGAAATGTGCATGTTTACAAGCCTCCTGCATAATAAAATCCCAATTTATAATGTATTTAAGTAATGTGGGAAATTACAATGAAAACAACAATGTCGTCTATAAACAAAGAGAACAAGTAAAATTAACTCTCTACTATAAGAATTATTTCTAACTTAGGTGGTTGCTAACACTTCATTCATTAATGCAGAAATAATATATTCTCTCCTTAAGAACAAATGCTGAAATAGCTCCAAGTGTGATCTGGCTTTCTTGTTTTCAGCAGCAGTTTGAGGATTATAGAGCACACTTTTTAATAACAAACCTTTAAAACTATGCTTAGACCTACCACTGCTACAATTGCCCATAGTGCAGAGTCCCTAAGCAATGTGATTTACATCAGGTTTCCACACTCATCTGGATCAGTGTGGTTTGGCCCCCGTTCAGAAACTGAAATGATACCCACCCAGTTCTCCAACCCTATTCCATATTTCTTACCAGTGAGCACCTTTCCAGACCGTACCTTTCAGGTTTTTTGCACAGTTTTTGCAACTAACCTTCATCACAGTGACATCCTGTGTCTACTCAGAGGGCTGACAAGGGCTGTTCTCAGGATGGTGCTGCTGCTTCCCACCTAAGGGGGACAGGTCCGAGGGCTCATCTTCCTTTGTGCAGCCAATACAATATATTTTTTCCCCAACCCAGCTATCTCTGTTTAAAAATGCAAATGCATCAAAGGATATAAAAGGAAGGGATGGGGATTGTTAAGATGTGGGTTCTGGGCAAAAATCTGTCCCAAACAGCATTACACCTCCCTCCCACACACAGGACTGTGCTAGGTCGTGTAAAAGTCAGACACAGAGGGGATGCTGTAGGATGAGAGCCCATAGTTCATCTTGCTCTAAAAGACACACCAATATCATGTATAATTGCCCCCCAAAGAGACCTACCCTCACTCAGCTAAATAATATGCAAATTTGCCATGCCCTGTTTTCCTCAAGCTGGAGTGAAGCCCTATACTAAGTTTAGCCTTAACTTTAGGGAGAAAATAGGGTCCCTTTGAGCAAGGAGCCTTATGTAAATGTCACAATGACTGCATGTCTCCAGGGTCAGCTCCTGCACACTTGCAGCTCCTGCAATCATGATGCCTGCGGGGCAGTAAGGTCCTTAAGGCAAGCGCTATCTTCCACAAGTTCATGCTAAAAACTGCTTAGCCAACGGTGGAGGGGGGGAACTGGACAAAAATCACTAACTAGTGCTCTTTTATTAAGATGGGACTACCGTTGACTGAACAAGAATGGAATTAAACCTCATGTATCCATGAAGAAAATGTGCCATTTATCAATACTGAGCTCCAACTGCAGGCTCTCAGCCCACATGACTTTATCCAGAAAAAACAGCTCTTAATCAGAGCAGTATCAATAATAATAATTTTTAAGCAGGATGCTCCTGCTTGCCGAGCAGAGTAAGCAGTGAAAGCTTCCCTCCAAGGTGACTTCCAACCAGAGTAAGCATCGCTCACCAGCTGGAACAGGACTGGAAGACAAATGCATCTTCCCTGCCACAGCCCAGCACCATGCAAGTCTGGATTCTGGCCTCAGCAAGACTCCAGACCTTTATCCCAATTGAGGACCTGGTACAATATGTTAAGAGGTATTTTGGCATCAGACTTATGTATTTGTGTGCACGCTCCACCCTCAGCACATCTGAATTGTGCAGCATCAGAGACGACAGCTTGGCCAGCTCTGCACAACGCCGTGGTCTCCCCCTGTGCACGGGGCAGACATGCCAAACCCTCCAGGCAATGATGCACACCTGGCAGCCGGCACAAACAAGCAGTCCTAGCTGTGATCTCTCCCTAAGTGCCTCTCCATGGTCTGTGCCTCCTTGCATGGCTTCTTCCAGCTATCGGTTGCACAGCAGATTTGGAGCTCAGGGGTTTTGACTCTTTTTACAAGAGTGTCCTGAAGAAGGAAAGACGAGGAGATGCAGGAGAGCAGGTTGTGTGTAAGCAGTCAGGGCCATCTGCTGCAGTACTGTACTAAGCCCATTGCTTTGAGAATGGGAATAAAAATCCAGTCACTCACAGATGTGCTCTTCCAGTGTCCTCCTCGTAGAGGCTGATGCTGCAGTGTGCTGGGACAGGACATACACTGCAGACAAATCAATTCCCATGGCTAATTTGATTATGCCTCAGGTGCTGCCCCTCCAGAGTCTCCCCATCACGTGCCACGGCAGCGATAGTCATGCTGGCTCCAAACACCTGGTCCATGCAGCAAAGGCAGTGCAGTACAGGGAGAAGGCCTGGGCCCAAGGCTAGTCCCTCGCTGTGGCCAGACCTATTGCCACTGCTCTTCCCTCCAGCAAAGCACAAGGAGCTTGTCACAAGGAGCCCACTTGCTGTACAGCCACCCTGCTTCTCACCCCCTCAGCTGGCAGCCGTTCAAGGGCTGCACCACACTCCAGGGCAGTACAGGCTGCTGCTTGACACCAGTTCAGCCCCTGCCCTTCGCGGGACAGCCAACACGGAGAGCACAGTGCACTCCCTCAGAGGAACAGTGATGTGACAGCCCACTGAAGGGGATGTGCAAAGAACTGCTCCTTAGCAGACTGAAGGCTTGCAGATCTCTTTTTTTGTGAGAGCTGTGGAGGATCAGACACCCTCCCCTCTCACCTCTACAGCCAGGGTAAACAGCTGCAGCTCTGGTCACAGCTCCTGGTCTCACTGTCCTTCCAGCTCCCCACAGCTTCACACCTGCATTAGTTGCCTTTGGCGAAGCAAATTGTTCATAAGTCAGGGATGAAGCCAGAGCAAAAATGTGCTTAGTTACACATCAAAAGAGCAAGTGAAGATAGCAGGGCTTTTTTTAATTTTCCTTCCCAAGTTACCTTCCTAGACTGCAGGCAAAGCCTTCGGGTCTGAACTACGTACACACTTTCCAACACATACTCATGCTTTAGTCATTTGCCTCCTCTCAAAGCTCTGTTGGAATACACTCTGCAAGACCACCCTGATGCACCAGCTTAACAGCCAAGTACTGCCTCCTGCAAACGGTGAAACAAATTCTGCCAGTTTTTGAGCCATTCCAGCACTGTACCAGCATAAGATTTTACTTCCAAGGTACACATACACAATTCACTGTAACCAAAAGCATTACTGAAGGACAAATTTAGCTTACAGCACAGAAGCACAGATACCGAATCTCTTAAGCTATTTTCAAAAAGCACAAAAAAAAAAAAAAATTGGCACTACAATGGTATAATTTCCAAGCTACTTCCCTCTGTCTCTAGAGATAAAAGTCATCCCCAGGCTGCTGATGAACTTACCAGGTACATGTTAATAACTGGGGAACATTCATCTGAAGTATCAGACAATACAGGCTCCTCTGCAGAACTGGCAAAGCAATTTAAAAGTTTTGAACCCCGGCTTTGTGAGTTAAGAACAGGGAAAGGACAAAATTTCTACCTGGAAGACAGCATGCAATGGCCTGGCCATTAACCAAAATATTTTGAAACAGGATGATAATGGATCAACAGGGAACCAGGATACAAGCAGTAGGTGTTCAGTGCTGCAGCGAAGCACCAGGCAACTTTCCCACCAACAGTTAGCTATTCTTACAGCATGTGTTAGTCCGCTGGGCTATTCCAACAAATGCCTTGCTTTCTAGAAAGAGGAACACGCAAAGCAGCATGTTTAACACTGCAGCTTCTCTGCTGTTCTGGCTGTTCTTTTAGCATTGAAACACCCCCCGTTCCCCTGCAGGGCCAGGACCTGTATTGCTGGCACAAGCTACTTCACTTACCAGCTTTGCTCCATCAATCCAGCTGTGCTGCTGCACACATCACCAACTGACAGGACAGCAGTGAGGTGCTACCTTATTGCTAGTTACATTAATTAAGCATTGTGACTCCCCTATGAAACAGGCAGGTGACACCATCCCCATCTCATGTCATTAGGTGGTGGAAGTGCCACAATGGCTTGCAAAGCCAGAGGTCTCAGCGGGAAGTCATCCAGCCCGTGGTAAGGTCTGACCCGACACGGTGGTCAACAGGAGCCTCAGCCCAAGCCATCACCTGGACAGCAAAGCCATCTCCGGATGGTGAGGCGGAGATGCCTGCAAGAACAAGGGAGGCCGCGGGAGCAGGAGGATGCTCCCGGGCGCTGCCGCGGCGCAAGCCCAGGGCAGCTGGGGCAGCGCCGCTCTGAGCAGATGCAGTCCACAAAGAGCAGATATATCACAGATGTTTATAAAAACGTAAGTGACAAGAGGAGGGAGCGAGGCAGAGCCGCCCGTGCAGGCGCACCGCTGGAGCAACAGCTGCCGCGCCGAGGTGAGCACCGGGCACGGGGGGACGGGGGGGGCGCGGGCGATGGTCGCACTCCCGGCGGCGGGAGCGGAGCGGATCTGAGCACCCGCCGTCCTCGGGGGGCAGCGCATAGGGGAGCGGGTGGGAGGGCGGCACCGGCGAGGAGGGAGGGCAGCGATTCTCGGGAGGGTGCCCGTGGGAAGGGGCGCGGGTCCCGCTCCCCCCGCCCGCCGCGCGGCCCGCACTCACCACGGTGACGGGGGACACCATGTCGGCGGTGGGGCACGAGCGGCTGCTGCTGTTGTCGCTATTGTCGCTATTGCCGCCGCTGCTGTCGTTGTCGCTGTAGCCGCTGCCGTGGCCGCTGCCCGCCCTGCCGGCTGCCCTGCCTGCCTGCCGGGGCGCTTTTTTAGGCAGGGCTGACGTCACTGGACCG
>VXAY01003304.1:1944366-1974964 GCA_013399855.1 Oxyruncus cristatus
CGGGCCCGTGTCCTTTGCTGCCGCACCGCTGAGCGCCGCCGGTGCCAGTGCCGGTGCCGGCGGTACCAGGCGCTGGACCAGAGGCAGCGCACCTCACATCACTCGCTCTCTCCCAGGTGCCTCCCGTCTCAGCATCCCGCTCCGCACACTGGTCTCTGCCGCCCTGTGCCGCACACCCGAGCCCCAATCCCTCTCCTCCCTTCCCCTCCTGCTCCTGCCCTTCCTTTCACATCCCTGTTTCCTACATGGCCCCCTGTGGCCTTCCACCCTTTCTGCTCCACCTTGACTCTTCACCACCCCCCGTTGCCCCATTTTTTTCCTTTCCAGGGTTTTCTTTCGGTTCGCAATTGCCCCCTTAACACTTTCTGTCATCTGACCATCTTGAGACCTGCAGGTCCTTGACAAACCCTCTCCCTGCAGAGTTGGTCATGTTTTCCAGCCTTGTCCCTGCTTCTACTGACTGGTAATGGACCCTGTGTCCCCCCCAGGAATGGGTCCCTCCCAGTTCACATCCCCATCCTCCTGCCAAGGTCATCCAGAGACTCTGAAAATGTTGGTGTTGGCACAAAGACAAGGCAAGGAACGTTTAACGTGGGATACAAGACAGTGGGACGCAGCAGCTCAGACTTTAATTAAAGTGACCCTGGAAGTACCTTCAGTCTGTTTTTACTTAAAGATTAATATTTAAGGATTCAGGAAGCCACCTCATGTGCAATACGATCTTGCTCAAAAGTTTCACCTTATGACAAAACCAACAGGTACTTAAATAGTAGATGATTAAGTAGTTTGCTATTTGCAGTCTGAGCAAAAGACATGTTCAGTATTTATCACATTGAGGGAACATTTTCTTCTATAAAACAAAAACAAAACAAACAAAAAAAACCACTGTGCAATTCTTCTTCAGTCCGTGTGCAATAGATTGCTATCATGTTTCTGAGGACGAAATGTATACAAACATCAGTCCCAAAATCCCACTCGGGCAGCGCAATTCCTACCAGTAGAGATGTGTAAATAGAGAAGGCAGCATTTTTCCCACCACCACCCGATGGGACTGGGACGGACGCCGCAACCTTTACATCATTTACCAATACAAGAGGGATTTCTACCTGGAGAGAGACCCTGCAAATCTGCTCTGTCAGATCAGAGAGGCATTGAAATCTGTAGCAAGTAAACCTCAATCAGGTGAAAGCAAACTGTTCTCTGTACAGCAAAGACCTGCACAACCATGCACAGGAGATTGAGTGCTGATCTTACAATTTCAGTTAAAATAGTTCATGGGGCAGTAACATGTTCATTAAGCAAGAGAAGGATAAGATTTCCCTTTAGAGGGGGAGGTAGGTGAACTAAAAAACGGAACAAACTTGCTTTTCATAGCAAAGACCCTGATGAAATCAAGGGTGACAGTCCCTAGCAGAAGCAGCAGAAGAACACAGAGGTATTTTGATATCCAGTGATGCACTTAAAGAGAGGCTTTATAGGATTTTCAGAAGGACCAATGGACTAACAGAACTTGGGCTCCTAATTGCTTCTGAAAATCCTTCAGGGACCTTGATTATGTCTTGGCTTTTCAATATCTAAAAAAAAATACATCTGCTCCTTAGTCCTTAGCCAAACTCTTCATCTGCTTATCCTGGTCTTTAAGTGATGAGCCAGGCAGTGCAGTGGATACTGTCGTGTTTGCATTCGGTATTTTCTCTGCTGCTCAAAGAGTGGGAGAAGATATTAGGGTGGTTGCAGCTGTTCTCTTTTTTCTAATGCAGTATCTGTCTTCACTGGCTGCCAGCTGAAGCTTTGCCTGGTCTCGCATATGAGTTATTTCTCTGTGTCATTGGGTTTTGTGTTATGCGCTTTGCTCAGAGAAGGCTATCAGAAGTGAATGTATGCATGTCCTGACTTTCCCATCTCAAACAGGCACCGGGACACTCAATCTCATTTAGTTTTGCTTGGGGAGAGGTTGACCTTATGTTTCCAGACAGTTCCTTCCACAAAGTTTTTAAAAATAGAGACTCAGAGGCCCTAATGGCAAATACAATATTTGTATGTAATAAAGAGATGACTCGTGTGACAAAGATTTTGCAACCTGAATATAAGCTGAGAATTCACTGTTGTTGTTTACTTAGTACTAGATTAATTTCATGTGACTCACAAGATTATTCATGGGATGATGTCTATATTTCTACTACCAAAATAAGTGCTCCATCAAGGATAAGTAATTCCTTGTAAGTGAGGGACACCTTGGAAAACAGATTAGGAATTTGGATATTGCAGAAATATTTTACATTTTGCCTAAATGCAAGTTCTGACATAACAGGTCCTGGCACAAATCCATTCCCACTGTAGAAATACCAAGCATCAGATGAAGAAAGGAATGGGAATACAGGATCGATAGCTTCATAACACAGTCAAATTTGTCTTGATCTGCGCATGCCATGCTTTCGGTGGGGGTTTTTTTTTGGTGTTGTTGCAGTCTTCTGTCTTGACTGGTGCAGGCAAGAGAGATCTCATGTGGCTCAGCACAACATTTTCCTCAATATCTTCTGCAGGGATTTAACAAAAAATAGAAACCAGTTCTAATCTGGGGGGGTGTGGTATTTTTAACTCCATATCAGTAGACAAACAGAGAACAGTAATTACATGAGCATAAATTTATGGGGGTTGGGTATAGCAACACAGAGCATAAATACTTCCGTGCATGTTTATTCTTGAAAATACTTCTGCTGGGCCATGTTTGCGGTGTGTAGAGGGGGAAAAAGACAGCAGAAGCTCCATCTTCAGCAAGGCTGCTACACAACCAATTTTTTTATGAAGGAACCCATGTTGTTCAAGTGTGCAGTAGCTTCGTGGTTCATGAGAGTGTATTATTTCTTTTTAAAATTAACTGCCTTATATTTCAGTAATAGCTTGCCTCTTTTTTTCTTCCTCTCTCTGTGTTTTTCCCCACTGGTTTATTCTCGTGTAGGAAAAATGTCAGTGCACGGACTCCATCAGTCGCTCCTAGCTGAGTCGCCCCAAAGCCCAACGCTTCTGAGGAAGACTTAGGGCTCTGTTGTCAAACACAGTTCAAACAGGTCCAAAAAAAAAGAGAGGCTTTCCCAAAGGGGATTGCTCTGTGAGTGCAAGGGTCTGTGGATATTTGCATGAAGGATAGGTGTTTATAGGAGAATGTTGGAACAGCCCTAAAGCTCGGTGTTTTCTGGCAATTTATTACTCCGGGAAGTTGTCCTACCTCCAGCAATGGATGGAAGAACAGCAAAACGTTTCTCACACTCAAGTGCCTCTGGAACCAGGGGTCGCATCTGCTCTCGCTTTGCTGGAGCAGGCTCTGGCTGTGGGCCATGGAGCCACATGCTTCATTTTGTACTTTCAGATTTACTATTGATACAAAAGTGCCTTGGAATTAAACTACTCAGGAACCGGAAACAAGTGTGTAAGTAAGGGCTGGAAAAGTTTTATTTGAGATTCATCCATGTGAGATGCTCCTGAGCCATCTCCTCGCTGGCTGCTGCAAGCAAAGTGTCCCAGATCCTGGGACAGCAGTGTGCATATCAGCTGCTGCAGGATATATCCGATCTGGCTTTTTATTCTGTCATATCCAGCTCTGTCTAGGCCTCTTCATGGTTTGTGTACTGGTGTACTGCACTAGTTCCTGATACTTTCATGTCAGGTAACCTGGTGTTTCCTTCTGCACATGAGGAGATGTTTCCTTTCCATACAGATTTGTTTCCTGATGCTTAGAGAAATGCAGAAAGTGCCTTTGCTTCCCTCATGGTGGCAATTCCCATAACGACAATAAAATACTAAATTTAGACTGCAGAATTAACATCTCAGTGAAATAAAGGGGGGGACACTGCAAATTAATGTCTCCTGGGAGCACTTTTTCAAACTATTTGCTGAGCCAGAAAGGCAACATATAATCTATTTATAGGCTTTGTATTTGAAAGTTTTCTTCCCAGGCATAAAACCGCTTTACTTTTTGGCCTTAATAAATGCTGTGTGTATGTGTGTGTGTCCATCTTTATGGAAAAGTTAGTATTTCTAGAGATGAGCATCTGTATAACTAAGGAGGATCCAGAGTGCAGGTCCCTTATGTGGTTTGGCTTGTTTGTGACTGGTTTATACCCTAATCACCATCAAAATAAGCACATTATAATCTTGTAAAGAACATTGTTAGGGAAGAAAAAATATTCCCTGTTTTTTAAAATTTTCTATTCTACAGCATGGAAGTAAATCACAAAATCTAAAACATTTACAGTTTATCATAGAATCATAGAATGGTTTGGGTTGGAAGGGACCTTTAAAGATCACGTAGTCCAAAGACCCCTCCATGGGCAGGAGCACCTTTCACTAGGTGAGGTTGCTCAAAGCTCCATCCCTCCTGACTTTGAACACACAGACATGGGGCATCCACAACTTCTCTGGACAAGCTGTTCATAACCACGCTAATCATAAAAAAAAGTCTTCTGTATATTCAATCTAAGTCTACCCTTTTTCAGTTTAAAACCAGTGCCCCTTGTCTTATCACAACAGGCCTTGGTAAAAAGTCTTTCTCCATCTTTGGTATAAACCAAAGGGCAGCAATAAGGTCTCCCTGAAGCCTTCTCTTCTCCAGGCTGATCAACCCCAACTCTCTCAGCCTTTCTTCCCAAGAGAGGTGTTCAAGACTGTGAATTCCGCCCAGGCAGGATCACTGCAGCCCAGGCTGCCACCAGTCCTGTCATGTCTAATTAGTTCGTCCATGTTGGTAAGCAACAGGACTAGTAACGCCTCTCTGATCCAGCTGTTTGTCACCTGGATTAAGAAATTGTTCTTAACTCATTCCAGGGGTTCTCCTGGCTTGTTAACAGCTTACTGTGCCACTTTTCCAGGAGGTATCAAGGAGTGCCCCAGCAGGATCAGAGCATGCGAGCGTCATGTTTGCTGTAGTCGAAGTAAGAACACTTCACAAACAGGATCCCCTTGCTCTGGTGGCCTGCAGCAAGCATCAACCATGAGGATTCCTTGCTTTGCTTGGCCCCCAACTTTTATTTATAAGCTCTCATTCAGTTCATTGCTGGCTTTCAAGGACAGTTTAGTGCATTCCATCCATTTTTTATATGTATGGCAAATGCCCTGGCCTCTGTCCTTGCCTATTCCTTCTGAAAGTCTATAGCCATGGACTGCAGAGAGTTCTGATGTGGTCACAATTTCAGTTCATCACTCAGGCGCCCCATTCTCCAGGTTGGAAACCTACCAAAAAACCCTCTGATTTTTCTAGTGATCAATCCACTCATGATCTAGTGATGTGCTTATCTACAACCACGAGATGGTAATACCTGAATTATTAAAACATGCAGGAAAAGAGGTGAAGGCTTGCCCTGGGAATCACCATTAGATGATTTATATGGAAAAAACCATGATGCAATTTCAATGGTTAGGTTACAAAACAGAATGTAGGTAGGGCAAACGCTTTCATGTGTGTTTTCATTGAAGCAGTCTAGGTGAGCAACTGACAGAAAAAAACTGTGCTCCTGATAAAGGAGAATCTTTAAGGAAGAAGAGAGAAAGGATCCCAATCCAAAGCAAAGTGCTGCTGACAGATGTATGAGACCAACTTTTGGTGGCATTTTAGGTTTTGGTGGACTTATTTCCACCATGAATGTATGGTGTCACACGGGAGGAAGGTCAGCCAGAAGCTGGGAGGGGAACAAGGAATTGGCCTGGAAAAGGTGCATAGTGGTCATTAGAGCCATAGCAAGCCGATGTTGTTTGTCTCAGGTTTTCAAAAGTGACCAGTGGCTTTCAGAGGATGGTCTAGGTACCTTAAGTACCTGTCTTTCAGAGACCATTTTCAGAAGTTCTGCTTTGTTCTATGCTATTTTCAAGTGGCCCACCATAAATGGCAGTATTCAAAGTCCCTGATCACCTCAAAGTCTTGTCTGTGGGCAAGAGGCATTTTCTGGATTGCTCTAAAATCCACCTGAGTGACTAATGAGTTCAGATAAAGTTTTTTACCACTGTGTTTATTTAAAACCAATCACTGTTACGTTTCCCAGAGGAAAACACTGCCAGCTCTGTCAGCAAGCAATACATTGATTTTAAATCAACGAGACTGCCATTGATCTTAGTTGCTATTTATTGCACATGTTCCCAGCAGCCACTTTCTAATGGAATTTTAACAATTTAGTAGGGTCACTTGAAGGTCTCGAGAAAGCAGGGAAAAAATTCATCTCTTGCAGGAAGTATCTCCCTAAAACAGTGCCTTCACTCGCAGTCACAAGACAAGAGTGGTGCCCTTCTCCAGTTTCGGTGAATCCTAATGATTCATTTTCAAGACATACATAGTTCTTATTTTATTCAGTTTGTCCTGGCAATATAGACACAGTTTCAGCTCTGTCTGATTAAATTCCTGAGCAGCTGCTTGCTGGAGGCTGGGAAATACAAAGCAATTATGTCTAGCCTCGTGGTCTCTTCTGAGGCTCTACCGTCAGCCTTAGGATAGACAAAGCCTTAGCTTGGTGCAGTACAACTACCCTTACATTGGAAATACTGGTATAAGAACTGGTCTAAATATGCCTCTCTTTCTTTTTTTCTTTCCTACAGAACTTGGCCTTTTTCATTTGAGTTAAAATCTTGCACCAGAAGGACAATTTTTTGTTTGGGAATGCTGTTTCCAATGGTTTAACAGGAAACAAAATGTACAAGGTTCTTCTCTGACAGAAACTATATTAGTTTCCATTTTCACTCTATATCCTTGCGTGTGGTCTCAGGTCCAAAAGTGTCACATGGATATACAGGCAAAAATAGGAGGATTAGGAAGGGAATAATGATTGTAAAATATTTAAGAAAAATGATAGTTTATCATAAAACTGAAAGGGATAATAGTACTTCGTTTGGGACTGGAGGAGGTGGCTGGTGCCCAGCCTTCAGTGCCAGGAGAGCCTTGTCTAGCTCCAGGCCCTGGCCCCTTTCTGTTCTGAAATCACTGAGTACCCAGCAGTATCTGTTGGGGCTGTCACATCCCTGAGCCCCTCAGAAAGGCGTCCTTCTCCCACCTGGTAGGATGGGTCTGCACACCGAATGGCGACGCAGGCCACGGAAACCCTCCCTGATGTCCGTGTGCCAGCTATTCCTGAGGAAAGACTTTAGTAAAAACCCAGTGAAAGGCTTCCTGAGATTTGTACAAACAGCACAACCACACTTTCCCCCACCTCTTACACGGGCATGAGGCACATTACGCAGAGGCCACAGGCAACATAAGCACTTGGCAGGTACCTGTAATTTTACCTGACATTTAGCTTGTAAGAGCGCTGAGGTTGTATTTCTTTGCATACTACAGACTGCAACATAATCCAGCAGATAACGAGGGATGAGGGCAAACGAGCACTGTGAGTGAGTGAGTGGTGGTGTCCGTCACCTCCACCACGCGGCACTGAGCCGAACGAGGCGGACGCTCCCTCTGGCACACTTCTTATGTGTCGTGGTAAGGACCGGGACTAAAGTATGATGGTGTGAGACTTCCTAGGTCCTCTTGGAAGGTCTGGATTATATGCATGGGTGGAAGTATCCAGTATGACAGATAGCAAGAGGGAAGGTGGGAGGCAGCACGTTCTAATAAATAAGAGTTAAACAGGATCTGAGCTTTCAGCAGGCTCCTCTGCTGACTCGATGGATGACTATGAGCACATTTCATGGTTTTGCACCAGTCTGCAAAAGAAAACAATGGTTGAAAGCTGTCTTCAAACCTGGGGTTTCCCTTTATAGCAAAGTAACCTTGAATACAGCTGAACTCAACCAAAGCATATTCTGATTTTGGACATACATCATTTTACCTGTGATTAAGCAAAGCTGTAGTGCTCAGGGGTAATACAGCCCACAGGCAGCTAAAAGTGTGGCTGGCAGGCAGGGGAGGTGTTTGAAGCAGAGCCCTGCTGTGAGCACAGCAGGGGCTGGAGTGGTTGCTCTGGAGCTGGCTGCACTGCTGAAATTCTGGCTGATGCCTGGCCAGAGCAGTTTGGGCCTTCACAATGGTGCCACAGTTCCCTGTCACTATAGAAACCAGTTTTTGAAAAGGCACTAGTTTTAAAAAGTAAATTGAAATCAAATCTTGTGTTTTGTCTTCATCCCTGGCTCTGGGGTTCCCCTGGGAACGGGGGAAGGCTCCTGGAGGCTGGCCTGCCTCCTCAAAACCCAAACTCAGGTTTCCCCTAGTGAGAGAGCCCCAGCTGAATCAGCAGCTGGTTTTTCCACAGACATAGGCAGGAATCATGAGGGCTGTTATGTCAGCAGGAAAGACCCCCAGAATACTTGGAGAGGAACCAAAACCAGTGTCAATG
Source organism: Oxyruncus cristatus (assembly GCA_013399855.1). NCBI lineage: Eukaryota > Metazoa > Chordata > Aves > Passeriformes > Cotingidae > Oxyruncus > Oxyruncus cristatus. The sequence goes on from VXAY01003304.1 coordinate 1,952,679, forward strand.
TAACACAGAGTGGTCTGTCCCTCCTGCGTTACGTGTCTCATTGGGAAAAGCCACAGGGTATGCAATAAAATTGTGTACAGTTCAGACAGGTTCATCTGAGAGCATTAAACACTTCATGAGGTGTTTCTCTAAATGGCTTTGTTTTCTACAATCTTGCCAAAGCTTAGATACAGGGACAAACATACTGAGCAATTACTGAAGGAGCAAGATAACAGTATGGAGGGCTGTCCCCCGGGTATGTACCCAGCACACCTGACTGCTGGGCGTTTCACAGTCTAATTCAAATCCAGCAGAGATGAAGGCAACCAAAAGGGATTTTCATGTGTGGGCTATAAAAATGTCCTTAGTGAAAATGGCTTTGTCTTGGAGCCTGTAGTTCAGACTTAGCTGTGTTCATAATGATCTAGATAGGTCATGCTTGGCTCCAGTGAGTCGGCCAGGAGAAAAAAAACTGGCATTTTAGGCCTCTCACTGCAAAACTCATGCAAGGCACCTGCATGTGGGTGCTGGTCCCAGACTAGACCTGGTGGCACAGCCCTCATGTTGGTGGTCAGTATGGTCACTGCCCAGAGTTAGAGAGTCACACCCAAATGACACTAACACTGCCACATGGGAATTGCAAAGTACTTGCAACCTGTGTTTTCAGGCCTCAGGCATCACTGGAACCTAAAAGCCCTTTGCAGAGGCTCAGTGAGGACAGGCATTTCCCTCCCTTCTGTTCCTGCTCCTTTCCTTGATTTCACTGTTGTGCCCAGGTAACTTTCTGCGGAGTTCTGCTGTATTAAAAGTAAACCTTGGGGGCTGAAGAAGTCCAGGAGGGAGACTGAGGTGAAGAAGGGAGGGAGGGAGGTTTTTGAGTGAACTTTGGCACCAAAGGAAATCCTCATTTAACTACATTTCTGGGATGAATTCTGGAAGCCTTATGGAGGACATACCTACTTGCTGCCCTTATGAACACCTAATTATCAGGTGCCAGGGTCCAGGATATGAATCAGAGTAATTAATTTCTGTATACAATGGGCAAAAGGAAGCAAAGACTCCCTCAGGGAAGACCCAGAAACACAAGTAATTACAAAGAGCTGAAAAGACAAGGCACAGTGTTTCCTTCTTTCTGAAATTTCAGCATCCAAACCCCACTCCCTCATCACATCCTGAAACAATAAGTTCATGTTTAGGATGAAGAAACGGAGAAAGAATGTTACAACAGCATCCAGCACTGACCCAGTAAAATCAGTAGAAGTAAGCAGCCGGGCTTGCTTTTTCCAACAAACTTATTGCTGGTCCATTTTCATGTGGCCATTCTGTGTTGGTTGGACCTCTCAAGCCTTTTCACCATCTCTTCCCACTTGATGTGTCAGCACCTGCCATGGATTCCCACATGCAGGTTTTGCTAAGAACTTGCAAGAAGCCCAGGGAGAACTGTGGGTGAGTCTACATGGGAGGGTGTCACTGCAGTGAGGAGCCTGCTCACGGGCAGAATTATGGTGCAGACCCTGCTATGGAGCACATGGACATTTCCCAGCACAAATGTCAGAGGCTGCCCCTTGTCCAAAACCAACACACCATCTCCATGGCAGAGAGAAACCTGTTTGACACAGTCAGGGACTGCTGAAGATGATGAAGTCAGTGGTGCCCCCAGAAACCCTTGGATAAAGGCATGAGCCAGTAGCTGCCAGCTCACATAAAGGGAGCCTTTGCAGGCCCCTTCTGGTCACATTTATATTTGATGTGTTTTGCTTTCTCTCCCTTAGGGTTTTCTCTTTTTCTGCGCACGCTGTGAGGCCCTGCACACTTTGCCAGCAATGCAGTTCAGTGTTGCTGGTCATGCCATGTCCCAGTCTGGGAATTTCTGCTCCCAGAATAGTTGCTCCAGTCTCCTACAGACAGAACTGCAAGGTGGCAGTCTTCAACACGTGAATGCAGGCAGACATGCACCCATGCAGCCATCCAGGGTGACACTCATTGCTCATTCTAATCAGAAGTATGTCTGGAAAAGAGAAATGAGTCAGGATTCACTTTGGCTCCTCTCAGAGACTACTAGTATGCAAACACACCAAGAAAAGGAGAGACTGGAGAGTAGCTTAGGATAACTACTAGCATTGCCTCCTTACCTGGAATAGCATGTTTTTTGTCTGTGAATGTCCGGGGTGCTGCAATACACAAGCTTGGGAGGAGCTTCGTTATCAGCCACACTGCCTCTGTGCTTCAATTGTTTCAGGCTGTTAGTCTGGAAGGCATAGCTTTGAGTTCAGGTCAGCATTTCTTCACCATAATTATCTGTGATAGCAGCCTCAAAGACAATCATTTTTCCCCTGACAGCCTTAGTGGGGTTTTTTTAACATTAGACTTCAAAGCACTTTACAGTTTGTGGTGCCCACATCTGCACAGGAAGGATAAGTATAGAGGGCATGAGTCTCCTGATGGGAAGGGGAGACCCTGGCACTGGCACCAGTCCTTTCCACCTGGAGCGCCAAGGATTTGCCGAGGGTCCCAAGAGCAGAGAGTGAAGGCAAGGAGAGGTTTCAGGTTAAGCAGCAGTGCAGTGGCACCAGGATGGCACAAGGCTGCAAAGCTGCTTCCTGACCCACCTCACGCTTCGGGGCAGCAAGTAGAGGAAGGACAGCAAGGTCATGTTTGCTCCCATAAAGGCTCTGTTCTAGGAACCTGGCAATGTTGGGTAGTACAGCCAGTATTTCTTGCATGTATGGAAATATTTTAAGCTCTTTTGGGATTTTTCCCAGCTCCCCAAGAAGTGTACCTTAAAAATGTCCAAGCTTCAGACATTCGTCTGTGGACCAAATACAGAGGAACATTAGAAATAAGATCAGAAGTAGGTAAAGCTGACATTACCTGATGTCTTTGGAAAACAATTTCAGGCCCTGAGAGACATAAAAATCTGGTTACTGGCAGATCCCTTCTTGGAGTGACTCTATCTGCTTTACCAGAGGATTGCTTTTTAGCAAGCACTTTTCAATATTAGGAAAGAATACAACGGTTGTATCCTGCTCACTGAACCACAGGCAATCTGTGTATTCTCCATCATCTTTTTGCTTGTCCTGCTCCTCACCTTCTGCAAGACTGAGGTGGTTAATCTTGAAATTTTGTTTAGACTATTGAAGATTTTTACAGAAAGAAGGAAAATTATTTTACAAAGGAAGATCTGGATGGTGGCTACAAATTTCTGTCCCTATTACGAACCAGCTGACAGTCAGTTGACAGTCAGGCAACATTCAGGAACTGAAGTCTAAGATAATTATTCAGAAGGCAAGTTAGACTGCACTTCCAAGGGACTCTTATTGGTCAAGTAAATAATGTGTCCTTGCAGTTGCCATCTTCTATATTCCAGCTCAACACCAAGCTAAGCCAGCTGTCTCCTAATCTTTCTTCCACAGAGCAAAGAGAAATGTAAACAGAAGATAATGAAGATCAGTGTACCTTTTAGAAGTCCAAAGTGCTTTTCTGCACTATTATCAATATTGTCATATCAGATAAATAGTTTAAAAATTTTCCTGTTTGGCACAGAGGAAGCTCCGTTTGTCAGCAGAGTTCATGTAGTCTCTGAGACAGAGTCAGCAAGCGGCCAGAGCACGAAGGACAATTAATCCAGCATAAATAACTGCATCTGCATTTAGATCAGTAGATGAATGACAAATGTTTGAGACGCTTAAAGAAGAGACTTGAAACTTAATTTGTAAAAATGCGTCATAATTTAAAAAAAAAAAAAATCTTTTTTATTTCTTCGAACTTCTGAATGGTTAACTTTTGTTTGTTTTCCTGAGGTGGCAATAGTCAGAACACAATGTGGTTTTGCTGAGATCAGCTTGAATGTCTGTCCAGAACTGCTGACTTCAGGGTCCCCTCCCAAGTTCCTGGTTTTCACCTCATGATAACTCGTGTGTGTTCGTTCTGCTGTTGTGACAAAATACAACTCTTTTAGCAGCTAAAGCTAACTTTGTAGTTAACTTCGTTAGTGTGAGCTAATGGTATATTTTCCAGCAGGGACAGTGCACTATCACCAATGTTCGTTATGAGTGATTAATGGGAACAAGGATTTGCTTCAGTATGAGCTGGAATTTTTACATTTGTACTACACTTGGTCATGGGTGGCTGCTTTCGAGCAGGGCTGTATAAGGTGGGCAGCAAAAGTCCCTTCAGCTCAAGCTCTCCTCCAGGGCTGAATATTGCAGTGCATCTGATAATGCTGAAAAGTTGAATGGCAGACGGATGAGGAAACTTTGAGCCCTGTGAGACATGTACCCATGATCTGTTGCAGTGTCTTCTTATCAGGGAGACACTGGAAAGAGTTATTCATGCTGTCAGTGGCAGAGTCCGTAATTGCTGCTGTGCAAGCAAACAGCACAGGGGTTGATAGAAACACCGAAGTGTCCGCCCTTTCTTTTGGATTAATATCAGTATCAGAAAGGAGTAGAGAACACTGCACTTCCACAGGTACATGTGCTGCTGTGCCTCAGCAGAATGAGAGGCATAACTGGGAGCAGGGAAGAGAACAAGCACTAAACTTGCACTTACTGTTACCTGGAGTTGAGTCTCATTTCTTCCGCTAACGGCCTGTTTGTCTCTCTCAATCTGTCTCTTGCTGAGTGCTTGAGTGAGGCACAGTGCAACCTGTGCTGTGGTTGGCATTTCTAAGTACTGTAGTAATAAATGTAGTATAGACCTTTACTTTCCAGGGTTGTGCCTAGGAGAGTTTGCATTTCTGCATGGAGCTAGCTGAAAGAGCAGTAAAAATACAGAGTAAAACGAGTGTTCTGAATTTCAAGTCCTTGACCTGTGGCTCTTGAAGCATTCACAGGAGGTCTGATCTGCAGCCTACTCAGGTTAATGAAAGTCTGTGCATTCACTTCCATGGGCTTCAGATCAAGCCCCACAAAATTAATTACAGAAACAACTGGTAGGAAAGAAACAATAAAAAGAAAAGCATAATACTGCAGGATGCAAAAGAGAGTAGTGGCAACAATGCTTAATCACTCAGAAATGCTTAAAGGCTCTTTTAGGTAAATGATTAAGAGTGTGGATGTAATTATTATGAGTGTGCAGAATGACAGGAAAATTACATTTTGTATATAAAAATTATTAGATTATATTAGACCACTACACACTGACTTCTGAGTAACTGCATATAATTGACTTTATAGCAATAAACTGACCACAAAAATAAACAACCTGTTGATAAGATAAAGCTGTAAACAAAAATGTAAAGAGAGGCCAGCCTTGCTAAGGTACAGGCTACAGGTACCAATGCAACTGCTCTGGTCTAAGGCAGTAACTTCAGAAGATAAAATACTTGTCGGCAATATCAGTCAGAGACATTCTCCTCCCCAGCTCTTGGGGTTGCTCGACTTCCCCCCTTGCTCCTGCCTGCACCTCGTGCCAGCACAGACCTTGGTACAGCCTGTTCATGAATCACATGGGGAAACTGAGCCCTTCAAACATGCACACATGGAGACAAGCAAACATACTTTGCTGGGTTATTTTTTAACCCAAATCTCCCCCTCGATCTGGCTCTGAACATTGGCTTCCGAGCGCTGGTGTTGACACCAGCACCAGGATAGCACAAGGTGAGGAGAGACAGGATGGCTGGGGCAAACAGGGGGCAGGGGCTGGTGGGCAGCCCTGAGGCACCAGCCAGCCATCAGCATTTCAAGAGAGCTTCTCCTTTGCTAGGGATCCACAAGGCTTTCAGGTGATCTGTAGATCACCAGAAATAGCCATTCTTGTGTTTCTGTCTGTTTTAATGCAGCCAAATGGTGTTTTTACTGTAACCACTTGCTTAAAATATTGTTTAACCTTGTAGGAAGTGATGGAGTGTTGATTACTCATTCACTGAAATTCAGGAGCCTGAATATTAAATTCTCCTCGCATTCCCATTCCTACCATGTCATTATTCCAATTAGGAGAGTGTTTCAGATATTTAAATAATCTCCCCTTCAGCCCATGTAAAAAAATGCATTCACTGAGTACAATAAATGCAATTGTGCCTTTCCTCTGAGATGGCAAAAGAGAGTGGTTGGAGCCCATTTTGAGAAGCAGTAACTGAACAGCAAAGGCAGTCAGACAGGCTGGGCACGAGAAAACATAAAATCAAAGAGCAAACATATGTAAAATCCCCTCTGCAAGCACAGACAGCATAGAACAAAGGTAACAAAGCAACCTGTAAGATGAGAAACTGTATTGCTACACCAACTAGAGAAGTTGTGTTGCTTTGGGTTGATTCTCTTTCATACTGGCCAAGAAAACAGAGTGCAAGTGGACTGATGCTCTTCTTACTTTCACTGATGCAAATCAGGAGCACCTGTACCCGAGCAACTAATTTCATCACAGGTACACTGCCGTAACAAGGGTTCAAGGGAAAAGAGCATTCAAGCACAAAAGACTGGGTGGGAACTGGCAGTCCTTGCACTTTGTAACAACCATAAAATGTTTGTGGTGCTGACCTAAAAACCCACGAAATCCCAGCAACAACTATTCACAGCACGGATGCTGGGGTGTTTACTGTACAGCCGAAGCATCAGCAGCAGAGGGGGTCTGTATTTAACCAGAGAGAACACAAAGACATTTTTACAGTTGTTTATGTTTATTTGGTCCATAAATATTGAGACAGGATTCCTTTTTGGCTAGTCTGTGGATCCAATTAATTTGTTTTTCAGTTTCCTTTTTGCGACTATAATTTCAGAGGTGACCTAGGGTTGCAATAAACAGCGACCACAGCTGCTAAAAATAGACTGCAGTAACATAACAAATAAACCAGCGTTTAACCACCACATTCCCCTGTACCTCAGCTCTTTGAAGTCCCTGTACTTAGGCAGATTCCTGTATTTGGAAGCATGGGAGCCTGCTGTGGTTGTGAATTACCATGTCCAGCATAATATGGGGAAGGAAACAAGATGAAAAGATCATCTCTAAGAGGCATCCAGAGCTGCTGAACTCTGTCCTGTCCCATAGGGATGGGTGGGGAAATGTTTTCCCTCAGGAAAGCTAGGATTTCAGCCTTTTCAGTGTTGCATGGCATTGATTTCAACTGCAAACAGTTATTAAAATAGCAGCCTTTAAAGTCAAGAGAGAAAAGAACAAAAAGGGTGTGGCAGGAATCAGAATGATGTTATTTTGATTGATTTTCTTCTTGCAAAGTCACAAGCCTAGAAATAAACCTTACAAAGCAAAGTAAAAATTCTCTCCTTTCCAAGAGTGGGCCATAGCCATTTTTATACTTAAAATTTTCTGACCATCAGGTATAAAACAGCATTGAAGAGTATCTATCAATTCAGTGATGGTGGAATTAACCTCACGTAAACTCTTGAACCAAGGGCTCTGTTGTACAGGGTTTGTACCACCTTGCTGGGTCAGGGGAGCTCCGGGTGGGGTCTGCAATGGACATCCTAACCAGAGGACAGTGCATCAGTGCCCTGGGAGCAGTTCAGCAAGCAGCCAGGGACCTTTCCAGTTCAGCTGGCAGTGGCAGAGCCAGTGTTTTCCTGATTCCCTTCTTGCTCTCCTCTGGGTAACTGAGCTGAAGAGGTGGCCTGAACAGTCAGGAGAGCAGCTACTAAACCAGGGGTTTGGGCCAAGAGGGCCCGGGCAGCTTCAAGAAGTGGGAATAAGGCTGAAGGAAGTAAAGGGGGGGCTAAGAGCGGGGATGAAGGTGTTTAATCTTGGACATGTGTTAAAATAAACACAGGAGAGGCCAAAGTGAGGTCTATCGACTGGACATGCTGCTTCAGAAGCTACTTTCTAATACTGCAACGAGGAGCAGCTTCATGACTGGCAATGTCAGGTCTGGTAAACATTATCCCACCTAATGACGCAACTTACACTGTTCTGCTTGGCATGTTCTCTTTCTCAGACCAGGAAAAGAAGACACTTTCATAGCAAAAGCATAAAGGGTTTGTGTTTGGTAAGGAAAGGCAACATTTACACACTGGAAAGATGCCAGCCAGCAGGGTAGGGATGCAGCAAAGACCTTCTCTCAGTTTTCTCAAGAGGTGTTGGCTTAAAGTTACTTGTTACAAGTAACTTCGTCAGTAAAATCAACAGCAGTGCAGAAGGTAGGCTGTGTTTCCCCGCTCTCTGACAGTTCCTATCTTCCTCATCACTGGGGGAGAGGCAGAAGTTTTTTGGGTAATGTAGAGGAGGCCAATGGGGTGATGCTGACTGATGGTCCAAGAGTATGGCAGCGAAGGGCCAGGCCCTGTGACTCCAGATGTGAACGGTGTGGTATTTGTCATGACGCACCACATCTGCCTGTATTTAGGGTCTTAATTTTGTATTTAGGACCTTATGGCACAAATTGTCCAGATGATCAGCTGAAGCCCTCTCTTCAGCCCCTCTTTCCTGGCACTTTTCTCATCTCTCTCTTTATCCCAGCTCTGACCTGGGCTCTGCCAGTGCTCCAGTGATTCCGCAGGATCTCAGAGCAGCTGCTGACAGGTGAATGGAGATCTCTTACACGTGGGGAAATGTAGCCCTACCTAGAGTTGATATATGCTGCATAATATCCCAGTCCTCCTAAGGCAGTCCTTCGTTCCGCCTGTGCTGTGTCTCCAGTGACTGTCACCTGAGCCGTTCCTGCTGTATCACTTCCTGCATGCAGGGGGTTTTTGCAGGAGGTGTGTTTATAAGACCACATCGTGTGATGTGTTTGTGCTCTGGATTAGTTTAATGGAAATGCAGTATAACCTGCAAGACAGTTTCCAGGCTGATAAATCATGTTTAAACAGTGAAAAGCAAACACATTTTCTTATTGTTCCGTCTCTCTACATCTGGTTGCTTAGCATTGTTCCTAGTTCTGTCCACTTTGCAGTGCTTCAGCACGATCACCAAACAAACTGGCCAAAAATCAATTTAACAGAGATCAGAGAAAAAAAAAAACAAACAAAAACCTAAACCCCAAACCCAAATGAGATATAACAGCCATTGATGGGATACACAGACATATCAGTTTGGCAACTAGCCAAACTCCTCAGAGCCATTGGTTGTGCTCATTAAATGTCAGAGTTGTGAATTTGCCCCAGGCATTAGCAGCAAATGCTTGAACGTGTCCCAGCTGGGTTGTAAGTGATTTTCTCACTCAAATTTCAGGTAACCAGATGAAGGAGAAGAGATGTCAATAGCAATTCCATACCCCAGTTTTAGCTCCAGAAACAGATTTCTCTGTCACAAAGCCAAGTTGTAAACTTTTCCTTTTATTCCAAATAAAAACAAATATTCTCCCTAAGTATTTACAAATACTTTTCATGCTGAGTCTCCCACACCATACAGATTTGAATTTCAATACCAGTGGAACTGGACTAAGTTTCTATTTGACAATGTTCATTTCTGCAGCAATATAAAGCCTCAAATATATTACCCTACAAGCAAAAATGATAGGGCTTCTAAGTGGGTTTTGGTGGGACTTTTTGACATGGAAGATTCAAGAAGCAGCAAACTTTCTGTAACACTCAAACTGGGAAGGAAAAATGCTGCTGTTACTGGGGTTTGTTTTCTTTAATATCACAGCAACTCATGTATTATATGATAAGTGCCAGAAGGTGACAGAAAACTGTAGACAACTAGAATGAGGTAGAGAAAACGGAATTCTTCTAGAGGTCAGCAAAGAAAGAGCAACAGCTCCCTTCCCCTGAGCAGTGCCTTCCCCAGAAAACTCCCTGGCCCTGTGAGGCTGGTCTGCTCTGCAGTCAGGAGCTTCTCACTGCTTTAGATTCAAAAAGCACAAATTAGAGAAGAGCCAGTGGCTTGCTTTTCTGTGTGGGCTTTGGGAAAATTTTGGGACAAGAGTTTATACTGAGCAGACACCAGGAAGATAATCTTTTTGCAGGTGATGGGGGCCTCTACAATGATAGGATTTAAGTCAGTTATTGTTCAGGTAACTCTACAGAAATCAGTGAGTCTCCCACTAACAAACTGGTTACCCAGTCTGGCCTAGGTTGTGAAACACGTTTGGCTAAGAACTTTGCCTTGCTAAGGACCTTGGGATTTGACCTTTAATTTTGAATGTGCAGTGTCTAAACAAGCCATCACAATTTGTCTGCACTGCACTCATCACTGAGCCCATTCACACAGAAAGGACCTGGAGGTGAGGAGCAGGCAGAGGCTACTCTGGCAACACCCAGGTGTGGTGGTTTCTCTGAGGACAAGAAACCTCCTTACCTTACCACACAGGTGGGTGGAGAGCTGCCCAGCTTCACAGCCAGGGCCCCAAGCACTCCACTGGTCCCTCCATAGTTCAGCCTTTGCTTGGACTCTTCATGTATCTGGGCATTTGGAAAAATGTTCAGGAGTCGTGGATTCTCTTGTTTAAGAAAGAAATACTGTTGCTTCTGGCGTGCAGTATTACTGTTGCATTAGGTAAGAGTCGCAGCCAGTGTTCGGGCTAACGCTGCTGCTTATATTGTGTTTCAAAACATTCAAACAGCTCTGTGGCCTTCGCTCCCAGTCCCAACGTAGCATGGATCCGAACGGAGACAGGAGTCCGGCTGGAGAGAGGGGACCTGCAGACGGGATAAACCGAGCGCTACTGAACAAGTACATCGGGGCTTCTTCAGAGTGAAAAGTCCATGTCAGACACTGCGTTTCTGTAGCACTAGACCCAACAGGGATCAGTTCCTTCACTGCTCAAACACACCAGCACCTTCAGGAGCACTTCAGGAGGAAGTGAGTGCTGAGTAGTATTTGTAATGTATATGAGAGATGGTTTTCTTGGCTATTACTTACCTGGAAGGAAGGTATCGATTCCCCACCCCCAGCACGCTAATTCTCAGGAAGACTTAAGAACTAAATTTGTAACTGCAACTTCAAAATCTGCAGCTATTTGCACTTTGTTGTTTGGTCAGCAGTTTGACTGATAAAGGAGCCCTGACCTGCCCTGACCTGCAGAGGAAAGTCCAAAGATATCTTCAAATGCTCTCGGGATTGTTTGACAAAAAACACAAGTCCAGAAACCCATATAGGGAGACAGCCTGGAAATACAGACCAAAATAGATGATGTGATACAGTAGAGGTTTCCAACTTTCATGAAGAGAGTACAAATCTTGACTCATAACTCTGCAATGTCCCTCAACTGTTTGAAACCCCCACAGAGGATGTCTCCTTTGAGCGACATGAACTGGACCTTGCTGAATTAACAATTCAGTGCCATAGCTGCATTGTTTTCTGTAATCCCTCTGATGCTGAAGAAAACCACTTTTCTATCATCTTTAGTGCTAAAGCTTGGATTTCCTGTGCCAGGGAAGTCCTCATGTGGGAAAAAAAAAAAAAAGCAGAGAAAATGCTTTAAAGAAGGAGGTGAATGTGCTTAGATTGTGAAGCAGCTGATCCAAAGGCAGCGAGACCCTTAGGGAACCCTGGGCCACAATGGCTGACATTTGAGGCAGGAAATGATGGTTTATTTAACTAACTGAACTGAAAACTGCCAGGGAATTTATACAGGGGAAACAGAATTAGTAAGAGCATTTAGCTAAGACAGACACGAAGGCTAAAACTCCTATGGTCGTGGGAAATACTAAGAGAGAATTGGCATCTGGAAATGGAACTGGCCTCTGCTTTGTGATTCATCTAAAAGACAGATGAGATGGGCAAGGGATGCCATGAGGGAGTTCCTGCTTCCTTATCAACCTGGCTTCTTGCAGAGGCTGCTGCTTTTCCACACACTTTCCCTTCCAGCCACAGACCTGCCTTGAAGTTTCTGAGATGTAATAGCACAATTCTTAACTAAGCTATTCTGCTCCTAAATATGTATGTTCTTTCAAATGCTTCAGTAAAAATACTTTTGAACACTTTTGTTAGTTAAAAAAGGACCTTTCTGATCAATAATGGTGTTTCTTTCCAGAGGTTTTCTTCACTCTTATCAATATACAGTAAACACTGTGATTTTTCACTTCCTGTGGTAGTGAATTATATCCAGGAGTTTGACTTTCCTAGAGGATCTGGCTACAGACACCAAGGTGAGAGCAGAAAACCTCTCTAAGTCAGGCAACTTTAGTAACAGCCACGGAAATGGAGAGAATGGCAGAGCATAAAAGCGTTCATTATTCATCAGTTGATACCCAGGGGGAAAAAGCTTTGTGAGCAGTTTTTGGATTTCACAAACCAAATCTGACTTTGCCAGGGCCTGGCAAAGATCCCAAAGGTGAAGTGCTTGATCTATGACCTCCTACATCTTTGCTCAACAAAGCAAATTCCCCATGGCCCAGGTTTCTCTCCTGCATGTCCCTCCCCCTCTTCCCTCACACCCTACTGAGGGCCATGGAGTCAGTGTTTCAGGACTGGAATCCATTGTCCCAGCTGCACTTGAGCCTGTCTAACGCAGACAATGGCAGGTAGCCATTCTGCAGAGCAGTGACCTTAACCTCCTTCTCCAGCCCTCTGGGAGAGCAGAGTTCAATGAGCAACAGTCTGTCTGCACTGCTGAAAGCTGTGGCCTTAGGGGAACTAACTTGTTGTTGTTAGGTTTGCTTCCAGCTGAATGGTTCCCGGTCAGCTTCATTGTGCAATTCTACAAATCCTGATGCCAGCACAAATAAGCCAGTGATACAGGCTGAGCAGAGGTTTCTTCTCTCAGCAGCTGTGCTGGCTTAGGCCATCCACTAACGCTTGAGGGATGCCTGCTCCAAGAAAAGCTTGAGGAAACCCTGTCGAATGTAAAACCCTCCAAGGTGATTATTCAGACTCTCCTGCAATTCTGCACAAATCCTAGGATGGGCTTGCTCCTCCCTGTACTGCCTTCTACTCAATTTCCCTGTGCTGCATGCTCTTCAAATATTCACAAAGCACCGTCTGGAGTAGAGTGCTTCAAAGAGGAGTGAGTCCATAACACCAAAATCATCTCCTGCTGAGCATCACCGAATTGTCACAGCCTTGGACAATCCATCCACTGGGTTTGTGTTATATATGGTGCCCTAAAGGCTACATTTCAAAATCTGAAATGTATGGACTGGAAAAGCAGACAACAATTCATTCTGCTCGAGCTGTTTAGTAACACTGCACAGATCTTGTTTAAAAAGGTGGCTTTCAGTAGAGGGAATTTAACCAAATTCCAGGCTATCTTCCTCCTCAGTTACAGTGAACAAAAAGCCTTCAGAATATTTGGAATTTGATTTAAGCTAACAAGTCAGAGAAATAGGTGTTAAAACTCAAACTCCTGCTTGACACTCTGTAGTTCATCCACTTGTAATGAACCAGATTCTTGACTAGCCTTTATGGGCATAAATCCGCTTAAGCCATGCAAGAATGTTGATTTATACTCGGTACAAATCTGACCTTTCATTCAGTATTTCCTGGTAAGCTCCAATCCTCTTTGCACTGCTCATTTACTGGAGTGGAATTAAATTTACCAAGGTATGCTCTGACAAAATGGATTGCTTTTCCCTTAAATATTTGTGCCAGGGATAAAATGGTGGTCTATTTCAATGTAGAATTGTTACTAAGATAGTTTTGTTGAAGGAAAGCCAGAAATTATAGTATCATTACAATACCACACATTCTTTATTCTCAAAGTTACCCCAAATAAGTACAATATGCTTCACAAATTACAACCTCCTTCTAGGAAATCTGAGATAAACCTGCAGAATGCAGGTTAATTAAGTTTATCTAACTAGCAATTGCACAACATACATGCTTAAATATATGAAGCCAAATGATTTACTGAGAGCATATTGGAATTATTGCGTTATCTTAACTGAAACTATGTTGCTCCAAGTGACTTTATGTTCCTAATTTCTAAGTCCACAATCCCTGCACTGTTTAGCACGCTGCCCAAAGCCAGACTTACCAGGAGATGATAAGCAGGAAATTATTTTATTTGTTTAAATATAACATTCTCAATTTTTTACCATGCTAACCACATGGTAAATACAGCTTATCACTGCAGAGAACCTTGACGAGAAAATTGTGTGTGAGATTACACCACTGTGAAGTGCTCAATATGGGGGCTACACTCAAAAGACAGAGCTTGTGTAGGAGGCAGCAGCCTGTTTTCTAAAATCTGCTTCACATAGGCAGCATCTTACATTGCTGTTTTCATTCTGCACTAGCTTTTGGTTGCCTTCCTGATGATAATTGAAGTAGTTTACATTGAATTGTTTGCAACCCTGCCACCAGGTAAAGACTCCTCCTCTGAAATAACAGTACAGCCATAGGGATCTGACAAAGAAACATTAAGCTTGGTGTGAATGGGGTGTGAATGGCGATGTACAAGCGTGAAATAATCAAGAAACAACAAGGAGGGGCAAAGGATTGGCATGTGCAGCTTTTAAAGGCACCCGGGGCTGGAAAACCAAGGCCTGTCTCCTGGGTGGATCTCAGACCTATGCTGGAGGAAGTTTTTCTCCAGCCCTGACTCCTAGATCTGTATTACAGCTAGCATGCCTCCAACCGTGCTTCCCAGGTGGACCTTGGACCTATGCCACAGCTTTGTCTTCAGCCCCATCTCCTGGGTGGACTGTGGATCTACATTGCAGCCTTGCTTCAAGCCTTACCTCTGGTCCCCTTACTCTCCTGCTACTCCTGGATGGCCCCTGGGCCTGATTCATTAACTTTGCCTTGTTTGGGACTTTTGATGGGCCCTATTATCATATCCAGGTCTGTGTGCCACGTTCAGGGTTTGCAAGGCATTGCCTGTGCTGGGACACCCTCAGCTCCTGACTTGCACCACAGAGGCTACATGGCCACAACCATCTCCACCCTCACACACATGAAAGAAGGAGTGAAAACAGCCTGTGAGAGATAAGATGTGTGAAATTGGTTTAAAATAAAATAAACTTTCCCTTCTATTTGGTTTTGCATTGAATTTTGCTACATTAGCCAAACATAAGCATAGGAAATGTTCAGGGTAACACTGATCTGCTAGAGAGGTGTAGGGTTTTTTGGTGCCCTTGATTCTGGAGCTTGTTCCTTTACAATATGCAAACGAGATTGGATTTGTTAATCTTGGAGTGCGGGGCCTATTTGGTGACTTGGGCATGAGTTTCCTCAAGGTAGGGAGAGGATGAGATAAAGAGGTGCAATAGGTAGAGGAGCAGAGCTTCAAGAAACAGCTCATTTTAGGTTGCTTTCATTTGGCAGGTTTTTATATTATTTTCATGTGTAATATAGTAGAGATCTGTAAAAACAGCTAAGAGCCTAACTTTCAGAAATGCCATAGCCCTTCCCCAAAAATGAAGTAGATCTTCAAACCAGGCCCTCAACACTGGGAAATAAATCCAAGTATTTCACAGTGTGTTTGAAAAGAAGATGCTTTGGCTTCTGAGCAATATGAGAAAATGAACAATCCATTTGATCTGCTTCGGATGCCACAACCATCTGCAACTACACGTGGCAAACACACATTTCCCAGCTTCGCAGGCATGTATGATTATGAAGAGCTAAGCATACTTTCAGTAAAATAGACAAACCTTTGGAATGCTCTTTTTTTTGTTTACTTTTCTCTCAGCAGCGTTCTGTGGAAAGATCTCCTCCCGGCAGGCTGGGAGAGAGGGCTCTGCTGAGCCTTTCAGCGCTGTTCAAAAGTGCCTGAGAAGCGGCCAACATGAACAACCACGGCTGGCACCAGGAGAGGGTCACAGATGCTGCTCTGAACATGGCATTGTGCAACATCTCCACGCCGTGTGGGCTCCAGCTGCTGCTGTACTAAAGACACGACCGCCATCTGCTGCCATCAGCCCAGCGCAGTCAGGGAGCGAATAAGGGGCAGAATTCCCGCGGGAGGGCGGCCCTATCTGCCCCTGCCCACCAGCGGCTCCCGTGGGCAGGAGCATTCATTTCCCAGCTGCAACTTCGCCGCTCTCAGCCTTGCTCGCAGTTCTTATCTCCTATTTATTTCTTTGCTCCCCAGCCGAACGAACAAACTGCTGTTACCGGTCATATGAGCTGGCGTGTGGATGCGCAGCCGGCAGTGACACTGCACGACATCCTTCTTGGAATGCTGCCTGCCATGTGAGATGGGGGTGGAGAGGGGCCCCTTGCCAAGGCACCCATAGAGCCAGCCCGTGTGCACGTATCCCTGTGTGTACAGGTGGCACTCACAGCTGCTCGGCTGTGCTGACTGTTGTTTTCTGTGCACCAGAGTTTACGTTCCATGCAAATAGTTGGTTTCTTATTCGGGAGCTTGGGCGAAATGCAGACAGGGGGGTTGGTTCAGTGTGGTTTCCAGGGCAGAGAGCTTACCGGTACTGAATGATCGATCTGCTGGAAACCGCTCCTGAATTGGGGCAGTTGTCTCTCAGTCCGGGTGTTTTCTCATCTGGGTTGCTCTCCTCGAAGTCTCATGTTTCTCCAGAGATCTAAAAACAGCCCAATCCTGCTACAGAGGAAGCCCCTCCTGCTTTGCAGTCCGTCCTACATGTGTTGTTTGCTTTCCTTCCAACTCCATAATATCTGGGCTGCTTTTTAATGTTTAAATAATGTTTTTCCACATTTGCTGTGATGGTGATTTTTTTCATTGCCTTCTTTTTAGCATCTTCACAAAGGAGGTTATTCTCATAAAACAGTATGACCACATATTATAAAGGGGGTTTTTTTTGTCTACTTCCCATACACTTTTCGGGGTTTTTGACATGTTTAGCAACAGGCACTTTAAAGATACTTTCGTTGACTACTGAGTAAGCTAAACAGCTAAATTGAATATAAGTATTTTCTTCCCCCCCTCCCCTCCCTTAATCTTCTTTCTTTTCTGGTTGGGAGAATACTTTGCAAATACAGCTATTCTACCAGCTGATGTTAGTCAGTATCATTACCCTCACTTTCTGCCAGATCTACTTTTTGTTCACGTGGGTTTTTTCATGAAGATGTTAGTATATTCATCAGTAGTGTCCTGATTTGATGGGCAGTCCACAGGGCCCATTTCTGCACCCTCGTAATACGGTTTATCCATTGACCTCCAGGTACACTGAATGCTCTCAGGCAGTCACAGAGTGCAGCACAGCCAACTGCCTGGTGGGGTGCAACTGTATTTCTTTGCACTTATCCTTGGACCAGAAAGTTTCATAGCCCTTGTTTAATAGCAATGCTGCAAGTTGTCCTAAAAAATCCAGGGACAGTTACTTGAAATCACTTCTAAAGACTCAAGAAGTTTCTTGGCATCTTCAGTTTGTTTCTATCCCCAGTGAACAGCAATGTAAAAGTGATATTTTGTAATCGCTCTGGATTTGAAATTTTATGTGTTTTAGATGACTGATAATTTTAGATCCTGTACAGAGTAATTCAGATTCTCCAAGTTCAGTTTGTTTTGCTTACATTCCTGTGTTAGGAATCTGTACCTGTTTCATGACCTGCTGAGTCATTAAACAGTGAGGTGCTGGAGTTAAACCGTTCCCTCCACTGACACATTTAAGTACCCAGAAATTAGTATCACGGATATAACTTTGCCTAGAATAACTTATGTCAAGCAAACTCATTTCCATCTCTTGGTTTTAGAGAGACTTCTAACACTGTCTTATGTGGCCATCCATCCCACAGGCAAAGTCCAGAAAAACACAAATGGATAAGTACAGAACTGGGTATAAACTGGACTGGAATATTTAACAAGAGTCTGTTGTTAATTTCGTTGGATACATCAAGCAGAAATCTGCAGGGGTATCTCTGCAGCACCAATCTGATATTTTCATTAAATAATTTGGATGGCAGAACAGACAACTCACTTACCAAGCCCACTAGCTGGGAGGGGCAGGAAGTGTTGGCGGACAGGGATAGGATCTCAACACACCTGGCAAATTACAGTAGGGGGAAAGAAAGTAATTCAAAGGACATGCTTTCACTCTCTGCAGAATTACCAACATCACAAATGCAGGCTATGGAATTACTGGTCTGATAACATCACTGTGTAAACAGTCTTGGTGGTTAGCAGGGATCACAAACCAACCAGGAATCAGCCATGCCGCTACAAAAAGGGCAAATAGCACTGGGAGCTACATAAAAAGGAATGTTGTTTGCCAGGCTGATGAAGCTATTCTTCTGTTATACTTGGGCCTAGTAAACCTTCAGTGGGGATATTGTATTCTGCTTTGGTTAGAATAGAGAATTAGAGGTTGTATGAGGAAACATTGGAGGAATTGGAGTAGTTTTTCCTAGAAAAAGCATAGACCCAGTAGGAGAGCCCTAAATGTGTACAGTATTTCTAAGGAGAGGGCAATAAAGTCATCTCATCGGCTGAAAGGGCTCAGTGGGCAACAGAGATTTGGGTTAGATGTTAGAAACTGCTTTCTCATGGTGCATATAAAAAAACAGCAAGCGAGAATAATACAGGGAATGACAGCCTTCATTTTTGAGTTTTCAAATGCAGATTGAACACGTGTCTGTCAGAAGTTACCTAACAATCACACATTACCTCCTTTTTGGATGGGAGGATGGAAACAATTTCCATGCCTGTGTTTCTGATAATCCTGTTTGGAGCCAAAGGTCATAATTTAGACATCAAAGTTAGATGTCTAAATTATATATTGTCACCACCAGCTAATTATCATCCCGAGACTCTTGCTTTCCACTTCTCTTTAATATATCATAAGCAAAAAAAAAAAATCTTAGTGATTAATAATTTAAATCAGAAGCAGCTATAGAGTAGCTATAGTAGTAGTAGAGTAGAGTAGCTATATAGTAGTAGAGTGGCACCACGCTATGCAACCTCGATTTGTTCAAATTTGTTTTTTCCAAGTCCTAAACTTCTTTTGAGTGTATATAGCCAGCTCTGCAAATGTCCAGACAGCTGATGATCTGGAGACTTGCCTGTTGAACATCAGGATGATTCAGTTCATTTAATAAAGGCCATGTTGGAACACCCATTTACGTTACTGCAGAAAGGATGCTGGATGAAAAGGGGAAAGGGAAACTCACACGAATATTACTCATTCACTCATTCAGAAAAATGCTAAAACTCAGGCTCTGAATAGCCTTTGATATTTGACCTCTGCAGATGGCCTGTAATTAAGACTCTAATCCTTTAAACACTTTAATACACTTCACTTCAAGTTAATAGGATTAGTCACATGCCTGAAGTGTGCATGGCTGAGGCAAAAAGCTATTGTTGAGTACAGCTGATTAAAAACTTGCAACAAAAACACTTCCTGGTTGAATATTGTCTGATATTTTCTAGGTATTTTCTAAACAGTTCTAGTCCTAAGTAATATCCTTAACTGAAGATATTTAATAAAAATAAAACTTAGCCAAGTTCTTGCTTAAAAATGTATACACAAAAAGAATAAATCTGTCTGAACCCCTTCAGCAGCATAAACTACAGGTTCACGGAAGATTTAAGAGGAGTTATTTTGGTTTTCTGGAGGTAGGTTTAAATTCTCAGACTTTCACAATTCTTTCAAAGTTAGTTTGACTTCAAACACGCACAGAATCTGACAGATCAGAGAGTTACAAAAAGGGGGAAAACATTTTCTATCCTGTTTTTTATTTAACAGAAATGTCAGTTTGGCTTAAAAGCACAACGTTTTTTCTTCCCATGTTGCTGACAGACTAGCTGGACTTGGGAGTCCTGGCAACCCTAGTTTGGGTCAGTTCACCGCATTGTAAACCTATGCAAAGATTGTGAAGAGTGAACACAATCTGGGAAGTGATTTAGGACACAGGGAGGACAGCTGCAGGCACATATAGCACGGAGCTTCCCATTTGTCGTTGCATGTCTGCCAGAAAAAGAGGCTGGACCATGTCAAGGCGCTGTGCTGGTGTGTAACACGTGTAACACGTGCTCCACACAGATTTCAGTGCCGTGGGTGCCATCTGGGAATCCTGACACAGCTCAGCGTCGCTTGCTACTGCCCTATAAAATGCCCGCAGCGCATGTTTACACAGGGCTATTATTTGTCCCATCAGCCCTAATGCCCTAATACAGATGTAAATCCCCTCTGCCGAGGGACATGTGATGTCACAGTATCGCCATTTACAGGAAAGGGTAACAACTGTGGTTAGAGGTTTCCACACACAAAAAGCAACATGCAACAGATGAGTGAAATGCCATTCCTGCCATTCCCTGGCCTGGCCATAACTCCTCTTTTAGATGCAGGGAGAGATTTTCTTCACTCATCTTCAGGATTGCAGTCAGCAGAATGAAGACTGCGTTTAGCCAAGTGTTCCTGACAACTCTCCAAAGCTAGCAAACATAAAAGTCAGAGAGCAACAATCATCACTGTGTCAATACTGCTGTTGTCATACAGGAATCTGAGTCATACTAAGAGGCCTCTCAAGGAAGGGCGCAGTGGAGATACAAGAAATTCAAGACGGAGCAGGGAAATTCTGATGAAAGCACCACAGCAGTGATGGGGTGGCAGATAAGACTGCCAGAAAATGGCATCATAATCTTATTGACAGTACCACAGAGGGAAACAGAATTACAAAAACGAGAGAAAAATTGATGAACCACTAACTGCCCGTGAAGAGAGACTGACTAGAAAGTCTTAAAACTAAAATATAATTAAATTGAAAATTTAAAGAAAGTAATAATACAAAGAGGGCAGGAACTGAAAGAGGTGATCACGACTGAGTCCGAAATAAAAGTCAGTGAAGTGTCTTATGGAGATGAGAATTAAAAGGGGAAAAAAGAGAAGGATCAATCTCTTACAGGATAAGGTGTTAAATCAGGACTGCATCCCAAGAAAATGCGGTGGGAGATCAGGAGGAGTGTCTACCCTGCACAGGGTGGTGCCATGCAGAGATACCAGAGCAAGCATTACAGAAACAACTTCGGATCATCTGTGCTTCAAGAACTACAAAAGCCCTGCGAGTTAACTGGTGCAGTGCCTGGCTCAAATAAATTATCCAGTTCCTCCCCTCACTTAGGGCCTCACTGGGCATCTTTACATCAGGCTGCGGTGTGGCTTATAGCCCTACCAGGAAGGAATTTCAGATATGGGGGCAAGGGGGGGGCAGAGTGAGGGCATTGAAGAGGCAAAGGGAAATTGGAAAAGGCAGGAAGGAACTAGAAGCACTGAAAGTGAAGAGTGGTCAAGTAATAGCAATGTTAAAGAATTTATGTTAAAAAATGATAAAATGAAGGAAAAAAGCTTCCTTTCAGTGCCCAGATTTCTGTGATAAGCAGTGTAGAGTAGAGCAATTTTAGTCAGATGGATCTCAGATAATAGATCTAGGAGAAGAGCTGATATCCAATGCAAGCGAGGAGTCTTCAGTCAGCTGGTGTTCTTGCACAATGTTCCAGGTTGTCAGAGATCTGGAAAAATATTTGAACATACACACACACACACAGAGTGTTTTGCAAGGCCACTCTTGAGAGTCAGCATTGCTCCTGGGAGCCCTGTTTATCAGGCAATATTCCTGCAGCTGGGAGCACACTGCTGATGTAACTGTGACACCCCTAGAAGCAAACACCAATTTTCAAGCCTCATTAAGGCAAGAGGAGGAAACTTAATCCATATTCCTCCTTTGTTACAGGATTTCTGCCTGGCCTGTGTCTGCTCAGGGCCAAGCTGGGGGCTGGAGCTGACTGCTTGGAATGGGGGCAAGTGTCAGGGTGCACTTGGAGCCACTGGAGCCACTGGCCACTGCCCCAAAAGGCTTTTTTTCCTTCAGAACACCCCAGTCCTGACTGCCACTAAAAAAAAAAACAAGAGTAGCTATTGAAAAAAAAACAATTAAAAAAAGTAGGATACATCCCCATGCCAAGGTCAGGGATGATATTCATAGAATGGTTTGGGCTGAAAGGGACCTTAAAGATCATCTAGTTCCAACCCCCCTGACACGGGCAGGGACACTTTTCACCAGACCAGGTTTCTCAGAGTCTTTTCCAATCTGGCCTTGAACACCTCCAAGGATGGGCCATCCACAACTTTCCTGGGCAACCACTTCCGGTGCCTCACCACCCTCACAGTAAAGGATTTTTTCCTAACATCTGTTCTAAACCTGCTTTCTTTCAGTTTGAAGCCGTTCCCCTTTGTTCTGTCACTACATGCCCTCGGAAACAGCCTCTCTCCGAGGCGTTTCAGCGGGCGAAGCCGGGCTGTGCGAAGGGACAGGCCGCGGCATCATCAGCCCCGCATGGGCGGCAGCTGCGTGCGGGGGTCGGCGGTCACGGAGGGCAGGGCACGGCGGGGCCGGCCCCGGTGGGCTCAAAAGGCCGCCCCGCCGCATCCCTGGGCCCCGGCATCCTGCGGGGCTCCCGTGAGGCATCGCCCCCGTTCCCCTCCTCCTTTCCCAGCCCCGTTTCCCGTGGCGAGGCGGCGCCACAGGGGAAGTGACGCGGCGGCGGGCGAGGTTATATAAAGGGTAGGGCGGCAGCGGGCGGAAGCGAGCGGGGCCGAGCGGGCGGCGGGAGGGGGGCGGCT